>JALMQS010000073.1:8623755-8654214 GCA_024734495.1 Forficula auricularia | reverse complement strand
ATAAGAACCATACTATTATGAAAATAGAAGAAAACGCGCCTGAACTAGAGTTGAATATATATAAAATTTGATTATAGGATCTGGTCAGGGGATCCATCGCTTTAATGGAAAAGGCATCTGCGGGCTTAACCCAGAGGATGTCGGATCGTACCCGGCTGGGTCCTGTATTTTTTTTCAACTCTTGGTTCAGTGTCAAAACGAGTCTGGTCCCAATTGCACCAAAATAGGGCAGTGGTCGAATAAAAAGTTTTAATTTTCGCGTTCATCTAATTAACATATAAACATTCTAAATAAAAAATTTATTATTGAATATCTGAACAAAATTCATCTGTTTCGATTCCCCAAAGAATCAGACAGATGGGCATTGTAATAAGTTTATATATATATATATATATATACCGTATATTATATTAGAGTGATTCATTTCTGCAAAAGTTTTTTTTTTAGATGCTCAAGCTAAATATCAATCTGCATATAGAAAAAAATTCTCACCAAAGATGAGCTCTTAATTCCAATATTAAGTACTTACTATTTTAATTTGATTTTTTCCATTTAAAATGCATGTAAAATTTTTTTTCAAATTTCTAATGCTCAGCCACATTTCACGATATTGAAAAACGAGTTGTTGTATCTTGTAGGGCAGTGTTCCGCAAACTTTTTATGTTCAAGGTACACCTACCAAATCAAGAAATTTTAGAGGCACACCAAAGAAAAAATCCAATGTTTATTTAATATTTATTTATTATTAAAATCAATATAATATGAAAAGATGTTTAATGAGAAACGTGAGCCTGCTTAACTGAACACAGGCGATCAAAATGTGGAGCAATCGTTGATAAGTCTGATTTCACTCTCAGCATAATCTTCACAAAACTTGACATTTTTTGACGGCACACCAACTAATGACCACGGTACACCAGTGTTGCCGCGGCACATACTTGCGGAACACTGTTGTACGAGGATTCCATGCTCTTCTAAAATTGGCTCTTTGGGTTTTTTTATGTAGCTCGGCTGGTTCACCAGTAAGAGCTGTCGAAGCTCGAATTTTCCTCAAAAATGTACTTCTAGAGCTCTTAGTGGTGAACCAGCGCAGTACATAAAAAATCCAAAGACAATTTTGAAGAGCATGAATCCCCTACAAAATAAAACAACTCATTTTTCAATATCGTGGAAATGTGGCTGAGCATTAGAAATTTGAAAAAAAAAATTACATGCATTTTAAATTGGAAAAAAAAATCAAATTATAGTAGGTAAGTACTTAATATTGGAATTAAAGAACCTCATTTTTCGTGAGAATTTTTTTTCTATATGGAGATTGATATTTTGCTTGAGCACATAAAAAAAAACTTTGGCAGAAATGAATCACTCTACTATATATATTTTTTAAATATTAAAGAAAACAAAACATTCTTTCAGCTTTTGATTTTTCACAAATTTTTAAAATAGTATTTTTAGCCCCTCCCTAAATTAAAAACGTTCCTACACGCTTGTCTGAATTGAATAAAACCAGGGGTTCCCAAACTTTTCCGAGTCGCGGTGTTTTTTTTAACCGGACTTCAAAAAGAGGAGGAGGTTATTCAATTAAAATTTTTCAATGGCGCCCTATTTATTAATATTTATTTTGGCCGGGTGTCTCCTCTTACAACAGATAAGTAGTTTCAAAATTTGGTCTATACAATGGTGGCAATATTTACATTTTTCTCTCTCTCTCCCTGTCTATTTACAGTAGTAGCATTTATAAGTAAAATTACATATATCAAAACAAATACCGTATTTGATCTATTTAAATACTCTTATAAAAATATCTTAAAAATTTGTATACATTTTAGATTTTTCTCGTGGGTCTCAAAGTTAAATCCGTATTTAGTCCCTCTAAATAATCTTGTATAAGAATCAATAAAAATATTTTGGGAATTAATAGTTTATTTTGCTATGAAATCAAAAATTCAGACCACAGGGAGGGACCCTTAGAATATATATTATGGTGTCAACGTTATATTTTTCAGTTTATGTACCATATGTCTAATCGTAAGTAAGAGATAAAAATGACTAATAAATGTTTAGCTTCTCACTTTGTTTTTTGTCTAGTTAGGCCAAATGTCTTGCTTCAATTAATTATTAACCTTCGCGGCACAGCACAGTTTGGGAACCTCTGAATTAAACTCTATCTAATGGATACGCTCGGGAAGTTGGCGAAAAATTAATAATAGGATATAAAAAATAATAGTTTGTAGTTCACTCAACTACAAAAAGCAAATAAATATTTCATAGATATATAAAATAAAAGTAAATTCTCATATTCTTTTAAGATTGATATCTTAATATTCTGCTAAAGAAAAAAGAGAAAGGATTTAGTTAAATGATCACAAAACAATATTAGCATTTCGTATATATTTTGTTATATTTCAATAATTTATAATTTAGAATAAAAAACAATAATAACAACATCAACAACAACAATATATTAATTAATCTTTGAATATAAATATATTTTCTAGATTTATATATTTTTATTTATTTTGGCAAAAATAACGACAGGAGTGACATCTCTTCGAGTTATATAGAATTAATAATTACATGTAATGAAATAGCGAACCCCTGATGATATCTGGTGCCATTAAGTTATCAGAGAAACAATTTCTATTCTCCCATAAGAACAATAAAACATTTACCGTGTTTTCCGGTCCATAAGATGCATATTTTTTATCCCAAAATGTGCTCTAAAACAGCAGTCCAGTCAAATTGTGCTCAAATGTGCCCCTATGGGGAAAGTTTTGGGGTAGTTCTGATTTTTTGAATATATATATATTTTGGGGCGCTGAATCCAAATCTGAGGTCTCTCACCAAAATTTCGTGACACAACATTGTATAAAATGCAAAAAAAGGTGAAAATTTCCATTTTTTTGGCGGTTTTCGCTTATAACTCGAAAACTATCAACTTTTCGTAAATAACCTTCCTATTCAAAATGAAAGTTCATATAACCTCCTACAAATTTCATTATTTAGTATTTTTTTCCGACCAACCGTTTGTACTCAAGCGCTAGTTGAAAATTGGCCTATTTTTTCTGTTTCGATATCCAGCATTTTCCATGACAGGATATGATCCGAATCCTCAGAAGTGTTATGGAAAATGCTGGATATCTATAAATCTAAGAGATTTTCATTTTGAATGGAAAGGTTATTTTCGAATAGTTTTCGAGTTATAAGCAAAAAACCGCCAAATATGGAAATGCATTTTTGCATTTTCTACAATGTTGCGTCTCGAAACCCTGGTGGGAGACCTCAGATTTGGATTCAGCGCCCCAAAAAACATATACATATATGCAAAAAATCAGAACTACCCCAAAACTTTCCTGATAAAAACACAATTTGACTAGACTACAGGGCTTTTTTCACATTATTACTGATTGAATACTTCACTGTATCTCTACAATCAAATTAATCACTTGTAATAAAAATCACTAATACGAAATTCGTTGTAAAGCCAGATCTCGAAAAAAATTGCAATTATTTTTATTTGTTTGGCCCTTGGAAAATTTTTGGATATCAATGCGGCCCGTGGTGCAATTTGGGTTATCAAGGCCTGCTCTAAAATCAGCTTGCGTCTTATGGGCCGAAGGAATACTGGTATAACATCGTCTTAAAAATCAAAGTGCATCTTATGGCTCGAGAAATACGACACTTCCCCGCTAACTAGCAGACTAGCGCCTCAGATTTTAGCCAATACAGAGTGACCCAAAATGTCTTTATTTTTGTTTTACAATATTTAAGGTTCCATATTGAAAATGGTTATAGGCCTGTGGCTACTAAGCTATAATAGCTTGAAATTTAACAGGTAGATAAATAAAAAAAAAATTGAGTCCCCTTAAGCACCGAATCACGGATTAAATACTAGTATATCTCTTAAAAATCTTATTAAACATGTCATCTTGTAATTTTTATTTTGACGACCCAGTCGAGAGCAGGCTATATATAAGTTTTAGAGCAATTGATTTAAAAATATCTTGGGTTAATGTGAGTAACTTCGAAGAAAATTATTTTAATTGATATAATAAAATAAGAGGTTTGAATGAGAGATAAAGAAAAAATTCTCCCATACCATCGAGAATTGGGTGTCTTTTAAAATTATATTCAACTTTATATTTGTCTTTTTTGATGCGACAGTCACGTGATGAGCCATCAAACATGTCCTGCAGTGTGCCTGCCCCTTTATGGAACCCTTTGATATATGAAAACTTTGATTTTTTTTAAAACCTCTCTGTCATTTTATAGCTCTGAAAACTTTATTTTTCTCATAAATTTATATCATTTTTTTCTAGAGGCATATGTTTCGGAGATGTTGAGAATATAATTTCAAATCAACAAGAATAAATATAATACAATAGACACAAAATTTGGTAACACACTAACCCTACAAACATTCCTAGGCTATACAGAGTGTCCCGTATCACAAAGATAAACCGTGAACAGGGGTTAGGCCAGTTTATGACGGTCCGGGACCTAAAAATAGTTTTTAATAAAAGTCTCATAGTTTTCGAGTTATAGTCATTTTTTTGAAAATAGTGAAAATCGCTACTCTGCCCTAAATATTGAGAAGCTGTGGCTACAAATTTACATATTTTATTATTCTAATTTTGGTTGCGCAACCCTGAATAATCCTGCTATTGACCAGAATTCAAAATAAAGTACTATAATTTTGGAGAAAAAAAATCTTTTTGTCGGACTTATGTTTTAAAAAATTTTCATCAGCTAACTTTGAATCATCTTTAATGTAAAAAAAGTCAAGTAATGAAGTATGCTAAGTTATTTAAAAAATTGGCCCTTAGCCGAGATTTCAAAATGGTACAGTACTTTGAACTTCCTTCTTTAGAAAAAAAATATTGATATTTTTTTGGCAAAATTAGCTAATTTAAAAACATATTTTGATAGTGTTTTTTTATTTAATATGTTAATCAATTATGTCCCATCTTAATTGATCTAATCTTTGGCTATTAATGGAATTATTAATAGTTATTATAGTAATAATGTCTATAATAGCCAAAGATTAGTTCAATTAAGATGCGACATAATTGATTAACATATTAAATAAAAAGCAATTAAAATATGATATTGTGGACCCGGGTTCGAATCCGACTCGAGGCATACGGCTAAAATCTGACCCCGGAGTAGAAACAAATTTTAAAAAAATAATAAGTAGTATCGTAAATTGGATTGTGGCTAGAAAGGGCGAAAAGCCAAAAAAAAATTATATTAAATTAGCTAATTTTGCCAAAAAAATATCAATATTTCTAAAGAAGGAAGTACAAAGTGCTGTACCATTTCGAAATCTTGACTAAATGGGCCAATTTTTTAAATAACTTGCCATACTTGTTTACTAGACTTTTTTTTTACATTAAAGATGATTCAAAGTTAGCTGATGAAATTTTTTTAAAACTTAAGTCCAACAAAAATATTTTTTTCTCCAAAAGTATAGTATTTATTGTTGAAGGAGACAATAAAAGAGTGTGTCTTCTGTTGGAATTATAAATTTTTTAATTTATTTATAACGAGGCTATATATATATTATATAGTTTCGAGAGCTGTGCCTTCTTTCTTTTAGTGCCATATCAGGTCTCCCTGTCGTTTCGGCACCGCTCCTAATATACCTGTGCTGAGTGTGTTTAGTTGTTTTACACAGATATACGGGATCTACTTTTAACGCCGGTTCCGAACGGCTAGTTTGGAGAGGTTGACTAGGAAATTATACTCTTGGTAGTTTGCTATTGCTTTCCAAGAGGAGGCTACTGCAAATATCTGCTGAACCAGCGTACATCAGGACAGCGGCCCAACACTCTGACCACTGAACCACAGTCGCCTCATCAGTCTATTACCATTCATACATTAATTCCTGTGAATCAGTTGTAATAAACTGATGAAGAGGGGAAACTATAATCTCATTATAAATTAATTAAAAAATTTATAATTCCAGCAGAAGACACACTCTTTTATTGTCTCCTTCAATTTATAAAAATTCTGCTACTCTCGGCAAAAAAACTTTCAATTTAGGACTCATTGTTTTATTTTGAATTCTGATCAATAGCAACAAAAATTAGAATAATAAAATATGTAAATTTGCAGCCACAGGATCCTGATATTTAGGGCAGGGTAGCGATTTTCAAAAAAATGCATATAACTCGAAAACTTTTATTAAAAAAAATTTTTAAGTTCTGGACCGTCATAAACTGGCCTATCCCCTGTTCACGGTTCATCGTTATGATACGGGACATCCTGTATACCATATATGAGAAAGAAGAAGGGAAAATATCCCAATGGAATGTTTCTCTATTCTTGTTCATTATTCATTATAGAATGGATTCTAGAATGGATTCTCAGAGCTCCCACATGCTTAAAAGACATTCTGCACGATTCACATTGATATTCTCTGAGTTCACTATGACTCCTTTCGTGATTTCGAAGATTACTAGAAAATGTGAATGCTTTTTTACATATTTTACAAATATAGGGTCTTTCGCCAGTGTGCATGCGAGCGTGTCGAGTGAGTTGCGAGCGCCAGCGAAAGTTCTTTTGACACACGTCACAAGTGAACGGGAATATATCATTATGGCATTTATTATGGGCATAGAGCAAAGTGAGAGTAGCAAATGGTTTGCCGCAGATTTTACAAGGGAAAGGCTTTTCGCCTGTATGTCGACGTCGATGATCGTCCCGGGTGCGTTTATTGGCGAATCGAGCCCCGCACAGATCGCAAGGCACTTGTTTCGTGCCATGAACTTCTTTTATATGACATGCCAGTCCCTTTTTGTTTTGGAAAAGTTTACTGCAGATGGGACATTTTAACGACTGAGTCTCTTTACCGAAGTGCTCTTTAAGATGCAGCAGAAGGGCCTCGAGGCTCTCCATCGCTTGGCCACACAGAACACAATTGGAAAAGGTTGTGGTGTTTTTAGCACTTGGGCTCGGTGGGAACGTTATCTCATTCTCATTATCGCTCAGGATTTCCACATCAACAACACCAAACAGCACCTCATGGAACCTGCGAACATATACAGGCCCTTTTTCATGATTATCCGGTCAAAATCAACGCTCCCTAGTCAATAGAATTGATTTAATAAAATAAATAAATAAAGCTGCTCATGAATATTTTTTTTTTTTTTTTTTTTGAATAAATAGGGACTAAGAAAAATTGAAGAATTATCAATATTATCTTAATAAGGAGAAAACAATGAGGTTGTAGTCTGCTTGATGAAAATAAACATATACCGGGTGAGTTTTTTATCTTGAGACAGTCTTATAACCCAAAAACAATGCATTATATGGAAAAAGTTTTAAATAAAAGTTTATTTATATCGAGGGGGAAACTAAACTAAGCTATTGTTTGTTGACGCAGAACAAGCTTTCAAGGGTATTTTAAGGTCAAGTTGTGTTTTTTAAATGGAAACCTATATTTTTCTTTGCTCCACCATGTTCTAAAAAAAAACTGAACAACTTTCATGAGAACTATTTTTTATACGACATCAAATAAACAAAACACATGAATCAATTAGATCTAAAAAAATCTTAATAATTATTTTTAACAATTATTTAACTTAATTATCAAATAATAATGATTAAATAATTAATTATTAAATAAATAATTATTAAATTGAAAAGTCACAACAATGAAAATAAGTGTTTATAATGATTTTAAAACTTCGTTATACTCAGATTTAAGAGATTATTTTCTACTTAATAGAACTACTTAAAATGCTTGAGTTTAAAAAAGTTTATTTCTCGTGTCAATCCAGTAGATAGGTCAGGTGGGGTAACTGGGGGCGGGGGCGACTGGGCCAGGGTCCTGTAACCCCAGAGCTTTTAATTTTACCGCATTTTTTAGCGCAATTCACTTTTTCATATTGGTGGGAAATTTTCAGTGTTCCTGAATTAGAGAAATTTCTTTAAGTTTATTTTATACTTAAGTACTTAGTTAAGTTAATTACTTATTTAGTTATTTACCTAGTTATGTGCTTACTTCTTACCTAGTTGCCTTACCCAGTTCCTTGAAAATATTGAGACTTGAGTAAGTACTTAATTAAGGCTTTCTTAAGCATAAGGAACTTATTTAACTTTATTTCAATGGGTAAAATGAAATTATTTTGTTTAGTTGTTTGATTTATGATACTTTTTGTGTATTTTCTGTAATAAAAATCGATTTTAAAAATTATACTTGGCGTTTAAACTTATCTACCTTAAAAAATTCAATAGAATAAAAAAAATAGAGGTGCCAGCCTAGTCAGGGCCCAATTATCCCGAATCGCTTACATATTTGATTATTTTAAATCCATATACAAATGAGACTAATTCTACCTACGGCCAGGGCCTTGAGGGATGGGGGAACATGTCCAACTGCTCAAAAGATGTTATAAATTAAAAAAACAGCAAATAGGCTGGGCTGGTCCAATTACCCCACAACGCGTTTAACTGGGCCAACCGCAAAACTTTACATTCAACTTAAGATAATTCCAAAATTTTGAATAATCAAAAGTTGAAAGTATCATGATTATTTGAAGAAAATTTCATCTTTCAATTAATATAGTCACGAGATCTATAAATTGTGAGGAAGCTTAGTTATAGCCAAAAATATGGAGTACTATCCTTGGGAAAACAAAAGAACCTGGGCCAGTTACCCCACTTGACCTTATATTGTATTACTATTATAAAAATGGAGCATTTTTTTGAAGACAGAATTGAAATGGTGTTAATTTATGGTGAATGTGAAAGAAGTGTTATGGGGCTGCCATTGAAATGGATGCCGAGCGTTTTCCTGATAGGAATACACCCCCACAAGCTTCATTTTATCGTGTTGTAAATCTGTTAAAAAAAATAAGGAAATTGGAACTGGAATACATCCAGAAGACTTCCGATATACTCTGAAATGTCACAGACATTGTCGGAAAATTATTAAATTATTTAATATAATTAAATATTTGATCATCATTATTTGATAATTAAGTTGAATAATTGTTAAGAATAATTATTATAGGGATTTGTTTATTAGATCTAATTGATTTAATATTTTGTTTATTTGATGTCGTATAAAAAATAGTTCTAAGTAAAGTTGTTCAGCTTTTTTAGTAAATATAGGCAATGTAAAGAAAAATATAAGTTTCCATTTAAAAAACAGAAGTTGACCTTGAAATACCCTTGAAAGCTTGTTCTAGGTCAGTGGTTCCCAACCTGGGGCCGATCGCCCCCCCCAAGTGGGCGATTTGGGTTATCAAGGGGGCGATAAATAAGTAAGGGGCGGTGAAGATTCAAGGGGGGGGGGAATTAAAATACACTCACGTTCAAAGAATTGGAATCACTTCCCTTGCGAGTTGTTAAATGTAATTTTTCATTCTCAAATATAATGTTATATTAATATTTTTTAGAAAAAATATTTAAATTTCTAATAAATTACAAAGAATCATACTGTTGTGAACGTGGTATTTAGAGTTTTTTTTTCTTGATAATAATATAATTGTTTTTAATGGTAATATTTTGGAGTAGCAGGCGGCATGTCCTTTGTTGCTGGATCATGCCTTATTTGACAATAGAATGGCGCGACTTTACAATTCCCACTTTTTGAACCTCAATAAATTTAATTTATGTTTGTCATATTTTGGGTTAAGAGAGAGGTTTTTCTAAATTTCGAGTTTGCGCTTTATTATTTTCACTTTACTTCAAATTAAAATTAGGCATACAATGAAAATGAAAAGGGGGCGATAGGTGTTAGTCAACCTCCAGAAAGGGGCGATGGGCCACAAAAGGTTGGGAACCACTGTTCTAGGTCAACAAGCAATAGCTTAGTTTAGTTTCTCCCATGATATAAATAAACTTTTATTTGAAACTTTTTTTCATATAATGCACTGTTTTTGAGTTATAAGACTGTCTCAAGATAAAAAACTCACCCGGTATACATATTCAGCCAAATCTTTTTTTACACGGTTCAAAAAAGCATTCTTTTTTCTGTTTTTCATTATTTTATAAGAACATTTTTTAAATTATTGAATTAATAATTAGAAATTACATTCATCTTTTTTTACACATAATTCTTAGGAAGGTATCTACCGTGTCCACGCCTCCACCTTTTCATTTGATCAATTTTCCCTTCTCTTCGGTAATGCAAGGGTCTTTCGAGGTCCATAGGGGCTGCATCTTTCTAGTGCACCCCTTCTTACATTGGATTAAAATAAATAAATAAATATGTAGTCCATTTAAGAAACAAAAGTTTACCGCAAATATGACATTTAAAGAAGGTAGGCTCTCAAATAATAATCGAGGATGCTACGTTGGAGAATTTCAAGAGAAATGAAAATGAAGTCATGGCTTATCTGATGAAAGAGGGTCCCAGATTCACGAAGTGTCGCAGGTAAAAAAGACAGATATATGGTTTAGCTTCGAAATGCTTCTTGAGCAGGGTGCTATTTTAATGATTTACCGCTCAATATTAATTACATTTGGCATAGGAAAGAGTCTAATCAGTCTTATGATAATGAAGTACGTTTATCTTTTCTGTTATCTTGAATTCGGATTAAGGAAAATTGGGAAAATTTCACATTTTTTTTTCCAGTAAGATCTATTCCATAATGTATATTGATCATTTAAAATAATATTACTCACTCTTTATAATTAAAAATTCTATGGCTATCTATATCCAGTGGCCTTTTAAGGTCTCTTCCCCGTCCCAGACCCTGTTAAAAAGCTTGGGTAAATCCGTCATCCCAATACACCTGTATTTTCAAATATTAAACTTATATTTAAACGAGTATTTTATATAAAGATGAAAAATCTAATTTCGTTAAAATATCTTGTAAAAAAAATATATATATATATTTTTACATAGATTGTCAAGGTATAAAATTTTACAAAGGGTTCTTTCTCTCTTAAGGTAGTTGTTTCGCGACAATACTAGCAAAAAGTTAATGCTAGAGTATATAGAACAGACAATAAGGATTCATAATTCATAAGCCCAAAACTTTTTGCTGTTTATGTACCGATTTCAGCCAATCCCGTGATCGTTTGACAAATCTGGCACCATTGCAAGAGATTGAATATTTTTATATTAAAATGACAGATAAAATACATTTTAAAAGTTAAAAAATTTCTATAAAAATCGTTTTGTTTTGTTTTAACAAATGTAATCAACGCCTACGTTACACCTTATGAAAATTATCATTTTGAAAAAATCTAGCGCATGCGCTCTTTATAGATCATTCGCTGGTTAAATAAATGCGCCGTTGCCAAATTGTTTTTAGTGTAAATTTTTTTATTCATTTTTCATTATTTAATAATTATTCTCTCAGAAACTGTGTTGTAACTATGAATCAAAATTGTCTTAAAATATGTACTGGTTATTGTTTAATGTTGGTTTAGTTTTTTCTAAAAATGGTAAGAAGGGTTTCTTAATTATAATTAAATATGTAAATTTTCCGATATCCCCTATAGTGCAATGTATAAGAGTCTGAAAAACGATATTTTTGAAATTTAATATCTCCGGAACTATATTGTTCATAAATTTCGTTTTGCCACCAATCGATGCAGAAGTATTTAAATAATAATCTGTATAAATTTCAAAAAAATCCTAAGAATTCCCATTTGGCGGAACAACTACCTTAAGGTTTTGCCCGCCATGAACTCCGCTAAAAAGCTTGGGTGCATCCGTCATCCCCATAAACAGGTATTTTCAAATATTAAACTTGTATTTAAATGAGTATTTTATATAGAGATGAAAAAATCTAATTTCGTTAAAATATCTTGAAAAAAAAAATATCTTTTTACATAGATTGTCAAGGTAGAAAATTTTACAAAGGGTTCTTTCTCCCTTAAGAAATTGTTTTTCAATTTTTATAGGAATATAAAATTTCATATCCCCAAAAATGATCTTAAATTATTATTTTATAGAGAGATTAAACAAATATAATTTCGATAAAATAGCTCAAAAAAAAGTCAATAGATTAGAATTTCTTCTATTCTTTTATCGAATCTCATTTATTCCGTAATACGATTAAAAAAATAAAATAAAGCTTACTTTGAAAGTTTATAATAGAAAAATAAGGACAAGTTTTTATGTGTGACTCATTTATCAGCCAACGTTTCGTCGACTTTGCCGACTTCATCAGACTTCAAATAGTCACGACACACATTCGTCTAAATTTGAATGTGTGGCATGACTATTTGAAGCCCTGATGAAGTCGGCAAAGTCGACGAAACGTTGGCTGATAAATAAAAGTCACACATAAAAACTTGTCCTTATTTTCCTATTATAAACTTTCAAATTAATATAAATTATAGACGGAAATGATAATAATAATTAAAGCATACCTTGAAGAAACATTGCTCTCCTCTTCAGTCAGTCCAATAGGATCATCATTTTCATCTTTGCATTCTATTAAATTTACATAATTATTATCAAGATCATTATCGCTATTATCACTAATATGTTCAAAGTTTTGTTGAAATGATTGTTTAGCTATTTGATTTTCTTGTATTGATGCTGATGTGCTTGGATTTACTTCAAGTATTTTGGTACCATAAGAATGCATTTTATCAATTAGATTTTTCTAAAAAAATCAACACAAAACAGGTAGAGAAATAGTTTTAATATAAATAAAAATAACACGGAAAGAGATTTTCAAAAAAATATTTAAGGTACATTTGAAGTTGATCGAAAGCAAATTGGAGAAAAAATTTGGTAAATGGTAGGGCTGGTGAGGGGTAATTATTAAAAATTTGAAGAAGAAAACAGCACTAAAAATAACTAGGCCCAACTACCATCTAATAAATTAATATTAAAAATATTTTTTTTTTTTTTAATAATAAATCAAAGATGATGGGTGTCCTACGCTTGGTGCAAGTATATTAAATATTTTTTTCGCCCGTTAGCATTTTATAAATTATATTTAGTCTTGAGTCTTTTTTAGAAATATTATTTTTATTTAAGCAAATGGAGATACTTACGAAAGGATATCCTTCCAATACTCAAAAGAAACACAAATATAATATTTATAAAAAAAAAAAGATTGAAGATGAAGGCTAAGTCTTCGAAACTATACTTGTAAATATTTATGTGGAACCTACCTAGTATTTTATATTTTAAATTTTAAAAAGTTTCTAAAAAAAATTTTCCAAAATTTTCTTTACTTTATTTAAAATGTTTCATCAAGGACCTACACCATTCTCCCTTAAGAAAATTCTTAAACCTAGTTCACCTACCCTATTCTCTCTAGAATAGAAAATGTATGTTTTATTATTATTTTCAATAAAAATAAATAATAAATAAATGATTATTAATATTGTAAGAGAATATCATAAGTTTCTTACATGCCGCCCGCACAACATTTTCAAAAGTCCCGTTAGAGGGCACTGAAAAATAATTTCATAGAGATATATAGATATATTTATTATATATAAAATAAATCAAACTTTTATAATAAATATTAATTAAATTTATAGTTATTTTTATGAAACTATAATTATTCATTTAAATATGTATTGATCATTTCAACTGTGTAATAAATTTCTATTCTATTTTAAGTTATGTTTACAAAGAGTAGTACCAATTCCCAGCTGTCTATATATGTAGAGTGAATTTCGAAAAATAGAAATAAGATCATACTTTTCGGGGTCATTTCTGTAGTATATCTTCACTATCCTTTTGCAAAAATCGATAGAAATTAGCAACCATGATGATGATTTATGGTTTCTTATTCTGAGCGTGAGACAAGTCTCTTGAGTATTAAATTTTAATACCCAATTGATATCGATGATCGTTCACCAGATATCCTTTAATGGATTTATGGAATGAATAAAAAACTTTCCGAGTGGTTTCTATTAATTAACAAATTTAATCATATTTTCTTACAATATTAATAATTATTTATTTTTTATTTATATTGAAAACTAGCTTTTCATTATTTTATTGCTGAAAATAATTGTTCATAAAGTAAAATAACATTATTTTGCTTTGCATGCGCGTCTAATCGTGGTAATTTTTCTAAATTCATGTAATTTTGATAGAAATGATGTATGTCAACATTTTGAAATTTATTTCTTAAATCCGTTAATTCCATTTGTAACTTATGTTTAAACTAAAAACGGTTTTTTCTGATCTGAATATTATAAATTTTCGTTATATTTTTTAGCGGTGGGTGGGGGGCAAAAAATTTTCTTTCAAGACCCCTCTGTGATATATTAACCAATAGAGGCCATATTTTTCCTTGTTCTATTAAATCTTTAAATAAAAACTAAAACTTTTTAGTAGAATTGACAAATTTTTAAAATAACGAAATAATTTAATGGAGTTCATTTTTCTAAGGGGGGCAATGAGTTTTGTAGGGAGATAACTGCCCCCTTATTACGCCCATGTATATAATATATATTTATTTAGAAAAGAAAAAAAAATGTTATTGTTTTATAAATTAAAAAATACAAATCTTTAAAAAAAAAAAAACCCAGAACACGTTTATTTAAAAAACCAAACGTTTCGGGAAACTTTCTCCCTTTTTCTCTAAAATTTAGAAAGGAACATTAAGATATTAAATATTTTTATATATAGACAATTGTTGTCTTGGTGTCCAGATTACCTTTAATTAAAATATAAATATTTTTTTTTTTTTTTTTGTTAGTCTCCAAGAGTACATCAGCAATCTGCCCTGAAGGGCAATAAATAAGCTTCTTTACAGGTTTAATTAAAAATGACATGATTTACAATGATTTTAATGATATTTCCATTGACTTATCATTAAGGTGGGATTTATTGGTTTCAAGAAGGTTTTGTATGGTCACGTGAAGCGTTGTGGTAGGTTGATTGCTCTGTATCTCTTTAATCTTGTTGGTGGTATTGGATTTATTATGTCTTGAGCGTACTCATTTGGGTGGTGAGTTAGTTTGTTTAGGTACTTGTGGCTGTGTTCTCTTATTTCGTCTTTGACGGAAGTTATTTCTATGTCTTTTAGTATAGTCGTGTTTGGTACCCCTCTGGGGGCATCAGCGATTGCTCTCAGCACTTTGTTTTGGAATCTTTGAATAATTTCTATGTTGGATTCAGCTGCCGAACCCCAGAGTTGTATGCCATATGTCCATATTGGTTTTATTATTGTTTTGTAGATGAGTATTTTGTTGGTTATAGTCATTTGTGAGCGTCTACCAATTAGCCAGTATGATTTTTGAAGTTTAAGTCCCAGTTGTTTGCGTTTCGTCTTGATGTGCTTTTGCCAGGTCAGTCTTCTGTCTAAGTGCATCCCAAGGTACTTTGCGTCGCTAGTCTGAGGAATAAGTTTATTTAGTTAACTTTAATTCAAACAAGACTCAATGTTGTCTAATTTCTAGGCGCGAAAATAAAGATTTCCCTGATATTCACTTCGATTCGAATACCCTGAAAATGTGTGACAGCCTAACCATGTTGGGCGTCTCTGTCGCATCTGACCTGTCTTGGAATGAACACATCCCCTCTGTAGCGAAATCTGCAGCAAGGAAGATTGGCTTCTTATTCAGGTCCAAGCGATTTTACAAACCCCCACAACTTCTCACCATCTACAAGGCCCAAATCCGCCCCTGTCTCGAATACGGCTCTCATCTATGGAGAGGAGCCTCAAAATATTCTCTTGCTACCCTTGATGCAATTCAGAAACGAGCCGTCAGGCTAATTGACGATTCTACCCTCACCGACTCCCTCGACTCGCTGGCTCATCGAAGAAACGTCTCTGCCCTTTCCCTTTTCTATAGATACTATCACGGCAGGTGCTCTGATGAGATAAAATCAATAATTCCCCCCAAAGCATGCTTTGCACGTAGCACGCGTTTTGCCGACTCCCAACACTCTCTCGCGGTCAAATTAGAAAAGTGCCGGACCACTTCATTCGCCAATTCATATATCCCCATGACTTCAAGGAACTGGAACTCTCTCCCAGCCTCCATCTTTCCCAGCACTTATAATCTTCAAACCTTCAAAACCGGAGTGCATAGACACCTACGTCTACACCCTCTCACTTAATCAACTTTCCCTTCTCAACGGTAATGCAAGGGTCTTTCGAGATCCATAGGGGCTGCATCTTTACTGGTACACCCCTTCTTGCATTCGATTGCATTGAAAAAAAAAAAAAAATTGAAGATTTTGATCGTGGGACAAGAGGCTTTTTTTAGGGTGAAGGTTACATGAGCTGATTTAGTCTCATTGACGTTGATTCTCCAAGTGATGAGCCACTTTTCGATATCAATGAGGCTTTTTTGTAGTTGGATCGAGGCTAATTCTGGGTCTTTGTGGGATGAAAGGATAGCCGTATCGTCAGCGAAGGTTGCAATGGTGGTCAAGTTTGAAGTGGGTAAATCAGCTGTGTATAAAGGGTAAAGAAGCGGGCTAAGCGCACTAATAATATTTATGAAAAGTTATTTTTTTCTGAAAAAGGGAGAAATTCTCTCGAAACGTTTGGTTTTTTTAAATAAAAGTGTTCTGGATTGTTTTTTTTATAAAAGATTAGTATTTTTTTAATTTTTTTATTTTATATTTATTTATATATAAGCGTGCATATTTATTTGCACTAAGCAGAGGATACCCTCTTTGATTTGATCTTAAAAATTAATAACTCAGTTCCTCACGTCAAGAAAAACATTTTAATTTAAAAATAAATACTAGTATTTTTAAATAAAGTCAAAGAAATACCATGGGTCAGGATTAAGGTTCGTTCCAGTGAGGCTAGGCTGATCGATTTCAACTGGGAAGATCAAACAAGTCAGAAAGCAGGAACAAGACATGAGGACAGCTTGGGTTTTAATGAGGGATCATAATTTTTTTTTTTAATAAGATTTTGTTAGGTTTTTCTGGTTTGATCTCCGATAATTGTTTCAGTAAATATGTACATTAACAATTAGAATGAATTTTAAAATAATTATTTTTTTATTATTTCCTTTACCTCAAAAAGACCTCCAAATCAAAAAACATTATTAACAAATTGGTTTATTTTATTTAAAAAGTGATTTGTTTTTTACCTGTTGTTTTAGTTGCATTTGTTGAATATATTTAAGTTTCTTTAAACACTTATCACTTCTTTTACATGTTTCAAATAAATTATGCCAAGAGTTAAGTGTAGTTATACATAGCGCACATATTGATTTGGGTAAATTGTCGTTTTCAGAAACCTTTTTTGAACAAAAATAATTTATTATATATACATATATTGTAATCTTTTTTTATCGAAAAGTAAGGCTCATTTACATGAATCCATGATTTACATTATAAATATATATAATATATATTTAATTGTAAATCAGAGATTCGAGTGAGATTTTCAATAATTTAATCAATAGTTTTAGATCTTGTTCTCATTTTTAATTGCGTCAAGGATAGTAAAAGACATTGAAGGTATTTTTATTTTATCAGTGAAAACCTGAAGAATTTAAGAAATTTATATAAGCAGGTCATTAAAAGAATTAACGGAAGTGAGAAAATTATAGATTAAAAATAATTTTTCTTACTTTCATTCAACACATAGGGTGATCCATTTTGAGCGACCATTTTTCTTTTTTTAGTCTCTTATGAAAATTTGTTAGTATTTTTAATAACTCTCTCCAAATTTTAGCTTGATACAAAATTTCAAAAATTTCAAAAATGTTTAAAAATATCAATTTTTTTTTTATTCATCGAAAATTTTTATTTTTTATAGCGAAATTTTTTCTAAATAAAATAAAAATAACCGCTTGAAAATTTTAATTTAATATATGAATTTTTTAAAGGTCGACCAATAATTTTGAAGATTTTTTAGTGATTTATGTTTGACGTTTTCGAGTGGCCTTTAAATATTAATATTAAGACTTAATTTTGTTTTTTACTATCAATTTACAACATAATGAGCAAAAATAGAGGACGAGACTCGAAAAAAAATCGGCATTAAAATATACTTATTGTCATAAGGCCATAATTGTCAAATTGTGTTTTTATCAGGAAAGTTTTGGGGTAGTTCTGATTTTTTGCATATATATGTTTTTTGGGGCGCTGAATCCAAATCTGAGGTCTCCCACCAAAATTTCGTGACGCAACATTGTAGAAAATGCAAAAAAAGGTGAACATTTCCATTTTTTGTCGGTTTGTTGCTCAAGCACTAGTTGAAAATTGGCCTATTTTTTTCTAATTAGTAGAGATTGTGGTATTGGTGCAAGGTGAAACATCTTTAATTAAGATAAGAGTAAATAAATATTATATTTAATATTGATTTACTATGAGTTAAGGATACTAGGTCATTTACATTACTATTAAAAGAAATAATTTTTTTTTCTTTCAATATATATATTGAAAAAGAAATAAATTTTATTTCTTTTAATTTTTTAATTTTAATGTGAAATAAGTGACCTAGTATCCTTAACTCATAGTAAATCAATATTAAATATAATATTTATTTACTCTTATCTTTACTATTTTTTTTCTGTTTAGGCAAATCCCAAAAACTCGCACTTTTTTTGATATTTTCCCATTTTGACCATGAAAGAGCACGTTTAAGACAAAGATCACTCTATACATTTTTAAACTAGATCAAATTTGCTACAATTCAAATAAAGTTTCATCTTAATTGGATAATGATAACGCGTGCCGAAATGAGGTTGAAGTTTTGAAAAACTGCAATTTTTTGCCTTTCCTTCATAAAATGAAAACCACTCATCTTAGAAACTTGATTCTTATCTCATTCTCTAGGAAATTTTGTTGACTTGACCATTTAATTGGACCACTTTTTTGTTAAAACTCTTAGATTTATAGATATACAGCAATTTCCATGACAGAAAATGATCTATTTTTTCAAAAAATCGCAATTTTTCCATTATAAAATGAAAAGCACTCATTCGAGTAACTTGATTTCTGTCTCATTTTCTAGTGAATTTTATTGACTTGAACGTTTACTTGTACCACTTTTTTGATAAAACTCTTAGATTTATCAAAAAAGTGGTCAAAGCTCAAGTCAATAAAATCTTTTAGAGAATGAGACAGAAATCAAGTTACTAGAATGAGAGGTTTTCATTTTATGAAGGAAAAACTGATTTTTGCAAAAAATTGCAGTTTTTCAAAACTTCAACCTCAATGCGGCGGCATGGATTACCATTTATCTAATTAAGATTAAACTTTGTTTGAATTGTAGCAAATTTGATCTAGTTTAAAAATGTATAGATTGGTCTTTGTTGAAAATGTGCTTCTTCATGGTCAAAATGGGAAAATATCAAAAAAAGTGCGAGTTTTTGGGATTTGCCGAAACAGAAAAAAATAGGCCAATTTTCAACTAGCGCTTTAGCCCGAACGGTTGGTCTGACAAAAACCTAATTAATGAAATTTGTAGGAAATTTTATTTTGAATAGAAAGGTTGTTTACGAAAAGTTCAAAGTTTTCGAGTTATATGCGAAAAACCGCTAAAAAATGGAAATTTTCACATTTTTTTGCATTTTCTACAATGTTGCGTCACGAAATTTTGTTGGGAGACCTCAGATTTGGATTCATCGCCCCAAAAAACATATATATACAAAAATCAGAACCAACCCAAAAATTTACCCATAGGGGCCCATTTGAGCAAATTTGCCTGGACTATCTAGAGAATTTGACTGAAATTTTTTTCTTAAATTCAATTATTTTGAAATATTAAATTACAATTATAGCTAAGTACATTATACAAGTATATACTGCAATTATATGATTCAGAGAAAAATTTCAAGGGATCTTTCCCACTAATTCAAAAGTTTTTAAAAGTATTTTTAACCAATTACCAGGATAATTTAGTATTTTTACCTTTATTGGGAGATATTTATTTATTTTCATTTCAAATTGATTCTTGACTCCATCATCTTTAAATATAGGCGTTAATTTTATATTGTTACTTTCACAAATTCTACAGACATTATCACTATAAGCTGCTTCATATCTACTATTTTCAATCAAAGGACATGAAAATGATTTGATGGTTTTGCCTAAGAAAAACAAATAAGAAAATATATTAGTGAGATGGTTGGTTACTGGAATATTCTGAAATAAAAGTCCGAAACATTGAATTGAGAAATATTATTAATCGGGAATTCATATTCAGTGGTTAAGAATATTATTTTGTGCTTAGGTACGAAAATTAAAAAAAAAAAACAATTAATAAGTGGGGTCAATCATTTTGGTCTATAAAGGGCTCATATAAATTTAAAAGATCATTTCACCGAGTGAAGTAGAATAAGATTCTTTGAAAAATCACAAGATTGTCTTCTACAGGATCCGAGTTAGTTAAAAGTGAGGGGTGAACCGCGATTGGAATTAGGTGTACACCGCCTTTGGAATTCATTAGATAATTCCCCTTCATCTATTGTCTTCTACTTGGAAATGAAAGTGAAAGTAGGTGTACACTATATTAGGTCTCGGTTCACCCCTCAGTTAAAAGTATAATTTTTATTAAATGTCAGAAGGGTTGGAAATTAAAGCAAAAGAGAAGTAAAAATTTCCTTCAAAGATTTGATCTTTATTGTTAAAAAATTGATTCTAAATTTAAGCAAATTTTTATAATTTTTTTAATTAATATAACAAAGAAAAATTGCTATATCAATGAGAATTGTTTTTGACCGCGCTTATTTGAAAAAGATATTTATCAACAATTCTCATTGATATAGCAATTATTCTTTGTTATATTAATTAGAAAAATTATAAAAAATTTAAGATCATTATTTCAAGTTAGAAATGTATAAGTTCAAATATTATTTTCACTCAATATCTGACAAAAATTCCCTACAGTTTATTCGCGATTGAATCAAATGTAGAAAACATTCGGTTAAATTTAAGGATTCTGCTAAACCATATACATAGTAGTTTAAATGGAATTAGCATTTCGAATTACGAAAATTTAATTACTAGTCCCGGAATTAATCTAAAAGTTCATTTTGCAAAGTGAAGTAGAATTAAAATTTTTTTGAACAACTGAATAAATATTAATAGGACTAAAAATTATCCATAACTTTCCCTGGAGAGGGACGGACTGGTAGAACTTTTAATTGAAAGTAATGGAAGGCAGCCCAGGGGTAGTGAGGAAAGAAAATATTAACACATATCTAAATAAGGGGTAATTTATTGGATTTCTTCCTCCTTTCCCTTCAAACCGACGTTTCGGAGGATTCTTCCTCCTTTTTCAGGGTTTCAAGGTGTCAATGGAGAGAGGAATGAAGCATTTTATTTGTTTCCTTCATTGACCCCTTGAAAGCCTGAAAAAGGAGGGAAGAATCCTCCAAAACGTCGGTTTGAAAGGAAAGGAGGAAGGTATCCAATAAATTACACCTTATTTGGATATGTGTTATTTTTTTCTTTCTTCACCACCCCCGGACTGCCTTCCATTACTTTCAATTAAAAATTATCCATAACATTTCTAATTTAATAGAAGTCAATCTTGACATTTTCCAAAGGCTAAAATAAAAGTGGATTCTGTTAGAGTGGCGATTTAGAATAAGTTAGTTAGTTATCCAACACCTGTCCGTGGCTGTTCGGCCATTAGACGCCGTGCTGCCCAATAAAGCCTTAGAATAATAAGACACTATTTCCAAATAAAAAAAAACATTAATAAAATGTGGCTTCGGAAAAGGATTTAAAAGAGCCAATGAAGGGAAAGCTTGTATGCTTGTTCCGGAGGTAGTTTCTGCCTTCTTTAGGGTTTAAAAGTGTCAATCAAGGAAGCGTTTGTAGGTTCTTCCTTCCTTATTCAGTTTAAAATGATCAATGAAGGGAGCATTAGTATGTTTGTTTCGAAATTTCTTCCTTCCTTCTTCAGGGTTTAAAAGGGTCGAAATTCCAGCAGAAGACTCTTTTATTGTCTCCTTCAATATATAAAAATTTCACAGGAATTATTTAACGGATTATAGTGGTGTTTCACAAAGTGGAAATAAAATTAAAAAAATTAAAAAATCTTTTAAATTATTTTGGAGATTTTTTATTTATCTCTATACATATTTCGGGATATGAACCCTTCATCATGAGGTTTAACAAAAAACTGAATATGATGATGAAGGGTTCATAGCCCGAAATATGTATAGAGATAAATAAAAAATCTCCAAAATAATTTAAAAGATTTTTTAATTTTATTTCCACTTTGTGAACCACGACTATAATCCGTTAAATAATTCCTGTGTTTAATATGTCTCACTATAAACCAACACCGCTTTCCCTAAATTTTATAAAAATTCTTCTACCCTCGGCACAAAAACTTTCAATTTAAAAGGTTCATTGAAGGAAGTATTTGTATACTTGTTTCGGAGGTTCACTCTTCCTTATTCACTGTTTAAAAAGGTCAATTGTGCCCATAATTTATTATAAAAGTGGAATAAATAAAAAAAATAAAAAAAAAAATAGTTTTTCCATATTTTATGTTCCATCTATTTAAAAAGTACAGTAATTTTGAAAAATCGCTTAAAATTGAAGCCTTAAGTGGATCTCTGGTTGTCTCATTTTACAGAATACGAATCTTGTTTTTTTATAAAACTTTAAATATCTCGAAACTAACTGCCTTAGACCACTTTCATAATTATGGGCACAATTAAGGAAGTATTTGTATGCTTGTTGGGGAGGTTCTTCATGTAATAAATAAGCACTAAGTGAAATAGATTCTAAAACATTTGTTTATTTTTATTAAGATGTTTTACAACAGTAACAAAGAACATATGAATATAAAAACAAACCTAAGAATATACTCATTGGTTGCCATGACTCCAATGAATATATATCATTTAGCTTGAGAGCTTTCTCTCAAACCGCTCTATTAAAGTCGAGGTTGACGGAATATCATCCTCGTCCTTTAATACTAATGCTGGAGTTCCTCAGGGATCAGTCATTTCTCCCAAGCTCTTTATTATCTATATTAATGACCTTTTAAATCTGCCCTCCAATCCAGTACATTGTTACGCAGACGATAGCACCCTCCACAACGCTCAATCCTTACTAAACAATCGCCCAAAAATAGCCTCCTCGATAAATTCAGATTTAAGCATGCTTAAAAAATGGGGATCTCACAACTTGGTAAACTTTAATGCTGGCAAAACACAATGCTCTCTAATTTCTAGGCGCGCAGATAGGACCTTCCAGACATTTCCTTTGATTCGAGCTCATTGGAATTCCATAATAAAATATCAATGTTAGGTGTCACCTTAGGTACTGTACTGGCCTCTCTTGGAATGACCATATTATCTCAGTAGCAAAAGCTGCAGCATGTAAGCTTGGCTTTCTTTTCCGAACCAAACGCTTTTTCACCCCCACTCAACTACTTATATTATACATGGCTCAAATTCACCCCTGTCTTGAATATTGCTCGCATTTGTGGAGAGGGGCCGCCAAGCATTCTCTTAATACCTTAGATGCAATTCAGAGGCGAGCTATCAGACTGATAGGCGATCCTACATTAACTGACACTCTCGACTCCCTAGCCCATCGTAGATCTGTCTCCTCCCTTTTCCTTTTTTATAGATATTACCATGGCTTTTGTTCTGACGAAATAAAATCGATAATCCCAACAAAGGCCTCATTTGCGTGAAATACACGATTTTCTAAGATTCAACACCCCTACGCGCTTAAACTGGATACTAATCGAACAAACGCATTTGCCAATTCATTTATCCCTATGACTTCTAGAGACTAGAACTCTCTTCCCCCGACCGTCTTTCCAGCTACTTATAACCTTCAATCTTTCAAGACCAGCATCCACAGATACCTTCGACTCCTACCCAATCCCTAAACCTCTCCTTATCTTCAAGATACAAGGGTCCACCACGGACTACAGAGCTTGTACCTTCTTGGTGCAACTTCTTCTTGTACCATTATCATTATAAAAAAAAAAATATATAACATTACTCCTTGCTCTTTTTTTTTGTTTAATATTCATATGACCAGCGATCTGGAGGATGTCTATTCCTTGGTGGCAGTGTCCTCTTCATTATTGAAGCAGAATCATCAGAAAAATTATTTCCAGGTTCATTGGTGACTGTCTGACCTTCATTCTCAGGACGGGCAATATTAAAAAATTGAGAGTCATTTTTATTTCATTGTTGTTTTGATCCTCTTGATTGTAATCTGTAGAAGTTCTTGTTCTTATCTGGTCGGAATGTTTACGATGATACTTATTTCCAATTTCTACTAAATATGAATATGGCCCAGTTTTTTGCTTAATCTTTCCTTCTACATATCCTTTACCCTCATTATTCAAGACCCAAACCTCATCCTCTTCTTCAAAATCTCTAAACTTTATTCCTCTGTCATGATATATTTTTTGACGATTTGGAGTCATGGCAACCAATGGGTATACTTCATTTCTTCTTCAGGGTTTAAAAGGGTGAAAAAATGAAGCGAGGGAAGAACTTTCGAAACGTTGGTTAAAATAAATATCAAAACGACATTTGAATAAGTTTTTTTTTGTTCGGAATGAGTGTTTAATTACCCTGGGCTCTCACTCCATCAGATTCAGTATTAAACAATGAAATACACTCAAATCTTTTTTACACAGTAGAAACCCTCCTCAGAAATTCGTGTAAAAAAATGAATGTCATTGCTAATTATTAATTCAATAATTTAAAAAATCCCCTTATAAAATAATAAAAGCCTGAAAAAGGAAGACATTTTTGAAGCGTGTTACTTTAAATTCGTGTAAAAAACGATTTGGGTGTATTTTTAAAAAATTCACATGACGTTTAAAACAGATTCAATTGTAAGCATATATTAGATCTAGAGGTTTAATTTAGAATATTAAATAATTAATTTTGACATTTCTTCAAGTCTTTTTATAATAATTTGAATAATAGAAAAAATAAAAAAAAATGAATGACAGCTTAAATTATGAATTGGTAATCTGAAATTATTTTTGTAATTTTACTCACTCCCGGATTTGCCAATATCAATATTCATTTTTATATATATATATTTTTGTTGATGTCGCTTTTTATTTAAATCTCATCTAAATCAAAACATTTTATAAAATATAAATTCTCCAAGTAAGTTAACAATTGTCAGATGAGTTGAAATTGAAGAGCAGCTTGGATGGCAGAGGTCCCGGAACGAGCATCGCGCCAACACGTCATACCGATTCAAATTCATTTACATATTTATAAAAGAACCACCAATACGTATTGATTATTTTAAATATGTTATAAAAATTTATTGATTTCAACTTCGGGAAAAGTAAATACATATTTATTTGCAACGAGGAAGGAATTCCGCTACCTAGGAAGTAAAATAACATGGGATGGGAGGAGCAAAAACGAAATTAAATCAAGAATTGCCCAAGCAAAAATGGGGTTTAATTCAAAACAAAACTACTATGCTCCTCCTCAATCAGCTTAGCAAACAGGAAGTTGCTATTGAAGACATATGTATGGAGCATAGCCATGTACGGGTGTGAAACCTGGACAATTGGAAAAGCGGAGAGAAAGAGATTGGAGGCTTTCGAAATGTGGTGCTACAGAAGAATGATGAATATCAAATGGATGGATAAAATTACAAATGAAGAAGTTCTTGGAAAAATCGGAGAAAGAAGAACCTTGTGGAAGAGTCTGAAGAAGAGAAGAGGTCAGATGATGGGGCACACTGAGACATGGGGGACTGCTTAGGGATATCTTGGAGGGGAGGTGGGAAAGAAAAGGGGAAGGGGAAGACCCAGATTAGAATATTTCAACCAAATAATTGGGGATATGGGATGCCAGACATTTAGAGAGGTTAAACAGCTGGCGGAGGACAGAGTCGAGTGGAGACGGATTGTTGCATCAAACCAGTCTTAGGACTGTATACTCAATGATGATGATGATGATTGCAACGAAATTTTCTCTGGAGAGAGACGGACTGGTTTTAATTGAATATAATGGAATAGTTTTTAAGGAATTTGGTGTTGGTACTTGGTGAAACATTTTTTAAAATTATTGGATAAAAATACTTGGCAGGTTTCACATTAAGAATTTGAAACCTACCAAGTATTTTTTTATCGAATATAATGGAAGGCAGCCCTGGGGTAGTGGGGAAAGAAAAATTAACACATATCAAATAAGGTGTAATTTTTTGGAATCCTTCCTCCTTTCTTTTCAAACCAACGTTTCGGAGGATTCTTCAGGGTTTCAGGGGGTTAATGAAGGAGACAAATAAAATGCTTCCCTCCTCAGCAGTGTTTAAAACTTTTTTCTTCCTTAGCAGAGGCATAGAAATTTTTTTCTCCTCCTTTTCTTAATTATATCAATTGATATAATTAAAACATGAATTTGAGAAAAATAAACAAAATTTATGTATTGTATCATATATGATACATTGTGTGAATGATCTTATATTTACTTTACATTGAAAGATTTAAAATAATAATTATTTTTGTTCAAACATAAATGTACTTCATATTTTTCACACTGTATATAAGATAAATGATTTCATGTCGGTAACTTGTATCTTTGTCTTATTATTTTCACTACTGCGATGTGGAAAATATCATCCATTCTTACATCTTTTGGCGGAACGTGCACTATTGGTCCTTTTTTTCTTTTTTGACATCAACTGTTGATCGACTGATTCATTTGAGGGTCTGGCAGCCTTTCTTTTATATTGAAAAGTACCTTCTCTACATAAATATAATGGTACCTCTGATCTAAACTCAGGGAAGGGTATAAAACTTTTTCTCCTTAGTGCATCTTTCCATTTGTCCTCCTTGCCACGTTCACACTCCCGTGCAAGAGCCAAGCATTTGCAAGAACCATATCTATTATGTGGAAGAATATCCGATAATACCATTAATTACTTCGAATTAGTATTTTGTATATTATATGAAATATGTCCCATCTACATGATGTATCAGATATGACACCATTAGAAAAACATACAAAACAACAAAAATATAACTTTTATTAGATCAATGATGTTAAATATAAATAAAATACATTCCTGTTTTATAGTTCAGTATTTTTTTTTATTTTATTATTGTAGCTAAAATAGTTCAGGATACTATGTAGACACTCTGGGAAAGGTCTAAGCGTGTATACAGAATGCAAAACAAATAACTTTATTTGTAGTGCAGTTACGAAAAACACGCGGTTTTCGAACGCTCAGCACCCCTTCGCTGTCAAATTGGATAAAAGTCAAACAAGCGCTTTCGCCAACTCTTTTATCCCTATGACCTCCAGAGACTGGAACTCGCTCCCTGCCACCATCTTTCCCGCGATCTTATAACCTTCAGCTATTTAAGACCCGTATCCACAGATACCTTCGACCCCCTCCCAACCCATAAAATTATTTCTTCTTCTTTTCACGATGGGGGAGCCAACCCAGGCCTTTAGGCGTTGCACCTTTTTGGTGTAACTCCTTCTCTCATCATTATCATCATAAAAAAAAAATAGCGGAAATATTTTGAACTAAATATATTCTTTATTTTGTATTAAATGAAATAAAATGTGTAGAATTACTAGAAAACATGTGCTTAGTTTACTAAATACCCGATTTGTTTACTGTATCATAATATATGATGCAGTGAAGGGTTAAGGTAACAATGGTACAGTACTTTGAAGATATAATTCAATAAGTGATAAGGACAAGTGATAAGAAACAAGATTGCATATAAAAATTAATGCAGAATTATTTTAAATTAAAATATTAGTCAAATATAGCATTGAGGAAACTTAAAACATTACTTTGGATATAATAATCTGAAAAGTTAACTTGAAGTAAAAGAAATGGTTTGATGTAATGCTTTACATGTAATTAAGTAACTTCAAAGAGAAATTCTCCTTTTTGTCTTTGGTGCTGCAAATTTGTCAATTAATTCCTCAAAATTTATGATGTCGGCGGTAATCTTCGGATATATTGATATAGGCAACTGTTTTAAAGTAAGCTAGTTGATAACGAAATGAGTAATCAAGTAAAGCAGGTTTGAAACATTCGGGAGCTAATTACAATTTAAGAGAATAGGTGAAATTTGAACGTTTTCGATTATTTTTAAAAATCAGAGTCAATTTAGATAAAGTGAATTTATAATATGAAATTAGAACTTTATATAACAACCTTTGGCAACGTGAAAAAAAAACAGTGTAATATATAATACATACCTTCGTCAATTTCATTTTGCCTAATAGTAGTCAGAGCCGTCATGTGCCTCTCAATTGGAGCTCGTGTTGACGGAGTAAATGGTATATTTATCGGGGAAATATTCATTGATGATCCAGATAGGTAGATGCGGCAAGGTTGTAGAGCCCCTTGGAATATTGGAACTCCCATCAAATCTAATGGTGATAGTGCTAAAAATAAGATTAATATATTTTTTATAATGATAATTAAATTATTAGTATATAGGAGTAATGATTTATGTAGAAAATATATAATCTAAGAATATATTGTTATTATTATATAAATATATATGAATTAGGCATTGGGATGAGGCGATTCAATTGAAATAATCACTTAATACGCCCAGAAAGCGAAACCCGCCATGCGGCCATTATTATATTAGTATCATTCAAATATCTCTAACAAATAAATTATATATATACAGGCCCTTTTAAAGAAAATGCTAGGCCCGGGGGGCAGTTAATATATTTAGGGCCTCCAAAATTCGAAATATAATTTTCGATAAAAAAATAAAAACAATTTTAATAATATTTATTGAATTATAACAAATGATATCGTAAAAAAAATCATCTTCAAGGTGCATTTAAACAAAAAAAAAACAAACTTATTTTTCAATATTTCAACTGATGCCTAACATTATTTAAAACAGTTTCATAAAAGAACAGGTAAAGAGTGATTTAGATTTGGTTAGATCAGAGCTTCTTAAACTTTTTGAAGTCGGGGAACATCGAGGAGTGAACCGCAACCTAAAATCGTTACTTCCACTTTCACTTTCATTTCCAAGTAGAAGACAATAGATGACAATAGATTATCTAATGAATTCCAAAGTAATTCCAAATAATTCCAAAGACGGTGTACACCTAATTCCAATCGCGGTTCACCTTTCGGGGAACATTAAACTCTGATGTTTTTTTCGCAGAATACTACCAGACAACATAAGCTTTAAAGTAGGGGTGGCCAACCTTTTTGAAATCAAGGGCGTAATGAAAAAAGCACACTACACGCAAAAATAGCTCCATTATTGAAGAGAAGTATGGTTTGAATTGATTTTTTCTTTTGCAATAATTTTTAATTGTCTAATTGACTTTTTTAGTTATAATTGCTTCACGGAGCAGCAGTGTTCCGCGGACCACGGGTTGAAAACCATGGGGTTAGATTATGAAAAACCGAAAAAAATGCTGACTGTAAGAATAGAATTGAAGATATGGTACTCAAATTTATCTCATAACAACCAAAATTGATAGAATCCGGTAATTATGACGAAATATCTTTTTAAAAACAGACTGATGAACACAATTTTCTAGATCAATGTTTTAGCGCCCAAAAATACCGTAGAAAATGTAATAATTATATCTTTTAAAATTTATTGACTGGTTAGACTACAAAATCATTCCTGTGTGTATTAAAAATAAAATATATACATACTTTTCTCAGGAGTTTTAGCTATAAAAGAAGGACTTAAAATGCCCTCCAATGGTGTCTTGTTTTCCTTTAATGAAGGGCATGTATTCGGAGCATCAGTTAATGAAGTACTCGGTATATTTATTGGAGTTGAGTTTAATATAGGTAATGCTAAAAATAATATACATTTTTTTTAATTTGTTGATTACATTTTTCAAGTGTACAGAATTTTTTTGTTTTTTTAAGAAAAAATAATTTTTATTATTTTCTATAAAGCAACTATTTTATAACTACTTTTTAAAAGTATCTATTTTTTCAAAAATTTCAAATTTCCATTGATAAAGAAAGAATTTCTTATGAAAGTTTTGGATTTTTAATTAATGTTTCTAGATTGTTCTATTTGTATTTATTTATACACATTAAAAAACCAATAATTTTTTCATTTGATTTACTTATAATGTTGAAATAAATTTATGATTGTTTTATTGTATATGTAATTCAATTTTATAAAATCACGAATATAACGTTTATTATTGTTCCAAATGTTCTCCATTTATTAATGAAAAAATTAGAAAATGAAGTATTTTTATTATTCTTTCATAAAGAAACGAAATTTTTTATATTTTCGTTGATAAACGGAGAATTTCACCAGATACGGTGTTTGGAACATTAATAAACGTTTTATTAGTAATTTTATAAAGAACCCTATTCATTTAATTTTAATATACTGCTTATTTACAAAATGTATTTTCATTGTATAGTATATCACCATATATATGAGTATAGAAGTTGCTTTTTTTTAAATAAATAGAATCTAAAAAAAATATTTAATTTTGAATTAATGTTGTGGCTTTATCGGGCCTCTAAAAGTCATGTTAGAATTGAAAAAAAAAAAAATTGAAAAATTCAATAAAATAATTAACCGGAAGGTTTGAGTATCTTTTTTGAAAATTAGATGGATTTTTTTCAATAATCTAAGATTT
>JALMQS010000073.1:8215920-8623655 GCA_024734495.1 Forficula auricularia | reverse complement strand
AAAAATTAAAAACTTAGCATATCATGTTATTAGTTGTGTCAAATTTTTAATCCGATTGAAATAACAAGGTGTAAATTGCTGTAAAATAAATATTTTAATCGTTCATATCTCGTCTTCGCAAGCCGCAGAGCCTTGAAATTTTAAAACTTAAGCTTTAAAGAAATAAATCCTTTTGGAAATCAAGCGAAGAAAAAAGCACACTACACGCAAAAATAGCTCCATTATTGAAGAGAAGTATGGTTTGAATTGATTTTTTCTTTTGCAATAATTTTTAATTGTCTAATTGACTTTTTTAGTTATAATTGCTTCACGGAGCAGTGTTCCGCGGACCACGGGTTGAAAACCATGGGGTTAGATTATGAAAAACCGAAAAAAATGCTGACTGTAAGAATAGAATTGAAGATATGGTACTCAAATTTATCTCATAACAACCAAAATTGTAGAATCCGGTAATTATGACGAAATATCTTTTTAAAAACAGACTGATGAACACAATTTTCTAGATCAATGTTTTAGCACCCAAAAATACCGTAGAAAATGTAATAATTATATCTTTTAAAATTTATTGACTGGTTAGACTACAAAATCATTCCTGTGTGTATTAAAAATAAAATATATACATACTTTTCTCAGGAGTTTTAGCTATAAAAGAAGGACTTAAAATGCCCTCCAATGGTGTCTTGTTTCCTTTAATGAAGGGCATGTATTCGGAGCATCAGTTAATGAAGTACTCGGTATATTTATTGGAGTTGAGTTTAATATAGGTAATGCTAAAAATAATATACTTTTTTTTAATTTGTTGATTACATTTTTCAAGTGTACAGAATTTTTTTGTTTTTTAAGAAAAAATAATTTTTATTATTTTCTATAAAGCAACTATTTTATAACTACTTTTTAAAAGTATCTATTTTTTCAAAAATTTCAAATTTCCATTGATAAAGAAAGAATTTCTTATGAAAGTTTTGGATTTTTAATTAATGTTTCTAGATTGTTCTGATTTGTATTTATTTATACACATTAAAACCAATAATTTTTTTCATTTGATTTACTTATAATGTTGAAATAAATTTATGATTGTTTTATTGTATATGTATTCAATTTTATAAAATCATATACAGTGCCGTTCCTGGCGGGTATGCAGCGAATGCCACTTATACACAGGCGCCCAATTTAAGGGCGCCAAATTCAACTATTCGCTACTCTTGCCAAAAACGCACTTCTAATTGGAAGAAAAATCGGCATTAAAGGTATTAAAAATCAAATTATAGCAAAGCTCGTAAACTTTGATTACAGGAAGAAAACAGTAAACTAAAATAAGAAGTAACTTCTTACACTCGGCTTCTGACACTGGAATTTACTAAAAATAAAAAATAAAATAAAATATGTGAAGCCATCGATCACAATGAAATGATCAATAGAGGCTTGTGCATTCAGTGCAAAAGCTAAGACGTGTTATGTTCTAAAACTACCTTGTTATTTGATAATTAGGTACTTAGGTATTAGACAGATCTTATGTCACATTTTCAAGTTAACGGATTTGTTTGCGTTGAGCGCCCTTTGAGAGTTTTAACTCAATTCACTCAGCTGAGTGAATTGAGTTATATTAGATTTTTTGTTAATTTCCGAATGGACGTGTTATGTTATGACCTATATTGTACGTTAATAGTCTATTTTATTTGATGCCGAAAAATAAATTTTTTGTCATATTTTTTCGTTGTTTTATTTATTACGCCAATTTTCATAAAATAAACATTTTAGATTTTAAAAGTGACTTTTAGTCTATAAGGAAACTATTCAGTTTAAACCTCAAACTAAAAATGATTAGAAAAAATGGCCTTATCATCAAAAATTTAAAGCATAGCATATAGGGGGCGCACAAAAAATTATTCTTGCAACGCAGGACGCTCGCCCCAGGAACGGCACTGATCATATAACGTTTATTATTGTTCCAAATGTTCTCCATTTATTAATGAAAAAATTAGAAAATGAAGTATTTTTATTATTCTTTCATAAAGAAACGAAATTTTTTATATTTTCGTTGATAAACGGAGAATTTCACCAGATACGGTGCTTTGGAACATTAATAAACGTTTTATTAGTAATTTTATAAAGAACCCTATTCATTTAATTTTAATATACTGCTTATTTACAAAATGTATTTTCATTGTATAGTATATCACCATATATATGAGTATAGAAGTTGCTTTTTTTTAAATAAATAGAATCTAAAAAAAATATTTAATTTTGAATTAATGTTGTGGCTTTATCGGGCCTCTAAAAGTCATGTTAGAATTGAAAAAAAAAAAAATTGAAAAATTCAATAAAATAATTAACCGGAAGGTTTGAGTATCTTTTTTTAGAAAAATTAGATGGATTTTTTTCAATAATCTAAGATTTTAGAAGAATATTTTTCCAATGCATATCAAAGAGCTTCGCCCCTCAGGAGTTGAACCCGAGTACTAATACTCTCTTGCGGGGACTTGTTAATTCGACCCTTGAGACAAAAACACACTCTGATATGCAATATATTAAAGAGAAGCCCTCTGATATGCAATGTAAAAATATTCTATAAAAATCTTAGATTTTTTACCTTAACTAGATTCTTTCTTGAAAAATTTAAATTTTTTTTGAGATTCGAAAAACTCACTTATTTCGATACTTATTAAAATTAAAATTAAAATTTATACAAACCTTCTTCAGTAGTTTCAGTAACGGAAGAGGTACTTAAAATTTCCTCATTAGTTGTGTTGTTTTTCTTTAATGAAGCACATGTAATTTCAACACACGTGGGTGGAGTGGTTGCTTTATTAATCGGAGTTGTGTTTAATGATGCTATATCTAAAAATAATATGTATACATTTTAGTGCGAGTTAGTTCAAAGAGTAAAGAATATTATTATTATTATTAATACCAGTCTTATTTAAAATTAAAGGGAGTTTTTGTGGTATTTCAGAGAAATAGAAGATTTTACAGGCTTGGCGTCCGGGCGTACCGGGTAAAAGAGAAAAACTACAAAAATCCCATTATAGAGGCCGTTAAATTACGTCACACGAGTTTCAAGATTTTCAGCCCCCCCCCCCCCCTGTATTGTGACGTCCACACTATCATTTTTATATCCTATTTTTTAAGTGTTTTTGCTAAAAATTGCTTGCTTACAACTTTTTGTATATATTTATTTTATCAACATTTTCAGGTTGGAATAATAATTACCTGAAATGTAAAAAATATAAAAACCTCCCTTCACAGGTCGAGATATATTTATTTATTTTGCTATAATAACAAAAAACGATACAGTTTAGGCCACAACTTGTTACCATCATCAGTCTGTAAAATAACAAAAAATTAACAATTCACATCCTCACACATACAATTGAAAATAATAAAACATATTATAAAGATTCATTATTGATAAGTGTATGCGTGAGGATGTGGATTGTTGATTTTTAGTTCTCTTAGATGGCAACGAGTTGTGGCCGAAACTGTATCGTGTTTTGTTAAACACAAATAAATAAATATATCTCGACCCGTGAAGGGAGGTTCTTTATTTTCACAAGAATATCTACATCCTTTTTCTACGTGGTCTTCTTTATCTCACCTGATTGAAAATTAAATAACATTTGGACCTTCCAAGTATATCTATTATTGTAAAAAATATATTTGAAAATTTAAAAAAAAATTTAATTTGACTTTTGTGACATCACAATTTTTAAGACCCCCCCCCCTCTGTCACAAGAATATCTACATCCTTTTTCTACGTGGTCTTCTTTATCTCACCTGATTGAAAATTAAATAACATTTGGACCTTCCAAGTATATCTATTATTGTAAAAAATATATTTGAAAATTTAAAAAAAAATTTAATTTGACTTTTGTGACATCACAATTTTTAAGACCCCCCTTATGTCACATTTTGTAACAGATATGAGATGCCCCCTCCTCCCTTACTGTGTGACGTAATTTATGGACGGCTCCTTAGAAGAGTTCTTGTAAATTTCGTTCACTAGTATTATTTTCTATGTGGGGACTGGTCCCCATGTTCTATTTTCCTTCTCTTAAATATGAATGGGCTGGAGTATTTCTGGGATTTCTTGGGCTGGACCCAGGGGTGTAGCTACCACTGTAGAGGTTGTAGTAATGATATAGGACCTGGCTTCGATCAAACTCGGCAATAGGCGCACGGCAGATGTGGAGATCCTTTGCACAAGTGAGGCGCCCAAAATTTTATGACTAAGGTTTTTTTTTTTTTAATAATAAAATTGTTTTTAATAAACAAAATATATGTACAAACCGTGTTCAGTAGATTCATTATGAGAAGGTGAACTTGGTCGAATTTGCTCAATAGTTGTCTTTTCTTCCTTTAATGAAACACAGGTACTTGATTGACTTTTTGGTATATTTATTGGAGTTGATGGTATTGCTAAAAATATAAATAGCTATGTATATAATATACACAGAATTTTAAAATTCAAAATCGTGAAAGTTTTTTTTTTACTTATTTTTTTGTATAAAAATAAAATTCTAAGTTACGGGATACTGAATATTTTTAATTGCACGGGAACACAAATCGGCAAAAAAAACCCACCGACGTGAGGTAAATTTAAGTTTATAAAATATTATTACTATTATTAATATTTATTACTTATTTAACAGAGAGTAGATTTTTATGCGATTACATATTTACTTGGTTGCCTGCGTTTTTTAAGCAGTTGACCTAATTTTTTTTCGAATTCAGTGCATTTAGACACAAATAAACGCATTTTTATTTTGCATATATTTTCATTTTTGTGGATCAATGCATATATTTGAATATTTTGATAAAAAAAAATTTCTAAAGGAGGCCCCCAGACGGTCAATCTTTTGATCAAAATGATTGAGTCAAGCATGATTGACCGTCTAGGAATCCGTTTGATGCTTGAGTCAATCATTGCGAGTGATTTATAGAAAGTTTGATTGATGCAAATGATTGAAGAGGCGCATGGCCGTCTCGAAGGGTTTTGATCAATCTTTCCCTCAATCATGCACTCAGCATCAGCATCCAGGGAGGTGTCTTGGCTAGCTTCCATCACCGAAAACTAATCGAAACTCAATTACGAATGAGTTTTGATCAAAAGATTTAGGTTGATTGAGTCAATGAATGAAGCTCGGGTCAACGATTGACTCAATCTTTTGATCTAAATGATTGACCTCTAGGGTTTATTTAAGACTTAAAAATTTTCAAAAATTTCGAAAATTCCAAAATCTCAAAATTGTTTTGCGTTTGTGAAAGGAACTACCTTAAATTACGAAAATTTATTTTTATTTTTTTAATTTAAGAATGAATGACTGGGGGGGGGTTAATTTTGTATTTAATGTTTATTTTATATTGTTTTTATATACCTAAAATTAAAAAGATGTTTTTTATTTATTTAATTAAGTTAATCATTGCAAAAATTGAAAATTCAAGAAGCCACTAAAAATGAGGCACAGAAAAAAATATGTCTCGATTACTTTTTTGCCGATAAAAACATCCTAATTGCAGAAAAATCAAAATCAGCCGGGGGGAAAAAATTGAAAATTTCACATGAAATACCCCATATAATACTAGTACTTACGAGAGAGAGTAAATAAGTTAGGGCAGATTTTTTTAAAAACAAAATTTTTACAAACCTTCTTCAGTAGTTTTAGTAGCAGAATAGGAACGTAAAATTTCCTCGACAAGTGCCTTGCGTGTTTTCGCTAAAACCCGGGCATTTCTCGCACAGGCACTCGTGGACGGAGGACGCTTTGGAATACTTGATGTTGTTAAGTTCAATGATGGTATTGCTAAAAAATTAAATTTTATAATTCAGGACTCTTAATAATATGCGAAATATAAATGAGAAAGATACAAACCATCTGCTTTCAATTTTCTCGGTGGAATATTTAAAAGTTTCGATTTAATTGCATCTTCAAAATCATCAATTGTGAAATGCTTGCTGCATATTCGCCGATTCAATGGACTAATTTTATCTTGTCGATAACATTTTTTCACCCAAATTTTGCTATATTTTTTGTCTCTGGGAAAACGGAAAAATGATATTTGCTCGCCAAGCTTTTTCGCTTTATATACATTGCTTTTGCAAATTGCCACACTGCACATTATTCCCGGCATTTTGCTTCGATTTTATATCTCTTTCCTTTTGAATAATAAACGTTCTAGAGAATTATTCTTGATAAATACTGAAATAAATAAATAAATAAATAAAATCATTAGAGCAAAATATAAAAAATAAATTAATTAATCTTCTTCATCGTGTGTTTTATATCATAGCGTTGGCGATTTCTATAGAGAGTATTTTCGCCATAGTAAACAGAATTTCTTCATAGGAGAGGTTGTTGTGCAATTCGAGTGTTTTATCCTAGCGGCGACTCAAATAAAATAAATTGGAGGAAAAAGTGAAACTTTTGCAAGACATTTCGTACGATGTTTGCAATTTCGATGAATTCACAATTTTAAATGATAAATTTCTATATCTGTTATTCATTTCGATTTAAAATATTCTTAACGTTCCTGGAATAATAGAAATTAAGAAATTAATCGCTACTAGTCTGAAACAGGTGTGGAGTTGTATTTGGCATCCTTGCAATGCCTTAACTCCAAAGGAAGATAGATTCCTCTACCTGTGCCCTTTACTAATTTTCTTCGATTAGATTCTAATAAAAGAATCACTCACCATTATATTTATTAAAAATAACAAAAAAGTGAAAACATTTACGCTAGAGACGTCTTTAGAAGAATTAATAATAAACTTAAATATAAAATAAATTTAATAATAAAATGTTTCACCTAGAACCAACACCTAACTCCTTAAAAGTTATAAAATAAATTGTTTATTTTCGCCTATATAGTATAAATATATCGCCTTAAAATCTCAATAAAATCATTCAAAAAATGACTTTTTTCCACCTTTCAATGAGCAAAGGGTAAAAAGAAAAGATGACCGAAGTTTCGAAAAACCATTAGAAGAATTCTTGTACATTTTGTTCACTAGCAATATTTTCTTTGTGGGGTCCATGTTCTAATTTCCTTCTCCCACAAATGAATGGGTTCTGGGGTTTCTTGGGGTGGGCCCAAAGTATCTCAGAGGGTGAGCCGTGCCAAAAGTATAATCAAAACTACTGAACAATTTTTAAATTTAACTGATTAAATTATAAATTATACTTAATGATACCTCTCCCTGTATTTTTTATTTATGTTAATATTATTTTTAATTTTTTTATCTTGATGTGAATACAAATTCTGTAAATAATAATGAATTAATAATAAATAGATACATTGTATTAATAGCGATTCCGAATAAATAAATAAAAATTATTCAATGTAAATTCACCCCTAATATCTTTATTAGTTAGCCGCTTGGGGTGCTGGTTAACGGGGTTTTAAAAAAATAAACAAACCTATTCTTATGGAGAATAATAATTGTTGGTCCATTTTATGCGGTTTCTGATTTTGGCCAATATAAAATACTGAACCCCTTCATTACTAAAAAGATACTCATTTAAATACAAGCTATTTTAAAATATAGGCGATGGGCGGTGGGGGTGCAGGTGACTTTAGTTACATGGTACACTTTGTGTGCTTTTTGGTTGAAACTCAGTGGCGTAGCCAGAAAATTTTCATGGGGGGGGGGGTCAATGCACAAAACAAAATATTTAGTGGTAATTTTTTTATTAAAACAAATAATAATAAATTGTATTTTTATCCGGAAAATTTTGGGATAGTTGTAATTTCTTTGACCCTTTATGTTTTTTGGTGTACTGAATAAAAAATCTCATTTTTTTGGCGGGTTTTTTTTCTTATAACTCGAAAACCATCAACCTTTCGTAAACAACCTCTCTATTCAAAATGAAAGTTGATAAAGTTTCCTACAAATTTCATCATTTAGCGTTTTTTCTCTGACCAATCGTATGGGCTCAAGCGCTAGTTGAAAATTGGCGTATTTTTTCTGTTTCCACAAATCCCAAAAACTCTCACTTTTTTAGGTTTTTTTCCCATTTTAACCATGATATACATTTTTAAACTAGATTAAATTTGATACAATTCAAACAAAGTTTCATCTTAAATGGATAATGATAATGCATGGTAACCGGTGCCACAATGAGGTTGAGTTTTTGAAAAAATGCAATTTTTTGCAAAAAAATCACATTGTTTCCTTCATAAAATGAAAACTACTCTTCCTAGAAACTTGATTCCTATCTCATTTTCTAGGAAATTTTGTTGACTTGAACGTTTACTTGGATCACTTTTTTGTTAAAAATCTTAGATTTATAGATTCCAATGACATTTTTGAGGATTCGGATGATATCCTAAGTAGGGAATTTCATGAACTTTCATTTTAAAAAGGAAGATTATTTATGAAAAGTTGATAGTTTTAGAGTTATAAGCAAAAAACCACAAAAAATGAGATTTTTTTACCTTTTTTTACATTTTTGTCAATGTTCCGACACGAAATTTTTTTAGCAAACCTCAGATTCGGATTCAGCACACCAAAAAATATATAGGATCAAGAAATCAAAACTACCCTAAAACTTTCCTGCGAGAGGGTTCTTTAGAGAACAATTTAACTGGACTAAAAAGGTAATTCAAGAAATTAAAAAAAGACCTTAATTCTTGATTAAACATATGAAATATATTTAATTACTGTTAGTTTGCCATAATAGAAGGTTTGTCGTTGCCGTTATTCATCCCATGAGGCTTGCCCTTGGGGGGATTCTGACCCCCCCCTCGTGGCTACGCCACTGGTTGAAATACTACATAAACTTTAAAAATGTTTCATTACAAACCATCATTGTTTTCCTTTAGTTTAAACTTCTTAGATCAATATGTCTGAGGAAAAAATGCGCGACATTTTATTGATGAAAACTTGCACTCAAACTATAATTATTCTTCATTCTAGAGTTTAGAAAGAAACTCAAATTTTTTAAATTGAAATAGAAATATTTCAAAAATTAAATTCTAGAAATACTTATTGTAGGTAGGTAGGTATATAAGTAAAAGAAAATATGAAAAAAATAATATAAAGACTATATATTAAGGATATTGTTAGACATGTTTGATTTCCATTGTTATGGCTATTCCAAAGCCTCCAGTGATGCTTCAAATTTAGAAAAATACTATAATTTTTCAAGTTATAAGAAACAGTTGTTTTTAAATAAAATTTCTAGATTACTAACCTGTTTATAGAAGATGTCTCATATAATGTATTGAAATATGGATAAACATTTCCATTAGTTGATAGTAGGATAGGCATAATTTGATTTCTCGTTGCTTAATAATTAAAGATATCATTTTGTTATACTATTTGAAAAATGAAGTGTTATAAAAAGATTTTAAATTTTGACAACTAATCCAAACACGAATTTAAATTGATAAAAATAGCGCTTTCTAGTGGGCAGAGTATGAACTATAAATTCAGAACCGCTAATCATTAAAATTAATCTTATTAATTATTAATTATTATGGTCTAAAAAAATGTGTCCTATGCTTGATATATAAATAAGCTGGCTAAATGCGAGTTGGTTCGCAAATCGAGGGTTTCGTACCTTAAAATAACTTCTAGATACCTGAGATATCAAATTCTTTTTAATATGTCGTTGATAAGGAGAGAATAAGGGTCTGGACTCAGTGGAGAGCGTTCAGCGGGGCGGTGGCGGTGAGCGTTTGTATGCTGGCCTCAGTAGACCCACTCAGGACACTTTAAGGTCGTTCCCTAAAAAATCGATTTTCTTGCAATCCTTTTAAAACTTTGAATACACATATTTATACATGTCCTTTATACATAGAATTTTTTTTCAAAATTCCTTGCGGCACTAAATTTGTAAATATTGACCATTGAAATTTAAATATTTAACATGCGAACCCTACCCTGATTGATGTTAAAGCAACTGTTTCATTAAATAACAATCGTAATTTTCTTGAAATTATTTTGAAAAACTGAGAATCATTAACTGAAGATATAACAAATATTTTTTTATTAAAATAATTGTATCAAGTGGTATTCGTTTTGTATGAAAAATATTAAAAGTTAGGTAATTTTGATGGTTTTCATTTTTTCTCTCATGGCATGGCAAGTGAGAGATGGCGACTTGGCAACGTGGGACTAAAATCACTCAATTTTTCCATATCTAAAAAACTTCTTCAGCTGGTGTATTTGAGATTTTTAGCTAATTCTGTCAACCTAACTATACCGTTCTTATCAGAAATTTCGCATTGAGCTGCTTCATGAAGTGTTTTGTATTCTTTGTCTTTTAGCGTCGGTAAGAATGCAATGTTGCCAGATCCGAGAAACGACGCAGTGAAAATATTTTTGCCTTTCTGCGCACTTGAGAGTAAGGGAAAGAGCGAACTGCATTTGAGCTATATTAGGGAACGTCCTTAATACAAGCGCGTGTGTTTGTAATGCACACCGGCCACCCCGCCTCGCCCCGCTGTCCGCTCAAGATGATTGGCCACTGAGGCCATAGCCTAGCATGTTTTCGTAATTTAAAATTAACTCATTTCAGAACGCCGAGATGTAAAAAAATCACTTAATAACGACTATTACGCCGTCATTTTACCACTAAATTAGATGTTGTAAAAACTGCGATTATTTCTAGTTCATGAAAAGTTTATAAAAATATCTCACACTTAAAAATATTCTTTATTTTAAGCCCTCTCCAAAAAAAAAATTATTGATGAGTTCAGAAAAATTACGTGAGGGATATAAGCTATTGGTGAAAATAAGGAATCGCTATGGGAGGTTGGTGTTTGGTGATTAGCAGCTTGTTGTATAGAATAATTGGCTTTAATAGATGCCATCGGAGTGAGAAACTCTCAATTATGTTGTAAAATATTACTCGGTACGTCTTCCTGCCGGGCGAGCCTAGTATTTGGATTCACTCAACAATTTGCAAATTTTTGCTTTGCTCTTACTATTGAAAAATTGTTCTGGAACGTGAATAAAATTAATTTGCATCCATGATCGTTTTTTCTGTATGTGCGTCTGGATCCAGATAGCCTCGATAAATTACAAACGAAAAGTCGTAGAAAGTTTGTTTTTGTACTAAAATATTCGTATTTCCATTGCTTAGAACTGATTAGATTTAAGTCTTAGATTTAAAAGGAAATAAACTAGGCAAAAATGAATAAGGATATTGCAATATTTTTTTTTTGAGTAAACTGATTATTCCAGAAAAAAATAAATGAAAAAATCGCACTTTTTGGCCTCTCGACGAGACCCCATGCAATTTTTGGCAAAACCGTCACGTGCTAAAATTCAACCTAATTGAATACTACAATTTGTGATTTTAATTGAGTTCATGGGTTCCGTAGTCTTTACCTGAGAACCCTTTGAAGTCGCGCTTGCCGCGAGACCGATTACAATACTTTCTCCATGCTTCGCATTGGAGAAAGTAAAAATGAAATTTGAAAGGGGAAGCGTAGAAGCTAAAAATATTGCAATATCCCTGTTCATTTTTATATAAACATTTACTATAACCACTACTGCCTCCTAGCCTTCAGGTAAGTTAGTTTTCCAATACATACATAAATACACAAATACATAATTATATACATATTTTTTTTTAATAATATAGATTCAATTAAAATTTGTTTTAATTACTCGTATATTTACATAACACACTGTTTTTGTATATATTGCTATAAATAAAAAACTAATAAATTCATAGAAATGTTATAAATATAATTAAATGTTTTGTTGTGTTTTATGATTTGATCACTTGTATTTTTATACTTAAAGGTGATGTTGTGTCATATAAATCAGATTTAATCAAGAGAGTCTTCTCACACCTTGAAACAAATAGAATTTTATTAAAATTTATGAAAAAAAATAAGATTTAGGTATTACCTGATAGCTTCAAGAAAACTGATTGAGTTGAGTGCGTATACAGGTGCATTGAAAATCTTTTGATCTGACGACAAAATCATTTTAAATTGATATTCTTTAGCTTCGTCACAATTGCCAATTAACCAAAGCCAAAGTGAGATATCGCCATTCTCATTGGTATATTCCTAAAATTAATAAATAAATAAATTTAATACATATGCAAATAGAAGCTAAAATGCAGTTTAATCCCCGTGACGTCAGATTTTCCAAATTAGCTCCGATGATCAATGGTATTTAGGCGTGTTCTTTAGGAGACTTATATTCATAACACTATGAGCCATTTCACCATAATATCTATGTACTGTATTGTACTATATTTTAAATTATTAATTAAATAAAAGATCAAGGTGTTTTGGACAATCTTGTGTTTTATTTGTCAAACGCGACCCAGAGTTTGGATATAATTTAAGATTGCTTTTTTGTGAATTGATTGTGCTAATTTTTTATAAGATAGATATTATGAATATATTATTTCTTGTCTCGAATATTTTACTATTGTATCAACGTTTAATGTTTTGAGTAATTGAAGTGGGTGACATATAGCCAATTATATATAAATTATTGTAATTTGAAGTGTTATGCATTCATTTGATTTTTTAAATTTAATTTTTCTGTTGTTCTTTATTTTCAGTACTTGATAAAGTCCTGAAAAGGACGAAACATCGTACGAAAATTAAAATTAAACATTGATAAAATAAGATTGTCCAAACCAAAACCCGTTAATCTTTTATTTAATTATTATAATAGACATTAATCAACTAAATTTATTTATTAATTTGTTGTGGTCGTAAATAAATCGGAAGGTGTGTATTCGTATTTATTAATAACCTTAAATAAAAATTGATGTCCGAAAGCGGCCATCGAGATCAATGGCCTGCCATCATAGGGTAAAGGTAAATGAAGATCGACCGATGATCTTGGATATTGAATCAATGGTCCAGGATGAGCCGATCCACGACAATGGTCGAGAACATTTTCCCGTGACATCAACACTTGGCAGGTGATACTGCATGGACAATGGAAGAGATCTTCAGTTGGATGCGAAAGAGAATCATTGGACCCGTGATAAGACGCCGCTCTTTGATTACTGAAAAAAATATATATATGTATAAGAAAAATTAATTATTAATAAAAAAATACAAATCTTTGTAAAATAATCTCGGAACGTTTATTTTGAAACTAAACGTTTCGGGAGAAATTCTCCCTTTATCGATAGAAATTTCAAACTTTGTTTTACAAAGATTTGTAATTTTTTATTATATATGTATAGGTACATGTATATATATAGTATAATAAATTAAAGAAAAATAGTTTTTGAATATCCATATTTATTTATTTTCTATATTAGTAAGTAATCAGTAGAGATTGTGGTGTTGGTGCAAGGTGAAACATCTTTAATAAAAGATAAGAGTAAATAAATATTTTATTTAATATGGATTTACTATGAGTTAAGGATACTGGGTCACTTATTTCACATTAAAATTAAAAATTAAAAGATATAAAATTTTTTTTCTTTTTCAATATATATATTTCGGGCTATCAACCCATCTTCAGGAAATACAGAAAGTAACTTTCTGTATTTCCTGAAGAAAGTTACTTTCTGTATTTCCTGAAGATGGGTTGATAGCCCGAAATATATATATTGAAAAAGAAAATTTTTTTTATATCTTTTAATTTTTTTAATTTTAATGTGAAATAAGTGACCCAGCATCCTTAACTCATAGTAAATCCATATTAAATAAAATATTTATTTACTCTTATCTTTATTAGTAAGTACATTAGCTGACCAAGAATTATGCGGAATTTTTTTATTTTTTTAGTTAAAAGTGATATAGTATTAATATTATTTTTAATTTTACTATAAATTCAAGTAAAAAGGCCGAATTCTATTTGAGCACTCAGTAATGAATGATGATGATGAGCAGAGCTAGTCGAAATGTCGGTGAAAAAAATTAATTAACTTTTATTTTAATTGTATTTAATCCTGGCTGCAAATAGAAATCACTACATAAATTGAAAATTAAAAATATTATGAATAATACACTTTTAACTTTTATTTCGATTTTACTTAATCTTGACTGGAAAAAGAAATCATCTTTTAAAATTATTAACAGAGACAAAATATAAATTTATACCACTGATGGATTTTTAAATGAATCGAAAAGAAAGCTATTATTTTGTACGGAGGTCGGCCATTATTTAAAAATATTTTTTTTTTAATTTTTTTTTCTTTTAATGGCCTTCGGAAACTATAGTCCAAGGGTCTTCAAACTATGCACTGCAGTGCACAATGTGAAGAACTTTCAGGTGCACCGCGACGATGTGGTCACTTTATTAAAAAAAATGTTACATCTTCAAAATAAATAAATAAAAATCATTAGAAACTAATCTAATGATTAGATAATTATAATCGGTATTACAGGTATTATGTAAATTGTAAATATAGTGAGGTTGTTATTTTCTACGTTTTTGAGAGATGTGCACCGAGGAACTTTCAGTGAAAATTTGGTGCACCTATCATGAAAAAGTTTGAAGACCCCTGCTATAGTCAATTATGGCCATTGAGTGTTCCTGTGTGTATGTGAGGAAGTGTGTGTAATTTAGTGAATAAAAATATTTAAATAGAATCTGAAATTAGGATCAAAAAAATAAATATATTAATAATTAAATAAAATCATTAAATCTCGTAACCCAGAAAACTAAGAAAGATCGAGTCCTTGATGTTTATTAAATATGTAGCTGTTAAAGCTTGTATTTTTGTGATTAAATTTATTAAGGATTAAAATTTTGTTTAAATCACACATAATTAATTATAATTATTTATTGAAGTCGAAGAAATAATACAATATAACTATAACATTTCGATCGGCTTATTCTGCAATCGTTCTCAAGTACGAGTCCTTATTTAAAAGGGTATGAAAATATTTGATGGTGCCCGAAATGAGATAATTAAACGGCAATTTTAAATTAGATTATTCGATGATGTCGCTTTGACACACTGTAAAATACACACCTACATTTATTGAAACTAATTATTAATTATATGAGAATTTAAAAAATATAAATCTTTAATAAAACAATCTAGCAACACGTTTATTTTCAACCAAACGTTTCGGGAGAATTTCTCCAAATTTTAATGGTAAATTTTCAAGAAAGCAACACTACTTTCTAAATTTTAGAGGAAGCAACTTTTTTTTCTGTTCTTGAAAATTTACCATTGAAAAAAGGAGAAATTCTCCCGAAACGTTTGGTTGAAAATAAACGTGTTCTAGATTGTTTTGTTAAAGATTTGTATTTTTTAATATTTTATATACAATCAATAAATAATTTTTTCTATGAGAATTTATATACATAAGGATAATTCTGTCTGTGGTTGATTATACCGGTAAGCGGAATGAGCGGCTGCGGGGGCCCCGTGCTTGTAAGGGGCCCCAACAAAGACCGATTGTGTTAAAGTGTTTTCTTAAACATTATTTTATAACACTTGTATTCAATTTTAGAAACGTAACAACAGCTCGATTTTTTTTTAATTATTATTTTCTAAGGGTTGAAATTTTATTTAAATCACACAAAATAATTATAATTATTTATTGAACACGAACAAATAATACAATATAACTACGACGTTTCGATCGACTTATTCTGGGGTAGTTTTCAAGTATGAACACCCAGTTGGATTCAAATTCAGTTAACCTAAAATCTATATTGTATTATTTGTTCGTGTTCAATAAATAATTATAATTAAATATGTGTGATTTAAATAAAATTTTAACGCTAAAAAATAATAAATAAGTGAAATCGAGGCCTATTTAAATACATATATATAGTAAACATAGTAAAAAAAATATATATTTTTTAAAATATTTTGTTAATGTTTTGTTAATAAGTCCCAAAATTTGGATATAATCGTTCATGTTTCAGATTTTTTTTTGATTTTTTGTTTAATTGATTTTGGGATCCCCGTTATTTTTTACCACTTGACTTGATCCGACACTGATCTCAGTAGATTATAATGTATATATATTATATGTCAGAAGGTTTCGCCCCTCAGGATAAGACACTCAAATTTTTTTACTAATGATTAATAATGAATTTTTTCACATACACTCTCACGTGTAAGTGTTGTTTATAGAAATGAATTTAAATTAATAGTTTGAATGGTTTGGCTTTGATATGAATAAATAAATAACTAGTCTACTACCTACTTGTTGAGACTGAGCAGACTAGCTGGACGGGAGAGTGCAGCAGCCGCTGGACCACAAATCTCCCCTGTACTCAAAGACTTTGCCCGAAGCTCAGCAGTGAAAGTATTTGGCGATTCAATTCTATTTCGATCATGTTTGCTATTGTGTGAGAGATTATCGACACTCGAGGCTTTGCCAATCAACCGTGTTAAGAGTTTGTTTGTTGGCGAATGCACCAATAATTGAGGAGGCGTGAGGACGGGTTTCGATCGCTGAAAATAAAAGAAAAAATTAATATTGTAATTTATTATTATTATTAGAAGCAAAAACATTAAAATTATATGATTGTAATCAATTGAATTTTTCAATTTTTATTAAAGTTGATGTTTTTTTAAATCTAACAACTCTTCATTTATATCTATTATATATTTATAAATTAACTTATAATTTTTTTTTAATCTTATTTCAGTACTAGCTGCAAGGCGGCGGCTCTCTTACTAGCCAGGACACTGCTTTTTTTTATAAAAGTCTTAGATTTATAGATATCTACCATTTTCCATTACACTTCTGAAGATTCGGATCATATCCTGTTATGGAAAATATAAATCTAAGTTTAAATTTAGGGAACGAAGAAAAGTTTATTTTTATTACAGACAAAAGGATCAGCCGGGGCTCGAACCCGGGATCTTTGCATGTGTACTGCAATGCTTTGTCATAAGAGTTTTAACTCCCATATCCACTAAGCTACTGATCCCTGAACCCAAACTAATACCTTTTGTCTATATGAATTATGGAATTTCTTTTTAATCCTCTCCTCGTTCATTTTTCGCAGCCTAAGCCTTGATTCATTAATTAAACAATTAATTAAATCTAATTAAACAATTAATTAAATCTAAGAGTTTTTATCAAAAAACTGGTCCAAGTAAACGTTCAAGTCAATAAAATTTCCTAGAGAATGAGACAGGAATAAAGTTTCTAGGATGAGTGGTTTTCATTTTATGAAAGGAAAATTGCGATTTTTTGCAAAAAACTGCATTGTTTTTTAAAACTTCAACCTCATTGCGGCACGGATTACCATTTATCCAATTAAGATGAAACTTTATTTGAATTATAGCAAATTTGATATTGTTTAAAAATGTGTAGAGAGGTCTTTGTCGAAAACGTGCTCTTTCATGGTCAAAATGGGAAAATATCAAAAAAAGTGCGAGTTTTTGGGATTTGCCGAAACAGAAAAAATAGGCCAATTTTCAACTAGCGCTTGAGCCCGAACGGTTGGTCAGAGAAAAAAACCTAAATTATAAAACTTGTAGGAAATTTTATGAACTTTTATTTTGAATAGGAAGGTTATTTACGAAAAGTTGATAGTTTTCGAGTTATAAGCAAAAAACCGCCAAAAAATGGAAATTTTCACCTTTTTTTGCATTTTCTACAATGATGCGTCACGAATATTTTGGTGAGAGAACTCAGATTTGGATTCAGCGCCCCAAAAAACATATATATGCAAAAATCAGAACTACCCCAAAACTTTCCCTATAGGGGTCCATTTGAGCCGAGGGGTGAACCGCAATAGGAATTAGGTATACACCGTCTTTGGAATTATTTGAAATTACTTTGGAATTCATTAGATAATCTATTGTCATCTATTGTCTTCTACTTGGAAATGAAAGTGGAAGTGGAAGTAGGTGTACACGATTTTAAGTCGAGGTTCACACCTCGATTTGAGCACAATTTGACTGGACTATCAATGAAGTTTATCGATATATGTATTTATTATTCGTTCAATGACAAATTTACAGAAGTAGATCTCTATAAAATATATGTTTTAATATATTAAAGTAAAAATAAAATAAAATATTTATTTTCAAAAATATCACCGTTGATGAAGCGTCGCTTGACTTGGCTCGTGGACCAAAAAGCCGTTCCCGTAACGTTCTAGGTCGAGAGCGTGTTGGAGATTCGTCTTTATTAAACGAAGATTTCTCCTCGAACGTTTCGTGCAGTGCATTATAAACCTGCAACATAACACATTTATTACTAGCCGATTTTTTTTTTTTACAAAATTGAGAATTATTATATGTGGATTTTTTTATGAAAAATAAGCCCATTTGTCTTAACTTATTTAAAGACAAGGATGAGTTAAATTCTCAATTTGAATCTCATTTTATTATAAGAGGATAACAAAATTGAATCATTTCAATGAAATAACCAACCAGTATTTAAGTGGTTTTCATATTTTTATAATCAAATCTAATGGCAGTGATTTATACTTTAGATTAATAAGTTTTTTTTTAGTCAATTTCAGTTTAAATAATTTTACTTTACCATGAGGGGTTAACTATTATAATTGTGCATGAAAAAGTTTTTTTTTGCTTCGTATTTTCAAAATATATAAAAAACGACTGAAAAATATTATGATAAAAAAAAATTGAGCGTATTAAGGACATTGGTCTACAATAAAATCATAAATAGTGAACATCAAAAAAATTATATTTTAAGAGATATTAATTATTTTTTCAAATTGTCTGTTAAGGCCGGTTCAGACTACTTTAGTAATTTAGTCGAATAGCGAGTATTTTAGTAACTCAAAACTTTAGTCGAGTCGATCCATTTTACTCTTTTTTACTTATTTTTCGGGCCAGCACTCTTCAACGCATCCTAAATCATCCATAAAACAAGTCCGAACCTGTTGATTTAGTCGAGTTTATTAGTTGCCGCAAGGATAATTATAACTAGTACTCGACTAAAGTAGTCTGAACCGGCCTTAAGTGAGTGAATGAGTTACTTAATTTTGTGTATGCTCTAATTAAAAAATCAATGAAGCGGTATCAAAAATAAATTTTATAATAAGATATTTTATATTGAGTTTAATGAGCTGATTTGATTTGGGTTAGAAATCGGACCAAAAATTAGGAAGGAAGAGGGTAATCTTCAAAACTTCGGTAACTTTATAGTCCGATTTAGAACAAATTTTTCCCGCTACCTTTTTGTTAATAATCAACATAATACAAAAATTTCATTCAAAGAATAAAGGTAAATAACTTCTTAATTTATAATTTTATACCCCTTATTACTTAATACTTTTTTAAAGGCAATCTAATTTAATATCAAAATAAATAAATATATACAGGGTGTTTCAGGAGGAATAGTAAATATTTTAAGAGGTGGTAGTATAGACGAATTGCAATAAAAATGCCATATAACATGTGTCCAATTTTTATTGAGTACAGAGTACAGCTGTTAGTATGTAACCCAATATCGGCATACTCAGCATATGTAAATATGTGCGGCATGTTTACACGCTAGAGTACAGTAGACTTGGCCAACAAAACACAATGAAAACTTCAATGTAAACTAAATCAAAACTTGACAACTTGAACATAAACACTCTACTGCTGACATTCGATAAATACGCCCATAGCAACCCATAGCAGCCGGTGTACCAAGACACGAAACGAAAATGCATTGAACTCAGCTGTATCTCTGTACTCAATAAAAATTGGACACATGTTATATAGCATTTTTTTATTGCAATTCGTCTATACTACCACCTCCTAAAATATTTACTATTCCTCCTGAAACACCCTGTATATAAGGTGTTCCATTAAGAAATATAAAGTTACATATTGTTGTGCTTAAACGGAGCACCCTGTATACAAATGCATACGGTATGTAGATAGACTTAAAATAAAAGAGTAATAAGAGTTATAAAGAGAGGACAGACCGATGAATCCCTGTATATATTATTTTCAATTTCCAATGAAAGGTGTAGTAGGCTATGGGGGCTCTAGCCAGTAGCTACCTGGTCGGCGAGGAGGCTGCGTCCGCGGGAGAAGGGCACCCGGCAGATGGGACATTTATCGGTGTGGACACGGCATCTCACGCAAACCAGATGTCCGTTGACGCATTGATGTGCGGGCGGAGGGATTGTGTCCAGGCAGACAGGACACTCGAGGGCGGCGACGATGGCTGAGACGCAAGAAGTGAGCCTCTGAAGGTTTAGAGGCAGAGGACCACAGCAGAGGGACTAGAGACCGCCATAAAATAAGGGAAAAGAAAATTAATAAATAATAATAATTAGATATCGGATTTATAGGCACTAAAAATCTTTAAAATAGGCAGGCAAAATTAATAAAAGTAAAGGGAGTGTAGTTTCACAGTGAATGAAATAAAACTCAAAGAGGTTTATACAAACTCAATATATTTCGGATTATTAGTCCATCATCAGGAGTTTACAGATTAAAAATCCGTTTTTTTTAACCTGATGATGGGCTAATAATCCGAAATATATTGAGTTTGTATAAACACCTCTTTGAGTTTTATTTCATTCACTGTGAAACTACACTCTCTTTACTTTATTAATTAATATCATGTTTCACCTAATACCTACACCACTTTCCCTAAGTACAATTAAAAATAGGCACTTATAATTTCTGCTTTTTTGTTATTTTCTTGAAATTTCTGGAATATTTTTATGGACTCTATCAAAAGAGAGATTTCTTGCTTCTAATGGTATAATGGTTACAGGTAGATTGTTAAAATTACACTTTATATATGGTAAATCAGCCTCAAGAGTAATAGAAGATAAAAAGCATTCTTAGCATCCCTAATATGTTAGATAAAGCATCATCTTCATTGATGTACTATGACCTAAATTAATAAATAAATAGAATTACAGAACAATATTTAAAAAATAAATTTCAAATATACCTTTTGAATTTCATCCAAATGATTAGCATAATATATAGCTGCTCCAGGTTCCCCATTTTAATTTTTTTTTTAATAGTTTCTTAATAATAATTCAAAAAAACTTTTAAATTTAGAAAATGTATCGTAAAAAATAGAAATTACCAATTTTAGTTAAAACAGGGACTAAAAAAGGCATTTATAGATGAAATAGGCACTAACACCCAGAAAAGGACAAAATTGGCATTATAAGCACTAACAAATGCTTCTTATTTTATTCAGAATTTAATGAAACGCATAGATATCATATTGGCCTAAATTTTAAGCCATCAATAAAAAAAGGCAAATAGAGCGAAATCCGAGCCCAAATAATAATTTTGGATCATTCGTATCCATAGGAAATTTGTAACAGGAATAGTAGGGATTTGGATAAAATTAAAAAACAGAGTTTTTTATTGATATTTAATTTTTAATTTACACATGTTATCTCTGTATAAAAATGAAGACAAAATTTTTTAATTTTTAAAAAAAAGTCGCTTCCAAGATTGTTGATTAATTTGAGCCAAGAATATGTTAAAGAAAAGAAAGATTAATGATGTTTTTTCTTATAGTGAAATTGTTTTTGACAAAGAGTGATAAAATGGGCCCCTGAGGAAATCAAAATAAATTGACGAAACGTCTAACCCATTTAATAAAAAAAAATTCTGTGTTTTTAATTTTATCCAATTCCCTACTGTTCCTGTTACAATAATAATAAAAATAAACGGCTAAATGTAAGCCTGGCTCGACGCATAAGTCCGTAGAGGGACAGACAAACTACTGGACCGACATGACCGGTTATAGATTAGAGACCGAAACGTTGTGGGAAAAACTAAAAATGTTTAACAAATGTGAAAATTTCCCTATTCCATCCCGAAAAAAACAAATTACTTTGACCAAATACTACTATTTGCTATGAGCCTATAAGCCCGTGATTCTCAACCACTGTGCCGCTGAACTTTAGTGTGCCGGGAAATTCTTGAAGTGTGCCGCCGCTGCTAGGCAGTGGTCCCTCCCGAATTGAATTTTTTTTTTTTTACATTTCTTATCAATTGACACTACATTTAATCCGAATATTTATTTGATCATTTGAACTGAAGAGGTAGTAACATTTTACATTATGATAATTTTTTGGTTACATCAATCAATAAACCAAATAAAATTCTATTAATTTATTTTATTGTTAGTGTGCCGTCAAATTTTTAAATTATTAAAAGAGTGCCGTGACGAAAAAAAGGTTGAGAATCACTGCTTTAAGCTGAGGATAATAACATGGTTAGAATAATGGCTCAAAGATGGCAGCACTTAAAAAGAATTAATGAGAAAATATTATTTTCACGTAATATTTCAATAAATTAAAAACTTTTTCGTGAAATGTAAAGTTATACATTAATATCTTTAAGATGTGTATAGATTAAAATAAAAAAATAATTTAAATTATATATTAGATTACTAAATATTCATTCAAATCCGACAATTTCATTTTGGAGGGTAAATTTTCATCATAATATAGATAAATAAATTTTCTGTCGTTAATTAATTGATCTTTCTGAGTTCTAAAAGGGAGATGATGAATGGGTTTAAGCATGCTCTATGCATGACGCCTGCACCCAACCTTGTTACGATTGAAGCAGGCCAAACCTCTCTGATCCCTTTTAAAAATTGAATTCAGTTTGATTCGAATTTCTAATAAATATTTAAATTGAAAAATATTATTAAACCAGAAAAATATCCCTTGCAAATTGTAAATAATTTTAAATGCCTTAATATAATAAAAATTAATAAATTATAAATAAATAAATTAAATTTAAAAAAATATCAAAAAAGACAAGAAAAATGTTCAAAAATATTATATGTCCGAAGAAGACCGGAATTTTTCACGGTTTTCAGCAATTTTACTCTGTGTGGGTTTTCATTATTCTTTTAATATTAGTTCAGGCAAATTACAGTTTTAACAGGAAATAATAAAGAGTTTATTGCTGGAATACCTTTATTGGTACTCCAATATTACTACCCCTAAGTTTAAAAGTTAAAAAAAAAATAATAATTGTAAATTTTTTCTTCCCTCGAAAAATGTTAAATTCATAAGATAAAAAATAAATAAAAATAATAAATGTCATCATAAAAAATAAACCCGAATGTCAGCCTAGGAAATGTGGGTTTAATTGGAATATATTAATGCTAGATCCTTAAAATGTTAGAGGATTTATTTAAAAAATAATATGTATATATATTGAATGCTAAATAAACTAACATTAAAAAAAAACCTAATTTTTCCCCCAAATCTGAGTTGTGGAAATTTTTCTATGAGAAAATTTCGGAGTTTTTTCAGTTTTTAAAAGATATCCAGCATTTTCCATGACAGGAAATGATTCTTTATTTCAAAAAATCTCAGTTTTTCCTTCATCAAATGAAAACCACTCATCCTAGAAACTTGATTCTCATCTCATTGTCTAAGAAATTTTATTTTCTTGAACGTTTACTTGGACCACTTTTTTGATAAAACTCTTAGATTTATAGATATTCTACATTTTTCGGACAGGATATGATCCGAATCCTCAAAAGCGTCATGCAAAATGCTGAATATCTATAAATCTAAGAGTTTTATCAATACAGTGGTCCAAGTAAACGTTCAAGTCAACAAAATTTACTAGACAATGAGATTAGAATCAAGATTCTAGAATGAGTAGTTTTCATTTTATGAAGGAAAACTGCGATTTTTTGCAAAAAATTTCATTTTTTCAAAACTTCAACCTTATGTTACCATTATCCAATTAGAATGAAACTTCCTTTAAAGCAAATTTAATCTAGTTTAAAAATGTATAGAGTCGTTGTTGTCAAAAACGTGCTCCTTCATGATCAAAATGGGGAAAAATCGAAAAAAAGTACGAGTTTTAGGGATATTCAAAAGTGATCCCGGGGGCTATTTTATGACAGGCGCTAGTACCGGTTCTACTGAACCTAAATAGATGAGATTTTTATCATTTTACGCGTAATTTAAAGAGCTTTAATTTATCTAATAGATTTCTTTCAGTCGTTTTAGAGTTATTCAAGAAAAACTGAAAAAACTCCGAAATTTTCTCATTTTGAGGCGCGTAGAAAAATTTCCAAAACACAGATTTAGGGAAAACCTTAGGGTAGTAATATTGGAGTACCAATAAAGGTATTCCAGCAATAAAATCTTTACCGGGAATTATTTCCAGTTTGGCAATAAAATAATGTGTCTTCTGCTGGAAAAATAAATTTTTAATTTATTTATAACGAAAGAGACACATCGATTCCTGTGAATCAATTGTAATAGACTGATGAAGAGGGCCTTCGAAACTATAGTCTCGTTATAAATAAATTAAAAATTGAATAAAAGATTTCACTGTCGATGGTAACAGAATTGTTTTTATTTTAGGTTAAAAATAAAATGAGAGATGGAGTCTTCTGTTTTTTAAATAAAATAATTTTTAATTATTTCTAGAGACTATAGTTTCGAAGGCATTGCCTTCATCATCAGTCTATCACAAATATTTCAGTATTTAGTTACAAATTAGTTACAAATTAAGATTTATGCATTGAAAATTTTGAAAAATATATAATGTTTTTTCTTTCCATGTTTCTCTTGGGAGATTAGAATGTATTGCTCTATTTACATTCTAATCTCCCAAGAGGAAACATGGAAAGAAAAAAACATTATATATTTTTCAAAATTTTCAATGCATAAATCTTAATTTGTAACTAATTTGTAACTAAATACGGAAATATTTGTGATAGACTGATGATGAAGGCAATGCCTTCGAAACTATAGTCTCTAGAAATAATTAAAAATTATTTTATTTAAAAAACAGAAGACTCCATCTCTCATTTTATTTTTAACCTAAAATTAAAAATTTATTTTTCCAGCACAGCAAAAGACATACTCTTTTATTGTCTCCTTTAATTTATAAAAATTCTGCTACTCTCAGCAAAAAGAAACTTTCAATTTAATATACTAAAATTAATAACCATAAATCTACGATTATTATTTCAGACTCAAAATTCACTCCCACTTCAATTCATAGAAAAATAAATTCAATTTTATTTCCAAGCTAATAATACTAACGTCAGTAGAGCATCCTGGATCGGTGCCTGGTCGCCATACTAGGAGAGAGATTTGGTCGGATGAGGCTTGGACCCTTGTGGCCACTTCGGCCACCCGGAGACCCACAATATCGAGCCCGCTTACCTCCAGGAGACAATCGCCTGACCGAAGACCAGCCGTCGCTGCCGGGGATCCCTCGTCCACGCCAGACACCTACCCAAAACAAGATTCGATTAAACTAATTTAGATTGGGAAATAAACCAAACGAAATAAGATGGAAATTTACCCATGGATAGGGATCCCATTTGCTGCGTGTCAAGTGGAAGCCGCAAGAGCCATCGGAGGGCCTAGCAAGTTGTACGAAGTGTACCCCCAAGGCATCGCCGGTACACTCCTCGTTATGCATCTCTAAAACATTAAATAACAACAGATACTACAAAAACAAAACTAGGTTGAACCTACTCTCGTTCGTAATCACCATTAATGCCATTTTGAGATGAATTTATTTTATATAAATAAACAATATTAAATAGTTACTAATTGGACTTTCCTATCTCACTAAAATGTGCTCATAATTATGAAAGTGGTCTAAGTCATTGATTGTTAGTTTCGAGATATTTAAAGTTTTATAAAATAAACAAGATTCGAATTCAGTATAATGAGACAACTAGAAATCCGCTTAACGGTTCAATTTTATGTGATTTTTAAAAACCGACATCTTATTACGGTACTTTTTAAATGGATGGAATATAAAATATGAAAAAACTAATTTTTTTATTTTTTGACTTAGTCCACTTTCATAATTATGGGCACATATATGAGTCGTTTATTTTGAAAGTAGCCAAGTCCAATTTTGAAGAAAATGTGTTAATGTCAGTTTTAGCTACACATAGATGTCTTCTTTTCATATTTATAATATCACAGTCAATGGTTTACCACGAGGGGTGAACCGCGACCTAAAATCGTGTACACCTACTTCCACTTCCACTTTCATTTCCAACTAGAAGACACTAGATGACAATAGATTATCTAATGAATTCCAAAGTAATTCCAAATACGGTGTACACCTGATTCCAATCGCGGTTCCCCCTCGGTTTACCATATGAAAGATTTCAAATTGCCGATAGTAATAGATTTAAATTTTCTTAGAAATCATTAGAGATCTATTAAATCGGATGGAATGGATTATTTTTAATTATGTCAGAAGGGTTGTTTTTTACTCCCTCGGGAAACGAACCCGAGTGCCAGTAACAGCAATCCGGGCCATTTAGCTACACTGTGAGATGAGAACCCCTTTGACATATTATGTAAACGCGTTAAATATTTTACTCAAAGATTTAAATCTTAATTTGTGAAATTTCGCGATATAGTGATTTTAAATTTAAACACATAGCCATGCCATGTAGTCTAAATAAAGGTGTTTGACTGTTTTGAATTTTGAAGTGATTCAAAATTCGAAGGGCAAGGAATGACTTTTTAAGTGAATATGAAAGATTTCAAATTGTCGATAGTAATAGATTTAAATTTTCTTAGAAAATCATTAGAGAGTGTCATCTATTAGATCCGATGGAATGGAATATTTTTTACAATCCTTCTGATATATTTAAAAATAATCCATTCCATCGGATCTAATAGATGACACTCTCTAATGATATTCTAAGGATCTAAGGAATACCATATCCTAATGAATTCGTCAAAATAAATATAACAAAATATATTAAATTGAAAGTTTTTGTGCCGAGGGTAGCAGAATTTTTATGTATTGAAGGAGACAATAAAAGAGTGTGTCTTCTGCTGGGATTATAAATTTTATTTATTTATAACGAGACTATAGTTTCGAGGGCTTTGCCTCTTCATCAGTCTATTACAATGTATTCACAGGAATTAATTTATGAATGAAAGATTTTAAACTTTCACTCATAAATTAATTCCTGTGAATACATTGTAATAGACTGATGAAGAGGGCAAAGCCCTCGAAACTATAGTCTCGTTATAAATAAATAAAATTTATAATCCCAGCAGAAGACACACTCTTTTATTGTCTCCTTCAATATATAAAAATTCTGCTACTCTCGGCAAAAACTTTCAATTTAAGAATTTTTATGTATTGAAGGAGACAATAAAAGAGTCTGTCTTCTGCTGGAATTATAAATCTTATTTATAACGAGTTATAAATAAAATAGAAATTATAATAATATTATCGTTATAAATATAATTCCAGCAGAAGACACTCTTTTGTTGTCTCCTTCAACAAAATATATTATATACAAATATCTCGAAATAACAAAAAATGGACTTGGGTCACTTTTAAAATAAACAGCTTATATATTATATTTATTTAAATACATTATATCTTCTAACATTGATTGATTCAGAATTCTTTCTTCTAATATCGTAAAATCATAAATTCCTCGATGAAGCAAGAAAGGAACCCGATCGCGATGAGTACTGACGATTAACGATTGACGATATCTAATTAATGGGAGTTATGCGAAGGAGAATTGAAGAAATTATAGGAATGAGAGAGAGAGAGAGAGATAGCCTTGAGAACCTGATGAGAAATCATTACAGATGAAAAATCGTGGACTTTAATAAAGAATAAATAACTAATGATGCAAAAAACAAATAAATAAATTGAAATACATGAATCACAAGGTAACAATTTTTTTAACCGTAAGACGTGGAGCTAGAAAGCCTAAAATTTAATCAGTTATCCGCATTTTAGGGGTTGAAAGAGAGAAAATCTATGTTTTTCGATTTTCTCTTTATAAATGTCTCACACTCTACCGGCATACCAAATTTTAGCTTTCTAGAGAAATTGTCTCACTAACTTCACGCCTTCATAGAGCTACTGACCATTTTGGAACCTGATTTCAGAATCCCATACTGTAGTGTGATCAGCACACACCCGGAAAGTCAAATTCATACTCGCCAAATCGAGTCGTGTTTAGGGCTAATCGATGTCAAAAAATACCGTAAAATCACCTCATTGATTACATATAACTCCTAAACTGTTTACTCTACGGCAAATTCCATTAGAAGCAAAATTGTAGAAGATGTAATTTTTGACATTTTTGTTTAAAAAAAATTTGAAAATGACCAGCCAAAATGGGGGAGGGGGGGGGGTCAAAAATGAAAATTCTAGCCCTTACGACAAAACTCAACCAAATTTCGTATATAATATTATGTGGACACCCAGAAGGCTAGAAATGCAAAAACTAACCACACAAAACAAGGGAGGGTCAAAAATGAAAATCTAGGCCCTTGTACCAAACTTAACTTAATTTTTGCATTTCTAGCCTTCTGGGGTTCCACAGAATATGTATACGAAATTTGGTTGAGTTTGGTCGAAAGGGCTAGAATTTTCATTTTTGACCCTCCCCCCATTTTGGGTGGTTATTTTCAAATTTGTTTTTTAACAGAAATGTCAAAAATTACATCTTCTACAATTTTGCTTCTAATGGAATTTGCCGTAGAGTAAACAATTTAGGAGTTATAATCAATTAGGTGATTTTACGGTATTTTTTGACATCTTCAAGGGTTGATTACCCCTAAACACAACTCGATTTGGCGAGTAATAATATGACTTTCGGGGTGTGTGCTGATCACACTACAGTATGGGATATGTAATTTGGGTTCTGAAATCAGCTTTCAAAATGGTCAGTAGCTCTCGGTCTATCATTTTAGGGGATGAAAAAAGAAAAGTGCAAGTTTTTTAATTTTTCCCTTTATCCGTGTCCCAAACTCTACCAGTATGCCAAATTTCAGTATTCTAAGTTTATCTAACTACATAACTCTATATATGAGTGCCTCACAGATAATACCAGTAGAAATAAAACACCTTTAAATTGACTGGGTAGGGGTATAGAAAAGATATCATCCATAACCACATCATCTTATTTAAATAAAGATAAATATAAGAAAATGATGAAATCGAATCCTTTTACTTTCAATTAATAAAAACAAATACACGCACACATATACAGAACTAGTGAAGAGGATTCTGCTTATTCATATTCACTTGTTTGTTTAATTACTTAGCTAATTTCTCGTCATTCTCAATCAGTTAGTACTATATAATTTACAGTTCACGATTTCAATTCGTTTAGCAATTATCATGAAGATGATGATGTGATTTCAAGAAAATCATGTGAGATGTGCAATAATAGTAGAAGAATCTTGTCTCACTTGTTGGTTTTATCTAGGTACAATAGAATTCACTTTTGATTACATAAGCAAATGTTCTTAGAAAAGTTCGTTCTAGTACCAAAATTTTATTTGCAAAACAAAAGACTATAGATTTTAGTTATACTTTTTCTGGTTCACTTGCACTTTTTTCGATTTTTTCCCATTTTGACCATTCCGACAAAGACCACTTCTATACATTTTTAAACTAGATTAAATTCTCTACAATTTAAACAAAGTTTCATCTTAATTGGATAATGGTAACCGGTCCAGCAATGAGATTGAAGTTTTGAAAAACTGCAATTTTTTGTATAAAATCGCCGTTTTTCCTTCATAAAATGAAAACCACTGATCCTAGAAACTTTATACCTATCTCATTCTCTGGGGGATTTTGTTGACTTTAACGTTTATCATACCTGGACCACTTTATTGATAAAAATCTTAGATTTATAGATATCCGGCATTTTCCATGACCCTTTTGAGGTTTCGGATCATATCATGTCCGGAAAATGCTTGATATCTATAAATCTAAGAGTTTTATCAAAAAAGTGGCCCAGGTACACATTCAAGTTAATAAAATTTTCTAGAAAATGAGATAGAAATAAAGTTTCTAGGATGAGTGGTTTTCATTTTATGAAGGAAAAACTGCGATTTCTTTGATATTTTTTTTTTTTTTAAACTTCAACCTCATTACAGCACGAGTTACCATTATCCAATTAAGATGAAACTTCATGTGAATTGTAGCAAATTTAATCTAGTTTAAAAATGAATAGAGTGATCTTTGTCGAAAACGTGCTCCTTCATGGTCAAATTGGGAAAAAATCGAAAATTGTGCGAGCTTTTGGGATATTCAAAAGTGATCCAGGATGCTGTTTTTTGGATCCCCATAAAAACTCGAACTACTTATGCATATTTACTTTATCCAATGCGAAGCATGGGGAAAGTATTGTATTTTTAATTGACGCGAAATTTTGTCCTCAATGAGCTGAGATTTGGCATACCTATTTAGATACTAGGGAAACTTATAAATACATATATTACGATACAAGTTTCAACTTTCTAGCCCAAACTGTTGGCTGACAAAAAATTTGCAAACAGCGTACTGAGTCTCGGAAAAAGTTTTCGTTTTTTCATCTAATTTTTTATTTAAGTACATATTATAAGTAAATTATTGATGATTATATATATAACTTATTTATTATTATTATTATATTATTGAAAGATAGCCAATTTATGAAAAATAAATATGTTTTTAATTATGACTTTAATTCGTAATCTGGTTTCTAATATCTTAATAGATAACTCCTAAAATGGGTGCAAGAATAATATATATAGGTATATGATCTTGGCTGTCGTTGCTTGCATAATAACAAAATTTCACAAGGTAAATTTATTAGAGATATTTCGATTTGATATCTTATTAATTTATAATTTAACAAGCAGAGTTAAATTAAACTAAATCGTGAAGAAATAATATTATTACGAATTAGCAAATAGGATTAGCAAAAGGATTCTATTTTGAAATTTTTTTAAAGTATTTTACCTTGATCAAAATAATTTAAAATAATTACCCAGACTCCTATGAGGGGTTGGAGCCCACCCTTCGCAAGAGTCAATAATAAGGGGATTTATGTCAGGGTTAGAGATGGGAAATTTCACGAACCGAAACGCCCAATCGAAAAAATATTTTCGACCCAAAAAAGTTAGAATTTTCATTTATTTTCCAAGAATATAAAAACAAGGGGTAAAGATTTCGAAAAGTAAATTTTCTATAATAAAAAATAACTCTAAAAGAGATTTCACGAGTTTTTTAATGATTATTTTTTCGGGTGATTTAAGCTTAATAAACTATTGGAAATTTATAATTAGTAGAGATTGTGGTGTTGGTGCAAGGTGAAACATCTTTAATAAAGATAAGAGTAAATAAATATTTTATTTAATATGGATTTACTATGAGTTAAGGATACTGGGTCACTTATTTCACATTAAAATTAAAAAATTAAAAGATATAAAATTTTTTTCTTTTTCAATATATATTATTTCGGGCTGATATATTAGAAATTTATTATTTATTTTAATTATCTTGAGGAAAAAAATGATATTTTCTTCATTTTTGAACCAGAAGTTATAAAAATAGAGAGCCCAAAATCAAATCAGTTCTCTGGATTTGAATTACAAACATTTTGGCACCAGAACGAACTTTTTACAACTTTCTTTTCTTGATCACTTATTTTAAAAATATTCTTTGTATTTGCCCTGCTAAAATATTTGAATTTATTGATTAGATATTGCTAGATATTGTCTTTGTAAAAATAAGTATTTTTTTCGACTTTTGTACATTCCTTTTCGCTCCCCTCAGGCTGAGTACCTACTTCTGCGCTGGCGTGAAATTTATTTCCTTACTTTTTATTACTTTTTGAAATAAAAGAATGTTTTTAATTAATATATATTTTATTATTATTGATTTTTATTTTAATTGTTAGATATAGAAAACACCCTTTGACATATTTTTAATATCTTGGAAGCTGTGAGAATTGTTGTTAATGTTTAGATTATTTTTTTTGTTTTTAAATTTAAATGATTCTATAAAAAATAAATAAATATCTCAATTTCAGGAATTAATGAAATATGTATTGTATTGTCATCACAATGTGTGCTAAATTTCAAGGAAATCGGTCTGGAACGAGTCAAAATTCAATTGCAAGATTCTATCCTAAACTGAGAGATCGAATTATAGTTTAAGATACTTACTTATAGTATAAATAATAAATATTGTCTCCTTCAATATATACTTACTTACTTATAGTATAAATAACAATTCGTAATTTACTCATGTGGAAATTTCACTCTCCATTCATACATTAATTCCTGTGAATCAATTGTAATAGACTGATGAAGAGGGCAAAGCCCTCGAAACTATAGTCTCGTTATAAATAAAATTTATGACACACTCTTTTATTGTCTCCTTCAATATATAAAAATTCTGCTACCCTCGGGAAAAAACTTTCAATTTAATCTTAAGTAGTACTATAAGAATGAAACATTAAAACAATCTTAGGTATTTATACAAATTATGTATATTGATACGTAAAATATCGTTTTTTAGAGTTCCGTTTAAAAAGTAAAACGGGATCCTATCGGTTTCGCAACAATGTCTGTCTGTCAGAGCATTGTAGCTCGTAAACTAAATAAGATATATACAGTGAAACCCCTCAAATTCGAACTAATTGGGGCTGTAGCCTGTTCGGATTTCAATTTGTTCGGATTAGCCGAAAGCAGCTTCGACAATTGAAGATAACTAATAAGTGATAATTTGGGTGTTTCTATTATTAATTCATTGTTTTTGCAAAGTGATTAACATAAAGAATTTCAATAACCAACTTTTACCGTTTTTCAATCCCGGATGATATAGTATATAGACACATTTACACTTTGTTTGGTATGCTAATTGTACTTCTTTGTTAATTTTTCAACTAATTATGTAAAATAAGATTATAATGTAGAATATATACATAATTGTTTTATGACTAAATAAATAAGTTTCTCTTTTTTACGTTCGGATTTCCCGGGATTTCGGATTTGAGGGGCTTCACTGTACTTGAAATTTACGTATTATATTGTATATTAATTTTCTCCTAAATCTCTTCATCAATTCAATGATATTAGAAAATAAACTAATTTTTCTATTAAGCAATAAATGATTGAGAGTGTTTTAATGCGCTTACCTGAGGATGGTAGTTGAGTGTGAGCGTGGGTGTGTAGTGGGGGCACAGCCAGGCATGAATGAAGACTTAGCAGAAGCAGAAGCAGCTCGTTTGTTTCTTGTTGTTTCTGCCAGGCCAGAAGGCAAAGCAAGGCAAGTGTCAGCGGCCCAGCAGACAGACAGACTGATCACCGATCCAGCGCACTTCATTTAACCAGACGGCCTTCACCTGGATGCCAACACACTCACACACATTTAGATATATGCTTGGAGAAATGGTATATGGACCTGAAAACAAATTTAACACTCGGGATTAACTCAGGTGTCCGACAATCATAAATAAATCGGCAAACCAACTCGCCAATCAGACAGACAGACATTCTTTCATGGACCGTGAGGAGGGGAGGGGAGAGAAATCCTTTTCAAGATACAGGATACGCTTGCTGAAACATTTTTATTAATAAATAATATTTATTTAAATTAATAATTGGAGAAAAACGTTTTCACTTTTCAAAAGTGATACGGGACCGATATAACTCGTAAATTAAAAGACACAAGCTTGAAATTGTCATGTAAAATAAAAAATGTTATAAAAATTTTAAACCAATGATTATTTTGAAGAGGGTCGAATTTTCTCTGGAGTCAAAAAAAATTCTTTTTACTAAGAGTGAGATGTCCCTGATACGATATCTTTAAGAAGAATTAGGTTTAATTTTTATTTTTATTTATTTCGATTTAAAATACTATTATAGTTTGAGGGAGTCAAAAATTAACCTTCATTTTTAGATTATTTTTGTATCAGTTTGATTTCAATCGAATACTTAAATTAAAATTCTGAAAAAATTCCACAAATTAACTCATTCTCTCCTTATCACTGTAAAATAAGAATGAATTTGATATCGCGACTATTTTGGAAGAAGTTCCCCAGAGATTCATATAGAATAAACAAACGTGTAAAAAAAGCTCATAATTCAATCATCAAGTTCAAAGGTGCCCGACACTGGATATGTACTCTGTTAGTACCAAAGACTGCAATTTGTACTAGACCGGTCATATACGCTCGTGACGTAGATAATTATAAGACAATGACTGAAATCGAATTAGATCAAATAAATTTTTCAAAATAGCAAGACTTTTCTGAACTGTTTAACTTCAAATTCGTATAAAAAAGGCGTGTAAAAAAATATTTGGGTGTATTTTATCTCGACTCCCTCACTAACACTACTAACACTTTACTTATGGGCTGTCTGAATGGGCTCTTTGTTTCCGGAGACAATAAATAAAAATAAAAATCTGCCGTGTTATAGTAGGGTTGCATATAATTTCAATTAGCGTCACTGTAGACACAAAAAGGCTGATCCTGATGAAGGTGCTAGTTTCATCGTTTACTGGAAATTTTGTTTCAAAGATTGTTAACAAAGGTCAGTGAAAATCGAGTGTCATCTATACTAGTTTATTTCTCTTGCATTCTGATCAGAGATTCATCAGAATATCTAAGGTCATATATATATACGCGTAGGATCTTTCATTTTATCCTTCCTCAATGTGAACCAGTTTATTAAATGGCTATTTGACCTAGTCAAAAATTTCTCAATGAATTAGAGGGGGCGGGAGAGGGGATATTATACTAATACACTTGAAAAACATTATTTTTAGCGGAAATATTCTGGCGATGTAAAAATAATAAATAGTCTGATGAATGGAAAACTACATGATTTTTTCTTAGCAAACAACAATCAATAAGTTTACCAAGGGGCGTGGTGCCTATTATTGGATTTACTCAAAAATATCTATTAGTCCAGTCAAATTGTGCTCAAATGGGCCCCTTTGGGGAAAGTTTTGGGGTAGTTCTGATTTTTTGCATATATAGTATATGTTTTTTGGGGCGCTGAACCCAAATCTGAGGTCCCCTACCAAAATTTCGTGACGCAACATTGTAGAAAATGCAAAAAATGCTAGATATCTATAAATTTAAGAGTTTTAACAAAAGAGTGGTACAAGTAAACGTTCAAGTCAACAAAATTTCCTAGAGAGTTAAATAGGAATCAAGTTTCTAGCATGAGTGGTTTTCATTTTATGAAGGGAAAATTGCGTTTTTTGCAAAAAAAATTGCAGTTTTTCAAAATTTTAACCTCATTGCGGCACGGGTATAGAGTGGTCTTTGTCGAAAACGTGCTCCTTCATGGTCGAAATGGGAAAATATTAAAAAAAGTGCGAGTTTTTGGGATTTGCCGAAACAGAAAAAATAGGCCAATTTTCAACTAGCGCTTGAGCCCGAACGATTGGTCGGAGAAAAAACATAAATAATAAAATTTGTAGGAAATTTTATGAACTTTTATTTTGAATAGGTAGGTTATTTACGAAAAGTTGATAGTTTTCGAGTTATGAGCGAAAACCGCCAAAAAATGGAAATTTTCACGTTTTTTTGCATTTCCGACAATGTTGCGTCACTAAATTTTGGTGCGAGACCTCAGATTTGGATTCAGAGCCCCAAAAAACATATGTATGCAAAAAATCAAAACTAGTCCAAAACTTTTCTGATAAAAACACAATTTGACTGGACTATATATACAGATTTGCTAACCGAGCCCTTTCTACATTTTGTGGCGCCCTGTGGGAAATCGAAATGGAAAAAGCAAAAGTAATCAGCATAGCCAATACCCATAGATGTAATGAAAATATTTTCCTATAAAAATGTTGTTTTTTTTCTAATCCAGGTTATCCAGCGCCCCAAGCAGCTGCCAATAGATATTAGGGTGTTAATTTACTCTCTTTAAAATATTCATTAGATTAAAATTTTGATTCTATTTTTGATTTGTGATTTGAGGTAAAATCACTCCTTTTAATAACTAAATTTCAAAAAAAATATGCTCAGGGGCGCCATTCACCTTCACTGTAGTCATATTTGTATTAATCAATTCATTATTTTTTTACACTTGTTTTTGGGAGAAGGCGAAATGTTGATAATACTTTTGAATAAATCCAATCGAAAGTATTACTCATCTATAGTATGTTACGTGCGTGATTCCAAAAAATCTATTCAAGTGAAAAAAAAAGCTTTTGTATTAAAATGCACTCTTTTGAAATACTGACCCTGAATTAACTAAATTTCTCTTAATATCTAGCACATTAATTATTTAATCTTTTCAAATTTAAATATCCTTGAATTTCATCAATAGTCAAGGTCATTTAATGACTTTAAAATTAGAAAAAATCTATATAGATATACCTACACAATATGTATCTATATAGATATTTTCTATATATATAAATATATTATATAATTTGTCAATTTTCTTTAAATAAGTTATTATATCAATTGAATAGTAATTTAAATTTAAATTATATTTATTTTTAGTTATTAGTTTAAGTTTTAGCGTTCCGTTTAGAAAGTAAAACGGGATCCATTTAGTGCCGCTACAAAATGTCTAGCAGAGCATTGTAGCTCATCCTCGTAGACTAAATAAGATATAATCTTAAAATTTTTACAAGTTTTTTACTTTATCCAATCCAAATAAAGTATTGGAATCGGTCTCGCGGCAAGGGCGGTTTCAAAGGGTTCTCAGGTAAAGACTACGGAACCCTTGGTCTCAGTTAAAGTCACAAATTGTAGTATTCATTTAGGTTGAATTTTAGCACGTGACGGTTTTGCCAAACATTACATAGTCTCGTCCAGAGGCGAAAAATTTCGATTTTTTAATTTGGTCTGTACTGATGTATGTATGTGACCCTTTAGTAGTCAGTGATATCTGATTAATAATAAAGGAATAAACATATTTATTTCAAATGACTATGGATAAATTCTAGCACGATCCGTTGCAATTTATTATTTACAATGATTTTCACCGAAATCAAAAATCGTATTAAAATTTAATTCCAATGATTATTATCAAATTTTTTGTGGGGCCGAAAATAAAAAATATTTTTTATCTTGTGATGTAAGGTATCATTGTATTGATATTTTTATGTAATTAGAATTGGGCTTAACCGTGTTGTACTGTTGGGGTCATTTTTGACGCCAAACACATTTCATTTTGCTCTAAAATCTTTATTTGAAGAGATTATTCTATTGAATGCTTCTTGACTTTATTTTTTTATAGAATATCTTAAAAAAATTTAAATATATTAATAATAGGTATCAATTTTTTTTTTAATTTTCTTAAAATTACATTAGTTACATATGGCCGCCTTAGAGTGTAAACCTGTTAAATCCATTTTTTATCATATATCGTAGCCTTAGAGTGTAAACCTGCTAACTCACAACAAGGAAATTTTACAGGGCAGATAAAAAACAAACAAAATTTAATATTGTTGTTATGGAAATAAACCATTTTTCACATTTTTTTCTACAACTTACGATCGTAATTTTAAGTAGCAGTTTTACTTGGAGGATGCTGCATCTCTTTTTCTTTCGAACGGTATTAATATGTCATATATGATAAAAAATGGAGTTAGCAGGTTTACATTCTAAGCCGACGATATGACATATTAATGCCGTTCGAAAGAAAAAGAGATGCAGCATCGTCCAAGTAAAACTGCTACTTAAAATTACGATCGTAAGTTGTAGAAAAAAAATGTGAAAAATAGTTTCTTTCCCTAAAGAACAATATTAATTTTTTTTATGATATTGATGTGAGAAGGAGATACAACATAAACGTGCATCCCCTAAAGGCCTGGGTTGCCCCTCCATCGTTTGTTTTTTGTCTGTCCTGTAAAATATCCTTGTTGTGAGTTAGCAGGTTTACACTCTAAGGCGACTATATGTATCGTTTGAAACATTATAAAAAATAAATAGGAAAATAATAATAAATAAAGTAAAAAATAATCGTATAGGATCTGAAATAAAAACATAAAATTAAATAAGATTTGTTTCCAAGTTATATAAATAAAGCCACTTCAACCACTTTATTTGTAAACACACCTGTTTTGTTATGATTTAGACACCTATTAATTAAAAACAAACAAAAATTCCTAATTTTAATATGATATTTGTTATAACCTATTAATGGGTTTTAAAATTAATAAATAAAAGATAATTGAAAAAAATGTAAACAAACTTTTTATTGAGATTTTCATCTATCAATAATTAATTTAAATAAGAAAAGATCAATTAAGATTAAATTTGTCGAGGTCCAGACCTAGCCAGATCGTTTTCTCATCCTCAAAACTTGTTAATAGAGTTGGTTTCATCAAAATCGGTAGAGCAGTTTTCAAAATAGAACTAAGATACAAATATATATATAAAAAGAGTAGATAACAATAAGATTATTTTTAGAATATTGTAGGGAATTTCCTATCAAGGATGCTTATTTTTTTGGATTTCACTTCTCCATACCTTCAACGCTCAACTATATATATAAAAATATTCAGATTTCTAACAATAAACACTACAAGAATATATCGCAAAAATAAAAACTTTAAATATGTAACCAATTTCCCTATAATCAGCCCTGACGAGAGGGGGGTGGGAACGGGTGGTTTCGCCCCGGGTCGGGGTTTTTTAGAGGCCCCACTTAAATCGAAAAATATTAACTTATTTTTTAGTATTATATTGTAAGATAACTGTTAATTCTAATACCTATAAAATAAGGTAATCTTTAGGGATAAAATTATTTTGGTTTTGATTGTATATATTTGCTTAAATTGGGGCCGGGAGAATTTCCTATTTCGGGCCCGGAATTTCTCTCCATGGCCCTGCCTATAATACGTATACAACCTGTCGATAAATGTTAAATTTTTGAAAAAAAAAAATTGTAAATAATGTATGTATGCTCAGTGTAAACGGCCAAAAGTCATAAAATAAATAAAAAATAATAATTTCCGATTGTATATGTGTAGAATAAATTATTGCAAAAAGAAGCGCGAAAGATCCAGACAAATGACATAGTAATAATTTATATCTTAAGAGAGAATAAATCAAATCGCCTGCGATGAAAGTAATTACACTTGAGGTTAAAGAGGCTCTCAATGGGGCTTAATATTTGCTGACCAATCAAATCACGTGACCAGCTGGCCCTGTTATCGCTGATTCACTTTCAAGCCTTATTAAAAAAATGAAGATTTATCTTACCTTTGGATCAGTATACCTACACCAAATCCTTTTTTAAGCGATTATTGGATTCCAGTAAATCTATTAAAAAAAAATTCATATTTAATGTAATGGTTCAAATGATTAGAAAAAAATAAGTAAATATTCACGTAAAAAAATAAAACCAATACTCTATACTAAATTTGATACATTGGTTCTATAATAATATCTGATAATACAGGTCGAGCTACTTTATTTTAATTAAAGAGACAATATATATCGTATTTTACGTATTATTATAATAAAATAGACAGTCTATTATAGACTGAAAGACCGTCATTTGATGTAAGTTCTTATTCATAAATCTAAAGCTTTCTTTAGAAATGAAGAGCATCAAATTTCTAAATGTCTTACGTTTTTATTATTTATCTCTCACAAGGGTATGTATTATAAATAATTTACTTATGAGATTTTTCTGTCAAATGATACAAGAAAAATCATGAAATTTTTATTGCTAAGGTTTGCTTTCTTGGCATTTTTAAAACTATTCCCTTTACCAATGGACTTGTTCAGGAGGATTAAGTGAAGTTCCAAACCTCTATTTTCACTAGAAACTTAATGACTATACACTTTATGTTTACATATGAGTACAGGCCGAAGCTCGTCAAGTGTATATATGCGTTTATTTGGTTGTCTAACTCAAAGGGGCTTACTCCATGAGGCGTTTGAACGTTTTTATAAACGGGCAAAGGTTCACAGTTTGTAAGAAATTCACAAGAAGGTATCATCTATTAGATCCGAGATGGAATGGATTATTTTTAATTATATATCAGAATGGTTGTTTTTCACCCGCTCAGAAATCGAACTGGCTGAGTCAACTTGGGAAGATGCTTGCTGAGATAGGCGAAGAACGACTCCTGGAGAGGAAAAACATAGGGGAATTGATGCCGGCGGTATTGGAAAAATGGAACCAGTTGTGCCGGAGGAGAGACGTCGCGAGGATTGAGAGATCAGGTTAGAGGGATATATACAGGAGACTGGCGTCCTCGACAGGTCCCTATCTGGAGACGAGGTGCAGTTGGGCTGCGAAGATGCTGATGGGTCAACTGAGGGTGGCTGGAAACGTAAGACTTGTGGTCAATGTGGGGGGGGTCAGATTCAATACAGAAGAGGAATGGACGTTCTGCAACCTGAGGGAGAAGGAGGACCTGTTCCACGTGCTGACCGAGTGTCTGATGTACAAAGAATGTAGGAATCGAGTTTTGGGGGATGTATCCAGAGGAAAAATGTTTTATATTTTGGAAACTGGAGATACAAACATTATATATAAAATCTTAAATTTTATCAGGGTATTGATTCAATTAGAAATCTAATTTTAGAATGAAAATGAATTTTAATTAGTATTTCAGATTTATATAAATAATAATGTATTTGTTTGTGTACCTTGTACAAAAAAACAATAAAAACTATCTATCTATCTATCTATCACCCGCTCGGAAATCGAACCCAAGTACCAATAATAGCTAGTAGCAATTGAGGTCGAGATGACACTTTCTTATGATTTTCTTAGAAAATTTAAATCTATTTGTATCGGCAACTTAAACTCTCTTATTTTCATATTTCTAATCAAATAGTGGAAGGCACCCTAAGATAATGAAAAATTGCGAATAAAATAAATTTATTGGAAAGTCATTATTATCCTATTAAAAATTGATGTTTCGGAGGATCTCCCCCCCCCCCACCTTCTTCAGATTTAAAAGGTGTCAATGAGAAATATCAGATAAAATATTTCTAATTAAAAAAACTGATGATGAATGTTAACCTTCGAAATTATAGTCTCAAACAAATATATTATATATATTCATATTTGGTATATATATGTATATGTTTATTTGCATTAAACAGAGGACAACCTCATTGAATTCTATTTATTTTTTATCATTATTAATTTTTTGACCAAATTTTGAACACAGAGCGCAGGTCATTCATCTAGTAAAGAATAAAAATAATTATAATTCCAAGCTTAGAAAATAGTGCCTGGAGCGCCGAGCGATGCTCGGTAACTTTTTGCCTCTAAATAGCTTAAGTTTCAAATTTCAAGGCTCTGCGACTTACCGAAGACGAGATATGAACGATTAAAATATTTATTTTGCGACATGACTAATTTATACCCCCTTCCTTTATTTCAATTAAAATTAAATTTAAATTTATACACGACTAATAACTCATGAGACTTGATAAGTACACCATCGTTAGAGCCGTTTTCGAGACATCGATTCTAAATATATATACAAGAATTGCTCACTTAATAATATAAGATAAGATAATATAAGATTAATGGAGATATTTCTGAAAGTAGAAAAAAGGAATAAAATATCTTCAAATGCACATGATTAAAATATAAAATAAAACATTTATATATCATACATAACAACAATACAATCCTATGTATCTTTTTATAATATTATATATACATAATATACAATATAATATAATCGTATATGTGTATTCAAATACAACATTATTTATTTACATCAGAAAATCATTATATATATATTATATATTATATATATTTTATCAGTTCATTATAAAAAAAAAAAAAGTATATAGTTCGTATTTGTCATAAAAGTTTTTTATATAAACAACAAATACCGGAAAATAAAAACGATGAAGGAAATTCAAGGTGATTTTTTCGATTTAATATCCTTTAAAAACTTAATGGTATTTCGAGCTAATAGATAACTGGCTCCAGATGCTACAGTTGTGGCAGCTGTCATGTACCTAAAAAAAAAATATAAATTTTATAGATGTAATAAAGAGGCCGCTATATTGCATTTATTAAAAAATTGTTATTCTTATTTAAAAATGTCTGAAACATTAAGATAAATCATCATTTTTAAGGAGAAATCAATGAGACTGTCCAGTGTGCATGCTTGATGCAAGTCACATACATATACCTTAGGGTGTTTCATTTTAGGGCAACATTTTTTTTTCTGTCCAAGTTAAGAAACTGATAATTTATAGAAAAATAAGCTGACGTGTTCTGATGTGGCCATCCACTTGTCTTTACCATACAACCTGGCCTCTCACTTATATTTAATATTTAATAAAATTATTTATAATCATGTAGGGGGGGGGGTTAGTTTTTGCATTTTTAGATTACTGTGTGCCCACTGATTATGTATACAAAATTTGGTTGAGTTTGGAACAAGAGCCTATATTTTCATTTTTTGACCTTACACCCCACTCCCCCCACCAATTTTGGGCGGTTAGTTTTTGCATTTTTAGACTTCTGGGGTCGCACTGATTATGTATACAAAATTTGGTTGAGTTTGGTACAAGAGCCTATATTTTCATTTTTTGACCTTACACCCCCTCCCCCCACCAATTTTGGGCGGTTAGTTTTTGCATTTTTAGACTTCTGGGGTCCCACTGATTATGTATACAAAATTTGGTTGAGTTTGGAACAAGAGCCTATATTTTCATTTTTTGACCTTACACCCCCCTCCCCCACCAATTTTGGGCGGTTAGTTTTTGCATTTTTAGACTTCTGGGGTCGCACTGATTATGTATACAAAATTTGGTTGAGTTTACTCAAATAGCCTAGATTTTTAATTTTTAACACCCCTTCCACCGCCCTTAATTTTGGGTCGATCTGCACCAAAATCTAATCAGCTCTTAATCTCAATGGACCAAAACTACGTGTGAAATTTGGTTTCGATATTCACACTTGTTTTCGAGCTAGCTCGACCACAAAAATTTGGTAACGCACAGACTAACAACCAGACTAACTAACAGACATTTTGACAAAACAATTATTATCTCGAAAAATATAATTTTTTCGATGTTCACTTATTAGGGCTTTTGTGAAGACCGAAATGCGATGGTTTCGCTCAATTTTTTTAATCAAAAATGTTTCAGCCGTTTTTTAGATATTTCGAAAAAAAAAACACTTTTTTCATGCACGATTACACTACTTGACCATACCCTGTATGGTAAAGTAAAAATATATTACCACTGTAAAAAAAAATCTAAGTCAAGTTGATTTTTCGGAATTTAAAATGTTTTTTTGAAAAAATACCCCTTAAGGAGGTTCTTTCGCGACAATCCACACAAAAAGTTTTAGCCTCGTAACCACTCTATAAATATGAACGGAAATAAAATTTTAGGTTATGTTTTTTTAACGTGACTGTCCACTCACACTACGAAATCTCTATATAGATACACACATACTAGCCGAATCGTTTCCAAGCCATTGTGCTTATATCCCCTCCACTAAAAATAGTCGCCCAAATAGGTTTTTTTTCCAAGTAAATAAAATTTCCTAGAGAATGAGATAGGAATCAAGTTTCTAGGATGAGTGGTTTTCATTTTATGAACGAAAAACTGCTATTTTTTGAAACAATGGATCATTTCCTGTCATGGAAAATGCTGGATATCTATAAATCTAAGAATATTAAAAACTGAAAAAACTCGGAAATTTTGAGGCGGGTAGAAAAATTTCCACAACACAGATTTGGGTGAAAACTTAGGGTAGTAATATTGGAGTACCAATAAAGGTATTCCAGCAATCAAATCTTTACCGAGAACTATTTCCTGTTAAAATCATAATTTACCTGGACTAATAATATTAAAAGAATAATGAAAACCCACTCAGAGTAAAATTGCTGAAAACGGGGAAAAATCCCAGCCTTCTTCGGACATACAATATTTTAGAACATTTTTCTTGTCTTTTTTGATAATTCTTTAAATTTAATTTTTATTATATTAAGGTAGTTGTTTCGCGACAATACTAGCAAAAAGTTAATGCTAGAGTAAATAGAACAGAAAATAAGGATTCATAGTTCATAAGCCCAAAACTTTTTTGTTGTTTATGTACCGATTATAGCATATCCCGTGCTCGTTTGACAAATCTGGCACCATTGTAAGAGATTGAATATTTTTATATTCAAATGACAAATAAAATAGATTATAAATTTCTATAAGAATCGTTTTGTTATTTTTTTACAAATGTAATCAACGCCTACGTTACACCTTATGAAAATTATAATTTTGTAAAAATCTAGCGTATGCACGCTTTATACATCTTTCGCTGGTTAAATAAATGCGCTGTTGCCAAATTGTTTTTATTATAATTTTTTTTATACATTTTTCATTATTCTCTCAGAAACTGTGTTGTAACTATGAATCAAAATTGTCTTAAAATATGTATTGGTTAATGTTTAATGTTGGTTTAGTATTTTTATAAAAATGGTAAGAAGGGTTTCTTAATTATAATTAAATATGAATGTAAACTTTCCGATATCCCGTATAGTGCAATGTATAATAAGAGTCTGAAAAACTCTATCTTTGGAATTGAATATCTCCGGAACTATATTGTTCATAAATTTCGTTTTGCCACCAATCCATGCAGAAGTATTTAAATAATAATCAGTCTAAATTTCAAAAAAAATCCTAATAAAAACCCATTTGGCGGAACAACTACCTTAAGGCATTTAAAATTATTTACAATTTGCAAGGGATATTTTTCTGGTTTAATAATATTTTTCAATTTAAATATATTTATTAGAAATTCGAATCAAACTGAATTCAATTTTTTAAAAGGGATCAGAGAGGTTTGGCCTGCTTCAATCGTAACAAGGTTGGGTGCAGGCGTCATGCATAGAGCATGCTTAAACCCATTCATCACCTCCCTTTTAGAACTCAGAAAGATCAAATAATTAAGGACAGAAAATTTATTTATCACTAAAATGACTAAAATTTACCCTCCAAAATGAAACTGTTGGATTTGAATGAATATTTAGTAATCTAATATATAATTTAAATTATATATATTTTTTTAATCTATACCCATCTTAAATATATTAATGTATAACTTTAAATTTCACGAGAATTTTTTTAATTTATTGAAATATTACTTGAAAATAATATTTTCAATTTAATTCTTTATAAGTGCTTTGAGCCATTATTCTAACCATGTTATTGTTATCCTCAGCTTATAGGATCATAGTAAATAGTAGTATTTGGTCAAAGTACTTAGTTTTTTACTTTATCCAATGCAAAGCATGGGTAAAGTATTGTAATCGCTCTCGGGGCAAGCGTGGCTTCAAAGGGTCCTCAGGTAAAGACTACGGAACCCATGGATTCAATTAAAGTCACAAATTGTAGTATTCATATAGGTTGAATTTTAACACGTGACGGTTTTGTCAAAAATTACATGGGGTCTCGTCGAGAGGCCAAAAAGGGCGATTTTTTCATTTAGTGCGTGCGTATGGATGGATGTATGGATGGATGTATGTATGGATGGATGTTATCGCTTTTTTGGCCCACGATTTTTTCCACACCGTTGCACCGATTGAAATGAAATTGAAAACCTACCATTAGTTTAACAAAATGAAGCGCTGATTAGTTTTTGGTACATATCGGCCCACAAACATTAGTACTTTATTTCGGTACTTTTTTATTTTTCTAAATATTTTGAAAATGACTTAACCAATTTTGATGAAATTTAATATCCTAATTAAGTACCTTGGGGACCACAAAAAAGGTTAAATAAAGTTTTTAGTAAAATTATATTTTAAAGTACTTTACTCTAAAGTAAGATAGTACTTTTAAAAAAAAATTTAAATTTATTCATTTGATCGTTTTAATATAGCTCATTTAACCTAACTTAAGTAAGAATGGATAGGCTTCTCTCTGTGAAATGCTAAAAATTTGGGAGGAATTTTTATGAGTAACCATAGCAACTGCGTTGTTTTCTTATCCGTTACCTTTGCTGAAGACAGAGAAATCGATTTTAAACCAAAAATAGCGATTGATTCTCATCTAGTACTTGAGGAATAATCATTCTATATTGGATTTTTGACGTTTCGGTTTTTATTAGTAACCATTGCTGAAGACATAGAGAAATCGATTTTAAACCAAAAATAGCGATTGATTCTCATCTAGTTCTTGAGGAATAATCATTCTATATTGGATTTTTGACGTTTCGGTTTTTATTAGTAACCATTGTTGAAGACATAGAGAAATCGACTTTAAACCAAAAATAGCGATTGATTCTCATCTAGTACTTGAGGAATAATCATTCTATATTGGATTTTTGACGTTTCGGTTTTTATTAGTAACCATTGCTGAAGACATAGAGAAATCGACTTAAAACCAAAAATAGCGATTGATTCTCATCTAATACTCGAGGAATAACAATTCTACATTAGGTTTTTGACGTTTCGATTAGCTTGAGTTGTTTGCCAAAAAAGAATTTAGTCTTTTTGATTTTAAGTCGATTCTTCTACATTTTCAGTAGAGGTTTCCATTAATAGTCAAAACATCAAAAATGGAATTCAATAAGGTTATTCCTCTAGTATTAGATAAGAATCGATCGTTATTTTTGATTTTAAGTCGTTTCCTCCATGTCTTCAGCAATGGTTACCAATAATAATCGAAACGTCAAAAACCTAATGTAGAATTGTTATTCCTCAAGTATTAGATGAGAATCGATGGCTATTTTTGATTTTAAGTCGATTCCTCTATGTCTTTAGCAATGGTTACCAATAAAAACCGAAACGTCAAAAATCCAATGTAGAATGGTTATTCCTCGACTCTTAAATGAGAATTATTTTTGAATAAATTTCAATATGAACTACAAATTGCAAGTGATATCTGATTAATAATAAAGGAACAAACATATTAATATTTCAAATGAATTTGGATAAAGTTTAGCAACGATCCGTTGCAGTTTATTTCGGGTTGGAATAGGGAAATTTTCACATTTATTAAATATTTTTTGTTTTTTTCACGTTTCGGTCTCTAATCTATAACGGGTCATGTCGGTCCAGTAGTTTGTCTGCCCCTCTACGGGCTTATGCTTATAGATGCGTGAGCCTGGCTTACATTTGGCCGTTTATTATTATTATTGTAACAGGAATAGTAGGGAATTAGATAAAATTAAAATCATCGAGTTTTTCTTTAAGTGGGCCAGACGTTTCGTCAATTTATTTTGACTTCCTCAGTGGTCCATCACTCTTTGTCAAAAACAATTTCACTATAAGAAAAAAGATAATAAATCTTTCTTTAAGGAGGTTCTTTCGACGCCAATGTTAAAAAAAATATTAGATTAGAACTATAACTTAATTTTTTATAATAGTTTAAGTCTCTATCTATGCTTTGGTGAAGTTTCAATCACACATTAGCGAGCAAATTTTTGAAAATAAAATTTTTTTAAATGTAAACTTTTTCTCAGTCTTATGGAAAATTAAGATCTTGACACTTTCTCTTGAATTATACTACTATTAGTTGAATTGATAAAGTTAAAAAAACTAAAAATTAGCTTTTTGAAACATGCAGGTTTCTATTTTTGCAATAAAATATATCATTTATTGAGGAATTTACTGAGAAATTTACTTTAAAAAAATCACATAAATGCTGTTTGATTCTAAACATAAATAGTATTAATACAACGCATTGCCAAATCATACAAGAGTTATATCAGTTGATTTGAATAAATCAAACTAACTTTTGTATTTAATTTTTTTTATATAATTGATTTTATTTCAAACATTTACGGCTTTCATAGTATTTATTTTTTAATTCAATTATTTTTCATTTCTATTTTAACTTATTTTATTAAATATTAGATACTACACCTCATTTGACTCAATTGGAGTGAAAGGACCTACTTAAGCTTTTGTAGGGTATAAAATTTACTACAAAAAAGTTTATTGGTCGTGTGAGTCTAATAAATAATAATAATAATAAATTTGTAGCAAATTGTATGGCCTACAAAAGCTTAATGGTAATTTTTTTTCAAAAAAAATTTTATATACCGAAAAATCAAGTTCAAACCGAATTTTTTTTCCACATGTTATTTAAATAGGAAATTGAATTTTTCGATGAGCTAAGCCCATAACTGACTTGGAATTTTTTCTATAAATTATCAGTTTCTCAATTTGGACAGAAAAAAAAATGTTCCTCTAAAATTAAACAACCTAATATATATAAAGCGAATAAGGGAATTTGTGTAATTTTTTTAATTTTAAATTAAGCCACTTTTAAATGTCTCCTAAAAATGACCACTTTTTGGGGTCCTCTCAAACCGTCATTTAAAAGTGAATTAAATTTTAATAAATTTAGAATAATCCTAATTAAGATCTTTACAGAAATAACTCACTCAGTGATAAATAATGTAAAAAATATTTGAATTTTGACCCTCTTCCAAAATAATCATATAATTAAAATTTTAAAATGATTTTTGATGAATACATATATGGGTATATATGTAATAAAATCACTTATTTTTTTCTTTTCAAGTTTTTGTCTTATTTAGTTCGAAATACACTACGACCCTAATATGGTTCTGTTTTACTTTTGTATAAACTCTAGAAAGGAATCAATCTCGATAAATAGAAAAAAATAATCATAAATAAATAAAATAAATTGTAAATTTGGATACAGAATGAAAGTATGTAGATATTATTCTATAGCTCCCCAGATTTTTTTCTGCATTTTCCAACCGGAAAAGTAAATATCCCAAAATCTAATCAGTTTTTCACTTTGAAAATGCAAAGATTTTTAGTACTAGAATGAATAGATGTTTTATTAAAAAAAAATGATTAATAATAATAATAAATATACCAGAGATAGGGTAGATAGGAGATGGGCATCCAGGTGCCCATTTGAGTGGCCATTGTACTCGCGACAAGTGCCAATTGGACAAACGTATTCACTTTACTGATGTTTGTTGGGGCGAGGGACGCTGTTGCGTGAGTCACATCAAAATACCGAGCAAACGTTCTCTAAAAAAAACAAAAATCTTATTTTATTAATTGATAAAAAAAAATTATATTTTTTTATTAAATATGTTTCACTTTAGAACCTACAGACCTACACCATTCTCCCTGAACAAAATTATTATTTCTTCTTCAAATGTTTAAAAAAATTATTATTATTCAATGGTGAGATAGAGAGGTAGTCCATGCAGACGCGGATCCAGACCTCTGTTTGGGGGGGGCGGTCGCCGGTACATAAGATCTACTTTTGATCTCGGAAGTGTGCCAGCGATCGAATTGTCCAAGCGGGGGGGGGGGGGGGGGGGGGAGGAGAACTTTATTTTCTTTCAATTTTAAAATTTAATGTTATTAAAAAAAATAATTAAATAAACATATAAAAAATGTTGATCTCCAATGCTTTAGGGGGGGCGCCGCCCATCAGACACCCCCCTGGATCCGCGCATGGTCCCATGGATAATGAAAAATGACAAATCACCCCCAAAATAATTAATTGGAAAGTCATTTTCTTAAAAACCAACGTTTCGAAGGATTTTCCCTTCTTTTTCAGGGTTTAAAATGGAAGCATGTAAACACCTTCTTGTCTCCTTTAACAGTGCTTGTTTCGTTGTTAATTTGTCATTAACATTAGAATTAGAAAAAAAATGAAAATGACCCTCGAATAAATTCTTTTTGGGGAGGATTTGTATTTTTGACTTTCATGTGGGGAAAAGAACCTAAGAGCCATCGGCAATCCAAACTATTGGGTATATTATAAAAAAAGTCCATTTTTTAACGTAGAATATGTCTTTATCCGCGACAAGGTATGGAGTATAAATAGGGAAAATCGATAGTGGTTTTTTTTGTAATATTTTAGAAAATTGATCCTCAATAACTAATATATAATTTACTTAATATTATTATAATAGCTTACAATTAAAAATTACTATGAAACACCATCAACTCCAACTTCAAACTCATTATAATTTATTTAGCTTACAATTAATTTTACAGTTATGATTGCCAGATTATCTCGGATTGGTTAATCCACACCTCTATTCACAATCCCACCTATATTTTAAATATTTCTTAAAAAAAAGATTTAATAGTATAGAATAATAATAGTATAGTATATTTTTTTTCATTTAATAGTATATTAAGAGAAATCAATGAGGTTGAAATTTGTTTGATGCTGATGATGAATGTATTGTGATAACAAAAGTACAGCTTAAGTGTGAAATAAAATTTAAAAATACAACATTAGATCAAGTTGAAAAATTTAACTATTTTTTTTTTTTTTTTTTTAATGATATTGATGTGAGAAGGAGATACACCAGAAGGTGAATCCCCTAAAGGCCTGTATGGGCTGGCCCCTCCATCGTGAAAAGAACAGAGCAGAAGGAAAAGAAGCCGGGATCACGAGCCAATCTCAGAAACTTAGATACAATTCAATATCCAATTTACTAAGGTTTTAGGGGCTTCGAGCAGTGGTAAATTCTCCGCGCGATAAATTGGGTTAAATTTGGGAGCCGAGATTTCGGCGCACAGAGATCTCAGCCAAGAGGTTAAAACCCAAATAACAAAAAAGGAGCTAGGATAGCTGGATGTCTACTAGTATATGGTTTGGTCTGGAAAAACAAATATATGTCAGCAAAAGCAAAGTACGAATTTATAAGACCTGTGTACGTCCAGTGTTGACATATGCAGTAGAAACCAGAGCATCAACAATTACCACCCAACAACTACTCCGAACAACAGAGAAGAGAATAATAAGGGCTATACACGAGAAAACATTAAGGGATAGAATCCGCAGCAAAGATCTAAGAGAACTAAGCGGAATTCAGGATATAGTGGAATGGATCGATGTGAGAAAGAGAGGATGGAGGGAACATGTGGAACGAATGACGGATGACCGCCTTGCAAAAATCGTGAAGGAAAATCGCCCACGTGGCACACGGAGCAGAGGGCGGCCGAAAAAAAGATGGAAGGATGTCGCAGCAAGAAAATAACGTCTTTATTCCTTTTTTCTTATTGGAAGAACAGGCGAAAGCCTTTTTTTTTTTTTTTAATGCAATCGAATGCAAGAAGGGGTGCACCAGTAAAGATGTAGCCCCTATGGATCTCGAAAAGACCCTTGCATTACCGAAGAGAAGGGAAAGTTGATTAAGTGAGAGGTGTAGACGTAGGTGTCTATGCACCCTGGTTTTGAAGGTTTGAAGATCATAGGTGCTGGGAAAGATAGATGGTTTGGTTTTGATCTAATAAAAGCGTTCCTGCCATTAAAAGCAGGAGGCTGGGAGAGAGTTCCAGTTCCTTGAAGTCATGGGGATATATGTATTCGCGAATGAAGTGGTCCGGCACTTTTCCAATTTGACCGCAAAAGAGTGTTGGGAGTCGGCAAAACGTGTGCTGCGTGCAAAGCATGCTTTGGGGGAATTATTGATTTTATCTCATCAGAGCACCTGCCGTGATAGTATCTATAGAAAAGGGAAAGGGCAGAGACATCTCTTCGATGAGCCAGCGAGTCGAGGGAGTCGGTGAGGGTAGAATCGTCAATTAGCCTGACGGCTCGTTTCTGAATTGCATCAAGGGTAGCAAGAGAATATTTTGAGGCTCCTCTCCACAGATGAGAGCCGTATTCGAGACAGGGGCGGATTTGGGCCTTGTAGATGGTGAGAAGTTGTGGGGGTTTGTAAAATCGCTTGGACCTGAATAAGAAGCCAATCTTCCTTGCTGCAGATTTCGCCACAGAGGAGATGTGTTCATTCCAAGACAGGTCAGATGCGACAGAGACGCCCAACATGGATAGGCTGTCACACATTTTCAGGGTATTCGAATCGAAGTGAATATCAGGGAAATTCTCTATTTTCGCGCCTAGAAATTAGACAACATTGAGTCTTATTTGAATTAAAGTTAACTAAATTTTGAGAGCCCCATTTATTCAGTTTGTCTAGGTCGAGAGTAATTGAGGAGGCAATATTGATTCGATTATTCGGGAGAGAGGGTTTGCCGTGTAGAGTGCTATCGTCGGCGTAACAATGAGTGGGGTTTGCCGTTTGATCAATAAGGTCGTTTATATAAATAAGGAAGAGTGTGGAGGAGATTACCGAGCCTTGGGGAACACCAGAGTTTGTGGAGAACGATTCAGATGATGTTCCATCCACCACAACTTTTATACTTCGGTTTGTCAGAAAGCTTTCTATCCATGAGCCTATAGAGAAGATGAAGAAGAAGAAGACTACATTGTCGAAAGCAATCATGGATGATAAAATTATAGGTATACCAAGAGTTTCACTAATTGCAGTATAATCATGGTCAAATCTAGACATAGGGTTGCCAGATAGATAGATAAGGTGTCTCAACGCCTTATGTTGAACTCTCTCGAGCCTTGCCATATTAATTTTTAAATTAGGCCTTCAAATGATTGATGCATACATCAATACGGATTTAAATAAACTGGAAATCGCCCTACAAGTTTTCAAAGAATAAAAGGCAGATTTTGAATTTTGAATGTGAAAAATATATCAACATTTCCGAAAAAATAATCACAATTTTGACCCATTTTTATATATTTAAATATTTTACCTGCAAACTTTCTGATTGAATATATGTAAATGAAAGAAAAATTTAATAATGTCTCTATTAAAATTTTATAAAAATTATCTACCCAAAAAGAAATATTCCTCCCTGGCTTCACAATATTTATTCACTTTTTAGAAATATGAGTTTACATACAAATGATGGCCAAAATGAAACATCTCATTTCGAAGGCCAAAAGTTGTAATAAATAAATAATTTACATATTATACCTACTTGAAGCTTTTTTGGATATTAAAATTCAGTAAAAGCAAAATTATAAGCTCAACTTCAGGTAAAAAAATAGTTTCGGAAATTTAAAAATTATTCTTCATCTCATATTTCCATTTTTTTTTTAGAAAACATCTCGTATATTATTATGCTGACATTTTTGCTTTATTTGTCATGGTAGATATCATTATTCTAAATTATTAACTATATTTTTTGACTAACAAATAATATCAATTGAATTAGTATATTTTATATGCCGATGCATTTGATTTGTCTTCAAATGAGGCTCGTGTAAGCCAAAAGGTTGGACACCCTTGGTTTAAAATTTAAAAATAATTTTTTTTTCTGATTTACCGGTGGTGGAAGTGATATATATCGAATGTAGAAACCCGCAGAAACAAGAGCGACATCTCGAAAGATAATGAGTCCAGTTAAGGGAACTAAAATTTAAAAAAAAAAAACATTAAAATTATATTAAAAATTGTTAATTGTATAAAATAAATACAACTTCTTTTATAAAACAATCTAGAAACGTTTATTAAAAGACCAAACATTTCAGAAGGAATTCTCTCTTTATCATGAAAATTGTTGTTACTTTTTTGCAATTTTGTTTCAAATTCCATTCATAAAGAGAAACGTTTAGACTTTTAATAAACGTTTCTAGATTGTTTTATAAAAGAATTTGTAAAATTATATAAGTACCCAGCGGACCGAGGGGTGCTGTGTAATTTTTTGTGTTAGTTAAAAATTAATAGATTGTGGTGTTGGTGCAAGGTGAAACATCTTTACTAAAGATAAAAGTAAATAAATATTATATGAAATATTCATTTACTATGAGTTATGTTTTCTAGGTCACTTATTTCACATTAAAAATAAAAAAAAATTTACCTCTTTTATTTTTTTAATTTCTAATGTGAAATAAGTGACGTAGAAAACGTAACTCATAGTAAATGAATATTTTTAGCAGCTTCTTTATATGTGAAACCGAATAATAATAAAGACAATTATAATTGTAATTCGTTTAATGAGAAAATATAATAATATAATATAAACAGAGAAAAGAATCGTTAATAATAACAATCGAAAAACAAAGAATATTAAACTGTAAACAAACAAAAAGAATAAATGGAAATTTAATTAACATATAAAATGTCTCGTCTTCAGGTCGCCACAATTTCATATAATATTTATTTACTTTTATCTTGAGTTAGTTAATAGTGGTATATTTTAATATTATTTTTAATTTTTAATTCAGGAATAAATGACGATTTCTATTTGCAACCAGAATTAAATAAAAGTTAATTTAATTTTTTTTTCAACGTTTCGGTCAGCTCTGGCCATCATCAGAGCATCGGTACACATAAAGATTTTCCGTCGGTCATCCCCTCCATCCGTAGGCAGTGATAAGTAATATTTATAAGTATTATATAAGTAATATTTTTTCATTTTTAGTAAAGAACAATTTTTTTTTTAATCTTAATTTGAAACTTGTTATTTAATACTTACTTGGAATTAAATCAATATATGTAAGGGTAAGAAATAAAGTAGCTATTAACATTTTATCCGCCATTGGATCAAGAAAGCTGCCAATTTTACTTGCTTGGCTAACATAGCACCGCGCAATGTAACCGTCAAGCTGAAATAATAAAATAATAAATACATGTATAAATATTATGAAAATAAATTCTCTTTTTAAATAATTAAAATTAAAATAATATCTCTATCAAAAGTTTCGACTGAAATCAGCTAGATAAAATATTCACAAAAAGAAACAAAGAGGTTGTCCTCTGCTTGATGCAAATAAACATACACACATATTTATCGAAATGATATATCTGTATATATATATATATATTATTTATTTGTTTGAGACTATAGTTTCGAAGAATTGGTCTTCATCATCAGTCTTTTTTAATTATAAATATTGTTTTTCATGGAGTCAAACGGTTCATCATCAAAAATCGTTTATTTCTGAAAATCAAAAAGTTGTTAATACTCAATTTTTCAAATGGAACATAACATAAATTTTAGTAAGGTCTTAAGGGTTTGGCTACTGGCCCGGCAAGCTTAGTTAGCGCTTGGATTCGATTCCTAAGGGGACGAACCTCTCTGATATGCAATGTAAAAATATTTCTCTAATATCTATGATGTCCTTTAAAAGTTAAATTCATTTAATAAAATGAATAGTTTTTTAAATAAAAAATATTTTAAATTTCACTCGTCCAGATCTTATTTATTATTTATAAATAATTAATATCTGGATGAGTAAAATTAAAAATATTTCTTATTTAAAAAACTATTCATTTTAGGTATAGGGGATATTTAATAAACTCTTATTGGATTTTTATGTAGAATTCAAAAATACTAAAATTTATGTCATGTTCCATTTGAAAAAATTGAGTATTAACAACTTTTTGATTTTCAGAAATAAACGATTATTATGGTCATCCTGGATATAAAATTTGAATTTTTATGATTAAGTAAGATTCTTTAATGTCTAATTAAGAGTTCTCGATTGATCAAATTAATTCTACAAACAATAGTTAAATTATTATTAATTTTTAAAGATTAATGCTAAATTGGTAGATTTTACAAACTATCTAAAATAACTCAGAAATGATAAATTTTATACATCAATTGCATTATACAAAAGCATCTTAGTTTTTAACACTTAATCTAATTATGCAAAAATATTTGGGGGGCTTCCATAGAAAATAAGAAAGTTGATGGCGATTGAGGCAGAAAGCAGAAAGTGTCCAAAAGTTGTTAATAAATTTATTTAAAAAGAGCATATTCCAAAACATAAATATGTCAAAGTTCAAAATTTTCTCTCAACTCCTTCCATGAAAACTTTTAATGAACGAGTTCTGTGGAACACCCTGTATGTAATGGAACATCACACTGAAATTAAGAAATTACTTTTGAAAAAAATGTTTTGGCTTCGTTTTCTGAAGCCAGTCCAATCCTAAAATATCTTTCATATCAGTATGAAGCTTCAAACCTCAACAAGATCTGTGAGATGTATTAATATTAGAATGAAAATGAAGAAAGGGTTTGAATATAATAGTCTCATAAATTAAAATATTTTAATTATTTATCTTCCTTATGAGGTTTAATAAGTCACACGAAGATAAATAATTAAAATATTAAGTCTATTCAGTATTCACCTAAAAAAATAATAAAATATTTTAATTAAGCAAATGATGCATTTTCAATTTCTTTATAATTAAATTTATTTATTTATTATTGGCCAAGAGTGTGATACTCTTTCTTATGAATTTAAAATTCTGCTACCCTTTTTTGTATATATGTACCTACCCTAATACACATATGGCCATAGGTATATATGTTCTATATTTAGCTTTTTTATTTATTTGCATATATTAAAAAAAATATTAATTATCGAATATACAATCTTGCAAAGTCATTTGGCATTTCATTAAAAAAATATAAATTTATCTTATCAATTTTTAAGTGATACTTATAAGGAATTTAGACAAATTCATGTAAATTATTTTTTATATATTTACAAATATAGTAATTCTAAAATAAATATTGTTTCATTGAATATATACTATACAGGGTGATTCATGGTCGATGGCACGTTAGACGTTTATGGAAAATGGAAAGCAGGATTTTTCTGAAAATTTAGCACCTTACATTTTCTTACCTGTTCTATCGATCTAAAATATTTTCAGCATTGCGACGTTTCGGCTTCCATCGAAAAGTCGTAGCAACTTTATTTTTTTAAATAGAACACCCCGTATATTAACACGTTTTTAGAACCGCCCTTTTATTAAAATACTTTTTTGTTAATATTGTCCTATACCTATCTCTATCGGTTTTCGAGATAAAAAATAATTTGTGTTAAATATGGTCCAAAACATGGCCCTAATTAAACTTAAATAAATTAGTGCTCTCAATTCATGAAAAGTTGATATTTTGGTGGTAGTTTAGACACACCCGAAGTATTTAATTTACGCCGAAAAATCGACTCCATATTATACAGGGCATGCTAAGATTACTATTATTTCCGTTATTCATAAAAGGGGTCAAAAGTTCGGTTTTTCAAATGAGACCCCTTGTATATTACTCAATAAATTGAAAGACGAAGAAAAATGCTTTAAGGCGATATATCATGTCCCTATACCTAAAACATCAAGTTTTCTTAATAAAGCCGCTTTTTCGTGAAAAATTACATTTTAATGAATTTAATTTTAACTAACCATGGAAATATCAAGCTTATGACAGTTTATTGACTATTTATAAGAAACTTATAGAGTTTATTAACGATGTAAATATTGATTATTCAAACCAAGTTCTTATAGTACAAAATAAATAATTTCATAAGAACTTCGTTTGAATAATCAATATTTGCGGTCATTTTGGGAGATTTTTTTGAATATCGTTAATAAACTCTTTAGAAGTTTCTTATAAATAGTCAACAAACTGTCATAAGCGATATTTCCATGGTTAGTTAAAATTAAATTCATTAAAATGTAATTCTTCACGAAAAAGGGGCTTTATTAAGAAAACTTGATGTTTTAGGTATAGGGACATAATATATCGTCTTAAAGCATTTTTCTTCGTCTTTCAATTTATTGAGTAATATACGGGGGGTCTCATTTGAAAAAAAACGGACTTTTGATCCCTTTTATGAATAACGGAAATAATAGGAATCTTAGCACGCCCTGTATAATATGGAGTCGATTTTTCGGCGTAAATTGAATACTTCGGGTGTGTCTAAACTACTAACAAAATATCAACTTTTCATGAATTGAGAGCACTAATCTATTTAAGTTTAATTAGGGCCATGTTTTCCATAAACGTTTAACGACCGTGAATCACCCTGTATAAAGGCCAAAAATGTATGCTGCACTTTCTCTAAGATAGATATAGGATTTTAATAATACAGATTCCAGATAGCGATAAAATATTCGAGTTGGTTCCTCATTAATGAGGTTTAATAGCCCTGAAATTCCTAAATAGGCAGAAGCTGGCCAATATATAATATAGACATGACCTTTCAGAGAAAATGCGAGGCCCAGGGCAACTATTATTTTTGAGGGACTTCAAAATTCAAAATAATACTCTGGACAATAAAATAAGCTAAAAATGGAGAATAGCCGCTATGAAGTCACATGGAAACATTACCAAAACTTATAGGCCTTTTTGGGAATGGATTTTTTTTATCAAATTGAACAGAACCTATTAAAATAACTGAAAATTTGTGCAATAAATTAAAAAAAAAATTGCATACCTCTTATAACTTACTGTTCGGCGACTATTCTCTATTTTAGCAGAAAACAAAACAATTTTATTTTATATTTATTAAATTAAAACATTTATTTATTTCCCAGAAACTTTGCCAACTTCAACATTAAAAAATTCAGTTATTATGAGGCCCCTAAAATTGTGAGGGTCCGGGACAGCTGCCCCTCTTGTCCCCCCACCTCTGAAAGGCCCTGGATATAAATCGAAATTCATAATTAGTTGTAAATAAAGGATTAAAATAAATCAGCTTACCACGTCTGTAATTCCAGCGACTGCAAGTAAACCTAAAGCCAAATTAAAGTCTGTTTGAACTATAAGATAACCAAGATACGGACATGCTATTATCCTTAAAACACAGAGTAAATTTGGAATTGTTAACACATTTTCACGCTAAAACAAAAAATATATATTATATAATACTTTTCAAATAAAAAAAAACAATTAGCATAAAATGAACGTTTTTTTTTTACCTCTATAATTGCTTCCATTTTTTCTCTCATTTTAGTACGTTTTAGTTTAATATCATTTATAAAATGTGTTTTATTTTCATTAAATTTATCCTTTTTCTCTATGAAAACGTTCTGAAATGTTTTCTGCCTGGGTTTATTTTCCGTACAGAAATATTTCGAGTCTTGTAAGGTACAAGAATATTTCATTAGCCGGTGACTAGTAATCCTATGTAAGTCTGACTGTTTGAATTTTACACACAAGTTCATTTGACGAATATCATATTTTATTAAAGGCGGCGCGGTTGAATAACTATTATTACTTGTAAATTTTTTAAATTGCATACAATTCTTACAATGACTTCTTGAAAATAGATATTTTGATAATTGCTGGCTCGAGGACATATTTATTTTTGTTTTGAACAAAGATCTGTAATCAAAAGAAAGAAAAAGTACTTGGTTAAGAAATCGTAATAATAATAATAATTAAATATATATATTTATTTTTAAAATTTCCCGGATAACAAAGTGATTAATAATATTATAATTTATAACTGTCTAAGTTGAAACATCAAATATCTACTTACGTATCTAAATGGCGTCTTAAGTAGACTTAGAATAATAAATATTTTTCTTAAACTGGGATAGTTTTAAGATTGATATTGATACAAGAAGAAGTTGTACCAAGAAGGTACAACCTCTGTAATCGGCGGTGGACCCTTATACCGTGAAGATAAGAGATTTAGGGATTGGGTAGGAGTCGAAGGTATATGTGGATGCTGGTTTTGAAGGATTGAAGGTTATAAGTTGCTGGAAAGACGGTCGGGGGAAGAGAGTTCAAGACTCTAGAAGTCATAGGGATAAACGAATTGGCGAATGCGTTTGTTCGATTAGTATCCAATTTAAGCGCGAAAGGGTGTGAATCTTAGATTATCGTGATAACAGTAAACAAAAAACAACAATTATCTTGTAATTTTTAATTATTTTGTTATTTTTGTTGTATTGATAGTAAGCTTGACTTTAGGGAACACATTGACAGTATCATCTTGAGGGCTCGTCGTACGCTGGGTATCATCATCAGATCTGGGAAGGAATTCACTGCACACACGCTCAGTGTTTTGTTCAAAATACAGAATACAATTCTGTCATTTGGGCACCCTATTTTGACTTGCTTATCAACAGGTTGGAGAAAGTGCAGCGTATTTTCTGTAAATATATTAGGTATTAGGTGAACTAGCTTACAAGACAAAATTACAGATGATGTCTATGAACAACTTGATATCAAAAGCCTTATCGCTCTCAGACAAGTAACTGACCTGTCCTTCTATAAAATTATTAATGGTCTTATTGATGCCCCCGAGCTGCTGAACCAGTTCTATTTTACATGTCCTCGACCAGGCCTTAGACTCAATAGACTACTCAAATGTAAAAATATACGAAGAGCTACGTCCGCAATGGGCCTATTGATCGCATTGCTGACATAGTTAATGACAATTCTTCAAATATAAACTTTTTTGGTGGTAGCTATCAATTGTTCTTGAGGAATGTCGGGAGGGCTTTTCACCATTGAGAAGTGGACTCATAGTGCTAACTTATTATCCTGATCTGCATTGTTACATATATATATATATATATATATATATATATATGTTTTCTTTTGTTTTTTTTTGTTACTAATTGTATGTAGTATAAAGCAGATTGGCGTTAAAATAAATAAATAAATATTTAATTGTGTCGAAAAATTTACTAACATTTATTTCTCCAAGGTTTTTGTGATGAATAATTGGCATTTTTAGAGGCTTAGTGTGTATATTCAACACTTTTTAATTTTTACCCAATAACCGGGACAAATTGACAAACTGGCCGGGACGCCGGGACTAAACCATCAAACTGGGACAGTCCCGGTCAAACTTCATGTATCCAAATTTTTCAGTAAATGACTAGTTGTTAGATAGATTTAGGGTCGAATTTAAAAAAAATCCTTTTAACCCTTGATTTATATGATTCTAAAGATTAATTGTGCAAAATTTGGGCCTGATCGAACAAAATATGCGACAATGTTTCATTTTTATAATATATAGGGATTAGAGACAAGAGTTTCGAAGGTTTGACCTTCATCATGTCTTTTTAATTAGAAATATTTTATTTGCACGAAATTTTCTCTGGAGAGAGACGGACTGGTAGAACTTTTAATTGAAAATAATGAAAGGCAGCCCAGAGGTAGTGAGGAAGAAAAAATTAACATATATACAAATAAGGTGTAATTTATTGGAATCTTCCTCCTTTCCCTTCAAACTGACGTTTCGGAGGATTCTCCCTCTTTCTTTCAGGGTTTCAAAGGAGTTAATGAAGGAAACAAATAAAATGCTCCTTCCTCTCTCCACAGCAGTGTTTAAAACTTTTTTCTTTCTTAGCAGAAGCCATAGAAAATAGTTTTGAACACGCTTGCATAGACGAGAGGAAGCATTTTATTTGTTTCCTTCATTGACCCCTTGAAACCCTGAAGAAGAGCAAAGAATCTTCCGAAACGTCGGTTTGAAAGGAGAAGGAGGAAGGATTCCAATAATTCACACCTTATTTGGATATATGTTAATTTTTCTTTCCTCACTACCCCTGGGCTGCCTTCCATTACTTTCAATTAGAAATATTTTATTTTTGATTTCTCATGGCTTCAAATTTCCGATTGAATGTAGGTAAATTCGTTTTGTTGTTAAAGCAAGCTGATGTCTGGTCGGGTTTTTATCCAGCGGGGGTGGTTTAGGGTGTCAGCACCCACGCCTCACCCTTCAAAATGTTGAGGGAAAAATCGAAGTTTTACAAGGTATATAAATATACCAACTCCAACCTAATTTAATATAAATATACGTTCAATAAAAAAAAAATACTCTATTAGATGAAGGACTTGGTATCAGGTTGTATGCGCTGGGTGTAATAAAACACCCTGAATAAAACGTTTCGGCCTGAATTTATTTGGCCATCTTCAGTTAATTGAGAGTTATACACAAAACGCGGTACACATATGTGATCGAACCAAGCCTTGTCAAAAATAATAATTGCAGCTTCATGTAAATTTATAACGTGCTTCTGCCCAAAAGTTCAGAATGATGATTACATAGGGCCAGTTGTATGTCGGTTTGTAAAGTCTTTGTAAAAGTTGACAAAGGGTAAAACTCTAGAATTCATATTATGCCCGGCGGGATGTCCAATCAGATGAAGTGTATATGTCATTGGCCATCCGGCCGGGCACAAGGTGAATTCTAAGGTTATACCCTTTGTCAACTTTAACAGACTTTACAAACCGACATACGACTGGTCCTTAAGAGTATATCTATACTCTTCAAAAGCCCACTGCACACGAGGCTTTATCCTTGACCTGTTTTTGGGATGGAAGCTCTCTGTTTGCAATTTGGAGGCCTATCGGGATCGAAATGCCGTCACTGCTGGCTGTCTTTCTTGATTTAAAAGATAGGACATGTTCTATTTCCCGGCTTGGTCTTGGGAAGCCATCTGCTAGCAGCAAGCAGACAAAAGATTATAAAACAAGTCTCATGTGCGGCGGCCTTAATTCTTTGTTGGGTAACCAACCCCCCCGGAAAGTTTTTCTGGCTACGGCCTTGATTTATTTAGATGTAGATGTTTATTTTCATCAAACAGAGGTCAACCTTATTGATTTCAACTGCTTCAACAACTCAGCTACACACTTAGCAAATAAACTCTTTTCAATTAAATCTAATAGTGTTAATTTTATCGATGGTCGACTTCTGACTTGAGAATAGTTCTGAAACTTTAGATTCCAGAAAAGAATAGGATAAATCGAGGGGTGAACCGCGACCTAAAATTGTGTACACCTACTTCCACTTTCATTTCCAAGTAGAAGACAATAGATTATCTAATGAATTCCAAAGTAATTCCAAAGACGGTGTACACCTAATTCCAATCGCAGTTCACCCCTTGGGATAAATATTCTTATGTGATTGCTTTGTCAGCCGGTCAAGTCGACCAAAACTAATTATAACTTATGTCTATTAATTTCATGCATACTTAATTCAACTAATAGTCGTGAGAATGGCTAAAACTAGTACATATACCGAAACGTTATCCTGAACTTTATAGACAATTTTTTAAACCAAACCAAAAAACATTTCACACCAATTTTTACAATTAACTTAATATAATTAATATTTGAAAAAATAAAATTAATAAAAATATGAATGTTTTTATAGATAAAATAAAAAATAAATAAATGTATTTCATGAACAAAAACTTAAATAAAAAAAAACTCACATAAAATGTGTAGAATTCATTGTAAAAGTATTTCTAAATCTAAAAATTAAACTAAAACAAATAAAAAAGACCGAATAACCTAAAAGTGTCCCTTCTTGTGAGGGTTTAATTGGAAAATTGTTATTTTATCTCGTTAGATGGGGTTGTTGACTGTTGAACTATGGATTTTCATTTTAAATAAAAATCAATCCCTATTAAATATAATTATTTTTGAAAAAAAAACAATTTATATTTAAATATTGAACTATAATTTATATGAATTTGTTTAAAATTCAGAACAATTTTCTTATTATTATAATATTAAGCTTAATCTTTGGTTAGGTTGATGCCTTGAGAGAAAAAGCAGACTTCACAATTATATATATATAGATATACATATAAAATCATTTAATCAAATCCACTTGATTTGCCCTTGAAGGATTTCCAAGTAGAGAAGAAATTATCAATGATGATTGAATAACTTCACATGACTTAATAAGCACTTTTTATACATAAGCCGATCTCTCAAGGTGTTCGTCGCTCATAATTAATCATGAATCGAATTTGTATTTTTGGATCTACTGGTAAAGTCGGTCTTAAAGCCATTCAAGTAGCCTTAGAAAAAGGTATTTTCTTTTCTTTTTAATATTCTTTGATCTTTTTATTAATATTCTACAAAAATAAAGGGACAATATTTTGAAAATGTTATCCCCACTTTTACGCTTTAATGAACCAACTCACTAACTTATTACGAATTATACATGAACTGATTTTTAATGAGTCAGTCACTTTATTTAAAATTAATATAAATAATTAAGTTTTTTTAGGAAAATTATTTAAGCCATTCAAGTAGCCTTAGAAAGCGGTATTTTTTTCTTTTTAATATTCTTTGATTTTTTTATTTATATTCTACTAAAATAAAGGGACTATTTTTTGAAAAATTTACCCCCACTATTACACTTTAATGGACCAACTCACTAACTTATTACGAATTATACACTGATTTTTAATGAGTCGGTCACTTTATCTTATTCTTATTATATTAAACGAGCAATTCTTGTATATATATATATAGAATCGGATTCTCGAAAACGGCTCTAACCATTTGGATGAAATTCACGGGTTAGGGGGTTTTCGTGTTGACAATTCGATCTGTCACGGCTAAGCTGTTTTTGATGGGTTTTTTGTTAATTGAAATAATTATTCACAGGTGGTTGTCTCAATAAAAATGTATAATTATATTTTTATTCAATTTCGTTTTAATTTTTAATTTCACTAATAGATCATTACAATTATTATTATATATTAGAATTTGCCAATTTAATTAATTAGAGGTATTTTTCTGCATTCATTAGAATATCAATAAATTTCTCTACAGTTATAAAATTATAGGGTATAAAAGTGATAGTGTGAGGTCACAATACAGTGGGGGGGGGGGGCTCAATGAAAATGTGACACAGGGGGAGGGAGGGGTCTAAAAATCTTGAAATTCGTATGACGTCCCAGACAGAAGGGAATATTGCAGCAATATTAAACATTGAAGGAACATTGCAGCAATATTCGTATGTCCGCCTCTTACATTGCAGAAACATTGCTGCAATATTGCCAATATTGTACAAGGTTCGCAATATTTCTGCAATATTCCAGTCTGTCTGGGGTAATTTATGGTCGACCCCTTTGTGATTTGACATTCGGATTTGGGAAATTTTCAATTACAAGTCCTGATTTATTTATTTAGAATAATGTTGAAGACCTTTTTTTTATTACGACACATGTCAAGGGTAAATTAAGAGCAACAAACTGTGAAATGACGGAATTCTTTCATGATGTCATAATTACATGAAATTATAGACATCATTAAATCATTGTCTTTTTAATCCAATATCAAATACTCATATTTATCCTTGGCTTTAGATTCATAATGGGTATTCAATCTCTTTTAACACTTAGTTAAAAAGGTCAAATCTAATTGTTTCTATCAACCCCGATCAAGGGCTCACTATAACCGGAAGTTTTTTCGAGAAAGGAGGAAGCGGTCTTTCTATTTCACTTTAAATATACTCCTATTTCTAAATGTAATCCAGCAGTAGGGAAATTTAAAAAATAGACATGAGATTCTCTCGCGGTAGAAGTTTCTAGCTTCTTTATTTCAGAAAACCTTTCTGAATTTTTTTCCTTTATCAATGGAATTTTAAGAAATTTGGTAAAATAAATGCTTTATATTCATTTATTAAAGTAGTGGTTCTTAACCTAGGTCATAACCAAATATTTTACTATATTTATTTTCAATAATTTAAAAAATTTATTCAATATACTATTAAAAATGAAAATATTAAAAACAACCCAGACAGACTGGAATATTGCAGCAACATTGAAGTGGCAATATTGTGTAAATGTTCCTGCAACATTGGCAATATTGCTGCAATGTTCCTATAACATTGGCAATATTGCCAGCAATGTTCCTGCAACATTGGCAATGTTGATGCAGTGTAAAAAGAGGCGGACATAGGAATATTGCTGCAATGTTCCTGCAAGGTTTAATATTGCAATGTAATATTGCTGCAATATTCCCTTCTGTCTGGGGGTTGCTATGGGCGTATTTATCGAATATCAGCAGTAGAGTGTTGATGTTCAAGTTGTGAAGTTGTGCTTTAGTTTACATTGAAGTTTGCATTGTGATTTGTTGGCCAAGTCTACTGTACTGTAGCATATAAACATGTCGCACGTATTTACACATGCTGAGTATGCCGATATATTGGGTTACATACTAACAGCTGTAGGTATCTCTGTACTCAATAAAAATTGGACACATGTTATATGGCATTTTTTATTGAAATTCGTCTATTCTACCACCTCCTAAAATATTTACTATTCCTCCTGAAACATCCTGTATATATTAATTATATATAGAAAAAAATTTTAAATAGCAAAAACTAAAAACAAGGTTTTTTGTACATTTATTGTTTTGGCAAATGCGTGGGTGTGTATATTGTACACACAATGCAAATAAGTAATCTATTAATGATTTATTCCTACAGGTCTCCAAGTGACTGTGCTCGTACGGGACCCATCAACTATTCCTGATGAACATCGATCAAAATTAACTGTAATTGAGGGTGATGTTAGAAATTCATCAGATGTTTCGAAAGCGGTAAAGGGTCAAGATGGAATTGTAGTGATATTGGGCACCCGGCAAGATTTAGGCCCCACCACAGTCATGTCCGAGGGAATTAAAAATATTACAGATGCAATGAAAACACATGGGATCAAGATAGTATCGGTTTGTCTGTCAGGTAATAAAAAATATTATTATTATTTAAATTAAATTAAATAAATCTATTTTTTTCAATCTCCTTTTTTAACGTCGAGTTTTTATAAAAATTTTCCCACAATATTTCTAGAACACCCCTAATTAGACCTGTTTCCTGTTTCGTCTAAACAGTGGTGTACCTAAGAAGTTTTGCCGCTTAGGCGGTCTCCAATTTTTCGCCCTTTCTCAAGTTTATCAAATGGTTTTTATAAATTAATAAACATAAATAAATAATTTTATTCATTTTCTTAGAAAGATGGACTGGTAAGCGAAATAAGTAGGTTGTAATGAAAGGCAAATGGGAACCGAGTTATACTCCCCCATCAATAACTATTCAATACCCTGATGAAAGAGAGAGAAAAGCCGGAAATTGAATAAAATTTAAATAATTTATGGACTGCCATTCATTATAACCTACTTATAAATAAATAATTGTAATTGAGACAAACTATAAGTAGGGAACTTTTTTACCATTGGACGCCATATTTAAATTAGGCAGTAATAAAGGAGGTCGCATAAGTTGATATACCTATAAATAGTATAAATGCAACTTTTATAAAAATACAAGATACTTTTTTAAAGGCCACAAGAAACTTACTGAGGCCACAGGTTCCCCACCTATGAGATAAATCATACACCTAATTTACAAAAAAATATGGTAAAGTAAAAAATTTATCAACTTCAATTTGGAGACTAGCAACACTGATAGCAATTGTTAAAAAAAACTCTTAGCAAAATTACAATAATGGATACATAATTTCCCATCTATACTGTTGAATAGATTTTAGTATATAATAATAAAACTTGAGTAAGATACGAGGTAGGTTTCACAAAAAAAACCTACCTCGTATCTTACTCAAGTTTTATTATTATATTAAAATGTTTCATCTAGATGGATGGATAAAATTACAAATGAAGAAGTTCTTGGAAGAATCGGAGAAAGAAGAACCTTGTGGAAGAGTCTGAAGAAAAGAAGAGGTCAGATGATGGGGCACACACTAAGACATGGGGGTTTGCTTAGGGATATCTTGGAGGGGGAGGTGGGAAAGAAAAGGGGAAGGGGAAGACCCAGATTAGAATATTTCAACCAAATAATTGGGGATATGGGATGCCAGACATTTAGAGAGGTCAAACAGCTGGCGGGGGACAGAGTCGAGTGGAGACGGATTGTTGCATCAAACCAGTCTTAGGACTGTATACTCAATGATGATGATGTTTTACCTAGAACCAACACCGAACTCCTTAAAAGTTATAGATTTTAGTATATCAAGAGGGCCTTCAAGCCCTTTTTTTTAGATTTTTAGACATAATATTTCCTTGAAAAGTTTTTATGGGTTTTTGTCGAGAGTAGTAGAGTTGTTGATTCATAAAGAGAAAAAAAGAGGTTGTCCTCTTCTTGATGCTATTTAATTTAAATAATAATATTTTCTACCCTACATTTTTTTGACGACTAGAAAAAATATTCGAAATTATATAGTAATTCATAATTCGTAGAAATCGAATAGTAAACTTATAAACAAGTTGTTTTTACAACTATAACTAAATATAAAAAATGCCGCCCGGTGCGGACCTTATCCCCATAGGTACGCCACTGCCTCTAAACCAGAGTCTCAACCTTTTTCTTCCAATGAACCCCTTTGTAAGAATGCCATTCCCCCCTTTCCAGAATTTTCTCAAAATTAACTCAAAAAGTTTATTTCAAATAGTTTTCTTTTAATATTGAAAATACAAGGTATCATATTTTAATTTAAAGATAAAGATAAAGTAATATTTACCTAATGAGAGAGGTGAGTTGTTGTTTTTTTTTATCAAATCTTTAATAAGTTATTTAAAACTTTTGAAATTTGTACTCTGATTAATTGCCCCTTGAAATACTAAAATTAAAAAAAAAAAAACAAAAAAAAAACATTCGGATAGAATCCCAGGATAGTCAACCATTTATTTTTTAAATAGAAAATATTTTTAACATATTAAACTTTGATGATACTGCTGTATAAAAGGTGAATAAGTGAAATATAGAATGATTAATGAGATTTAATTTATTTGTAAAATTTAAAGGACTTTGTCTCATTTACAAAGAGTTGATAAAAAAAGACATGATTAATCCATTATAAGAATCTATGAGAAATTATATAATGGGTTACTAGGTACATAGTTTCAAATAAATAAATTTAAATACTAAGCCAATGGCCTTGGGGGAAGATAGGAAGATGCAAACACTCTTCCAAGATCCGAAATTAAAATATAATTTAAAAAATTTATAAACGAAAATGAATTTAGGTCGTATCAAATATTTAATAGATATGTATGTAGGAGTGTCCTGTCCCCTCGGGAGTCGAACCCAAGCACTAGTTTGCTCTCCGGACAATTAGTCAGACCCTTGAGACAATCACCTCCAAACATGCAACATATTATGACGAAAGCCTGCTTGGGTTCGACTCCCGAGGGGACAGAACCCTCCTACATGCAATATAATTAAAATCTTTTATGATACGACCTAAATTTATTTTCGTTAATAAATTGATTAAATATCGCAAGTTGATTTTGCATTGAAAAGATTTAGTTCTCTTTATGTGTAAAAATTTGGGTTTAAGCGCATAAAAGGTTTAAAAATTTTAAAAACCTAATCATCTCTTGATATGAATATAGATGACGTAAGCTACATGACCCGTAAACTGGAAGAGGAATATAATAGATGGGGACTGGAAATAAACTTTGAAAAAACAGAATACATGACGGTCGGGACAGAGGGGGAAAATCTGGATATCAATGGAAAAGTGATAAAAAACTGTAAGGAATTTAGATATTTGGGATCTGTCTTTAGCGAGGAGCCAAACTGTGAGAGGGATATAAAAAATAAAATCTGTCAAGGTCGAAGAGCTATTGGGCAACTGAATAACATGGGACATGAATAAAAAAAACGAAAAGAAATTACAAGCGCTCGAAATGGATGCGATGAGAAGGAGTTGCAGAGTGTCGAGATTGGAGCATATCCCAAATACAACTATAAGGGACAAAATGAAAATGGAAAACGACATAATAGATAGAATAGAAAGGAAGAGATTAATATGGTATGGACACCTCAAAAGAATGCCGGAAGATAGGTGGCCTCATAAAATATGGACCTGGATGCCCACGGAAAGACGGAGGAGAAGAGGAAGACCGAGACGAACGTGGAAGCAGGGAGTAGATGAGGCAATGACCAGTAGGCAACTACAAGAGCAAGACATTCTGGATAGAGAGAATTGGCGTGTTGGATGCGGAAAACGGCGCATGCTGTAGAACAAACCGCTTTATTATATTATAATATACTTGAATTACTATTAAGTTTATTCACTTATATAGAATTAGTCGGTTTAAGTGCGAGCCGGACTCGTATACTGAGAGTTCCGTATACATTAAAAATACTTGAAATATATCATTCATTTTGGTTTATCGTTGATATGGAGAGAATAGCCCAACCATAATTTTAAGTTAAGCCACTTTTGAACACCGATAGGTTTAGTTTTCATTTAAAAATTGCCAATTCGGAGTTCTCTATCAGCGTCATTTTAAACTGAATTATATGTACTTTTGGTGTTAGATTTAGATGTTGTCAATTAAATGTATAAATACATAGCTGGTATTATGTTTTATAAAGCAGGAGAAAACCTCATTTAGAAGCCTGATTAACATCATTCTAAAATAATTAAATTCTATTATTCTTTCCTCTACTTACATCTTAAATTTAATTAAAAAAAAATAGGGCATGCATATTCTGACAAATTCAACTTTCGTCGATTAGTCCAGGAGCAAAAATTTAAGCTTATTATGGCATATAATATGTCCAAAATTAAAATATAGTCTCCTATTCATTATCTCAATGATTTATAATTTTACAAGATAAAATAAATCTAAAGGTAATCGGATTAATATATACCTATTAAAAATAAACTTAATGAGTTGAAAATTTAATCCATTATAGACTTGAAGTTCCTTGTTCAGGCCCGGTATCATTTTTTAATCAAAAAAATTTCCTCGTTTATTTCCAAAGATTACGATTTTGCTGAAATTCATTTTTAATTAATTAATTTTTTTTATTATTTATTTAAGATTATCAATCAAATTTAAATATTATTGTGTCGATTAGATTTTTATCAACTAATGTTTTTGTTTTCTATTTTTCGATTTGTTTATTTGAAATAAACTTAGCAGTTTGTATAGGTACGTTATACCTTTGTATCAAGTCATTAATAGGATCCTAGTTTTGAAATTATTTATTCTAAATTATTGTTAAAAAATTGGATTAATTTTATATTTAGAAAAAACAACCCCCCCCCCTTGCTCCCCTCACCCCTATCCTTTGCCCTTAAATTTTTTGTGTCCTCTTTTTTTTTTATTTTCAAATATGATCACTATAAATATATTATAACGATAATATATAATTTTTTTTTTTATTTTTCTAGCATTTTTATTCTTGGATCCTGAAAAAGTACCAAAAATATTTCATGAAGTAAATAAAGACCACCAGAGAATGTATGATATTTTAAAGTCGACAGATTTGAATTGGATTGCAGTATTTCCACCGCATTTTACAGGTATTAACAATTATTCTTCTAAAAAAAATTATTATAACGAATAAATCAAATGTGTGTCTTCTTCTTGATAAAAATATTATAATTATAGATATGTATACTAGTATACTCTATTAATTCCAAAGCCCAAAATGGCTAGATAATTGTATTGACGTAAGCAATGGACTGGAATCACTCCGAGGAAGATAGTTCTTAAAAATATTTATGGAAAAATTTCATATGGCTTACAGCAGGGGCGGGCTGGCCATGTGGAAAATTCCACATGAGCCCTATACAATTTGGGACGTTTTTCTACATTTTTTTGAAAATAAGGAGAAAAAAGACAATTTTTTTATTTATGGGATGGGCCGGTAATAATTTTTTCAACACATAAATTTTAGGGTCACTCCAGTCCTGGCTTACAGTGATTCTCAAAATATGAAACGCTACTGATTGAATTACACGTTTAAAAAAATTATTTCTTAATTAGCCCGAAACATATACCGGGTGAGTTTTTTATCTTGAGACAATCTTATAACTCAAAAACAGTGCATTATATGAAAAAAAGTTTCAAATAAAAGTTTATTTATATCAGGAGGGAAACTAAAATACGCTATTGTTTGTCCACCTAGAACAAGCTTTCAAGGGTATTTCGTGGTCAAGTTCTGTATTTTAAATAGAAAACTATGTTTCTGTATATATTCTGAATCTACAAAAAAACTGAACAACTTTTATAAGAACTATTTTTTGATACGACATCAAATAATAAAAAATATTAAATCAATTAGATCTCAAAAAAACATCTTAATAATTATTTTTAACAATTATTCAACTTATTTATCAAATAATAATGATTAAATTATTAATTATTAAATAAATATTTATTAAATCGAAAAGTCCCAACAAAGAAAATAAGTGTTTATAATGATTTTAAAACTTCATTATACACAGATTTAAGAGATTATTTTCTACTTAATAGAAATATTTAAAATTCTTGAGTTTAAAAAAGTTTATTTCTCGTGTCAATCCAGCAGGTAGTTATATTGTAGTACCATAATAAATAAAAAATAATTTTTAAGAAAAAAATAAAAACCGACTTCAAAAAATTAAATGCAACAAATATAAAAATACACTAAAAGGTATAAAATAATTATTATCTTATTTAGTTACAACTAAACGACGAAATATTAACACGAAATTACTTTTTAAAGTCGGTGCCAAACAAACTATACCTATAAGCGAGCGTACCCGCCAAACGTACTAAGTAAGATCCGTCGAGTGCGATTCATAAAAGGTATATGTTTGGCACCAACTTCAAAAAGTAATTTCATGTTAATATTTCCTTGTTTAGTTGTAACTAAATAAGATAATAATTATTTTATACCTTTTAGTGTATTTTTATATTAGTTGCATTTAATTTTTTGAAGTCGGTTTTTATTTTTTCTTAAAAATTATTTTTATTTTTCTCTTTTTAGTGATGTTATTAATAGTGATCATATCATCAGAACTTGACCAAATTAATATGACACCATCCCTAAGACACCCCCTTTCGGATAAAAAAAGAACCATCGAAATCGGTTCATAAACAAAGAGGTTAGGTCTAAACAAACCTAATAAAAAAGGTCTAATACCTATGAAAAAAAATCGAAAAAAATGGGACCAATCGGAAGCTAGACTGGACCCAATGCAAAAAATTTTTCCAAAATCGGTTGACAATTGGCGGAGATATGAGGTAACATAGGCACAAAAAAAAAAAAAAAAAAAATTCAGTCGAATAGAGAACCTCCTCCTTTTTTGAAGTCGGTTAAAAATTGAGCATTTTTTGTTGAAGACAGAATTAAAATGGTGTTAATTTATGGTGAAGTGGAAGAAGTGTTATGGGGCTGCCATTGAAATGGATTATAATCTCTTTAAAAAATATAAAAAAAAAAAAAAAAAACAAGAAATGTAAAGGCTACGAAGAAACTGAAACAGGCCAAAATAAGGGAATTGGAACTGGAATTCATCCAGAAGAATTTAGATACACTCTGGAATGTCTCAGAACAGTGTCGAAAAATTATTAAATTATTTATTTAATAATTAAATATTTGATCATTATTATTTGATAATTAAGTTGAATAATTGTTAAGAATAATTATTAGAATTTTTTTGATATATAATTGATTTAATATTTTTAATTATTTGATGCCGAATAAAAAAATGATTCTTATAAAAGTTGTTCAGTTTTTTGTGTTGATTCAGAATATGTACAGAAACATATAGGTTTCTATTTAAAAAACAGAACTTGACCACGAAATACCCTTGAATGCTTGTTCTAGGTCGACAAACAATAGCGTATTTTAGTTTCCATTAATATATAGTAAATAAACTTGTTTTCATTGTAATTTCATTTCATTTAATTGTAACTGTTTTTGAGTTATAAGACTGTCTCAAGATAAAAAAACTCACCCGGTATATTAAATAAAATAAAAAAAATTTATTTACAATTTTTTTCATTCGAATTTAAAAAATTTGTCTTATAAAAAAAAAAAATTTTATTTAATACATGTTTCGGGCTTACTATAGCCCATCATCAGTTTGAAAAATCCTTTCCCCTTAAATAATCTTTCAAAATTCTTATCTCAAATACTCAATTATAATCAAAAATCAATTGTTCTTCATTAATTTAAAGATTGAAGTCGGTTAAAAATGGTATTTTTCTTTCTTTTCTTTTGAGATTATATAAATTGTAAAACAAAAAACTATTTTACAAAAACAAAATAATTTCACTTCAATATCGAATACAATTAAATTGAAAGTTTTTGTGCAAGAGTAGCAGAATGTTTATATATTGAAGGAGACAATAAAAGAGTGTGTCTTCTGCTGGAATTATAAATTTTATTTATAACGAGACTATTGTTTCGACATCTTTGCCCTCTTCATCAGTATATTACTATTAATGTATGAATGGAAAGTCTTTCGGCTCGAATCAACAATCTCAACGACGTTCCCATTATTCCTGATCAAGCCCCAAATACAAAATCCCAATGTCCCTATGATTCTTTGAAAATAATCATTTTTGCAGTAGAGGAATGGCCGATAAATGCGATAGGCTGTAAATCTATTTATGGGATCCATACTCGTTCCATTCATACATTAATTCTTGTTAATCAATTGTAATAGACTGATGAAGGGGCAAAGCTCTCGAAACTATAGTCTCGTTATAAATAAAATTTATAATTCCAACAGAAGACACACTCTTTTATTGTCTCCTTCAATTGAATACAATTTTTTACATTTTCAGTTAAAACATTCCTTCTAAATTTCTTTTGGTCTAACTTTTTTTTTTAATAAATCGAAATTATAAAATATTTTTTTTAAATTATTTGCATTGGATGGAAGAATATATATAAGAATAAAAAAATGTGTACAAAAAGATTTTCAAAATCAAGAATATTTTAGTATATTATTAAATTAAATTTTTTTACAAGGGATCAGAGAGGTTTGACCTGCCAAACGTAACAAGGTTGGGCGCAGGCGTCATGCATAGAGCATGATTATTAACCCATTCATCATCTCCCTTGTAAAACCAAGAAGGATCTAGGTGATTTGGACAAATAATTTTTTCACCTATATAAGAAAGATAAAAAAGTTTCCCTCGTAAATCAAATCTTGGATTTGAAAGAATATTTAACAATCTAAGATATAATTTAAATTATTTTTGTTTTAATCTATACACATCTTTAATATATTAATCTATAGAACATTACACTTCACGGAAAAAGTTATTAATTTAATGAAATATTCTGTGAAAATAACATTTTCAATGTAATTCTTTTTTAAGCACTGCCATCTTTGAGCTATAACTTGGACTATAGTTTCAAAGCTTTGATTTTCATCATCAGTCTTTTAAATTAGAGACAGTGCCTTAACTACCCTTTGATGGGACCTGTGCTAAGTGTAAATTCCACCCCATTTTTTTTTTAAATATTATTAAAACAAGTTAATGTAATGAGTTTTTTTGTTAGAACTTAATTTTATTATTATAGTATTCAGCAATTTAATTTGTTACCATTTTTATTACGTACTTTTTCTATCTAGGATAATGCGACCAGATTTTCATATTGGTGATGCGGGACACAATATTGACGGGGGGGGGGGGGCTTGTTTAAAAATAATTTGGTCTAGAGCAACAAAAATTTATTATCATAGAACGCAAAAATTCTATGTTAATTAATTTTTTTAAATTTCAACATATGTAAAATTTACAGATATAATAAAAAAATATATATATAATAAGTAGGTATAATATTATAAACTTTAAAAACCCATTATTCTTTCGCATATTTCTCATTTGAGCGAATTTTCTTTTAATAAATTGCTGTCGTTGTTTAAAACGACGTTAAATTTATCGCAACAACTTGTTAAATTATATTTCACATATAAGTCCCAATACTTAATTGTGATTTATCACATGTCCCACTTTATTTACAGTGGAAAAAACGCATTCTCTGTAGCAGCACACGTTCCTGCTAAGGACAGCGCGTATTGCTCTTATTTTTAATGCATTTTTTTCTAAAAATCGGGACTTTCTTAAAACCCTGCGGGACGCGGGAAAAATTGCTTAAAATCGGGACAGTCTCGCTAAAAGCGGGACGTCTGGTCACCTTAATCTATGGGGCTTTTTCAGGGCCCCACTAGAGGCTAGGCTCTGTGCGGGTGCACCTGTTGCACATGCCTAATTACGAAACTGATAAGAGATATTCTATTTGTTATTTCTCATAGGTTTAAATACCAGATTGTGGATATAGGTAAATCTTTTGGTTGTAATAGTAAGGACCAGTTGTATGTCGATTGGTAAACTCTTTTTAACCGTTGACAAAGGGTAAAAGCTGGGATGGCCAATCAGATGAAAGTGCCTGTCAACTGATTGGGAGGCACTTTCATCTGATTGGCCATCCCAGCTTTTACCCTTTGTCAACGGTTAAAAAGAGTTTACCAACCATACAACTGGCCCTAAGCTGGTCAGTTCAAATAAATTTGTTTATACTCCAGGCAGGTACATATAAAAATTCGATGTGCTCTCAATTCATTTGTGAAGTGACTAACTAACTTTTACTACAAACAAATTTTCCTATATCCAATCGGATATTTGAACCCATGTGAAATAACATAAAATATTTTTAATTAAAATGACTGAGGATGAAAATGAAACCTTCGAAACCCAAGTCTCTTAATAAAAATAATTATATATTTCATTATTCTTATCTATGGAAACTAATTAATGTAATCTCTCTATTAATTCCTACAGATGGTCCCAGCAGTAACTATGAAGTGAAACACGATGAGAATCCCGGCCGGTCAATCAATCAAATTGATTTAGCTAAATTTCTAATTGATTCATTAACCAAGCCTGAACATTATAAGAAAGTCATCGGTATCGCTAATAAATAAATAAATAAATATTTTATGAGTATTATAAAAAGAAAAAAAAATGTTAATTTTATAAATTTTATAAATATATATACAAATACAATTTAAATTGTAAATTTTTTTAATATTGTACCTATTATATTCAGCTTGAAAAGGCTTTGTATATGAATAAATCTAATTTTCTTGAATTTGATATCTTATTCATTAATAATTTTTTAGCGATATGTTTAGTAAAATTGTCCCATTAAAATTAAGAATTGAAACTTTGTGAGTTAGGGCCGGTTGTATGTCACAAAGTAAATGCTGTTTACCACTAACAAAGGGTAGATGGTAAATGGAGCCACTGGGGATGGCCAATCAGATGACAGGAAATTTCAGAACCTTTCATCTGATTGGCCATCCCAGTGGCTCCATTGGCCAGCCTAAGGGCTCAAGGGCTGACAGGTCGCAAAGTAAATGCTTTTTCACTAACAAACGGTAGATGGTAAATGGAGCCACTGGGATGGCCAATCAGATGAAAGGTTCTGAAATTTCCTGTCATCTGATTGGCCATCCCAGTGGCTCCATTTACCATCTACCTTGGTTAGTGGTAAAAAGCATTTACTTTGCGACATACAACCGGGCCTTAGTAGGATCAAAAAGAATGAGTTAGAGGGGAAGGCTCCCGTTAGAGACTATATTACAAAAAGAGTATGCGAGTTTTAGCGTCTCTAGTGACCATGACAGATCATGAAAAGAATTATGGAGTATAAATATTTACAAATTGTACAAAATGATCGATAATAATCAATAGTCAACAATATATTTTGAGAGATAATACTTTATTTAAGAAGGTCCTTTCGCCCCCAATGTTAAATAAATAAAGTAAAAATATTAGATTATTACTATAACTTAATTTTTTATAATAGTTTAAGTCTCTATCTATGCTTTGGTGAAGTTTGAATCACACATTACCGAGCAAATTTTTTAAAATGTAAACATTTTCTCAGTCTTATGGAAAATTAAGATCTTGACACTTTCTCTTGAATTATACTACTATTAGTTGATTAGATAAAGTTAAAAAAAAACTAAAAATTAGCTTTTTGAAACATGCAGGTTTCTTTTTTTGCAATAAAATATATCATTGACCGAGGAATTTACTGAGAAATTTACTTTAAAAAATCATATAAATGCTATGTTTGAATATAAACATAAACAGTATTAATACAACACATTGCCAAATCATACAAGACTTATTATCAGCTGATTTGAATAAATAAAACTAACTTTTGTTAATAAGTAGTTGTAGGGAAATAAGGCATAGCTTATGCAAATAATTTTTATTTTTTGCCAACGTTTCGTCAACTTTGTTGACTTCCTCAGGGCTCAAACAAATTAACTTCTTTGCATATTTGTCATTTTATTAATATTCATTCTAATGTCAAATAAGGAAAATATTTTCAATCTGTGTGATGACTGGCCTTATGTGTTTGCTAAGAATGAATATTAATAAAATGACAAATATGCAAAGAAGTTAATTTGTTTGAGCCCTGAGGAAGTCAACAAAGTTGACGAAACGTTGGCAAAAAATAAAAAATTATTTGCTTAAGCTATTGTCCTTATTTCCCTACAACTACTTTTTAATTTAATGGATGGACATAAATAATCAAAATAACTAACTTTTGTATTTAATTATTTTTTATAATTGTTTTTATTTCAAACATTTGCGGCTTTCATACTATTTATTTTTTAATTCTATTATTTTTCATTTGTATTTTAACTTATTTTATTAAATATTAGATACTACCTACACTTCTTTTGACTCAACAGGAGCGAAAGGACCTCCTTAAAATATAATTTACTTACATTAATTAATTCTTTGGCCATAAAAAAAAGGAATTAATAATTTTGATTATCCGGTCAGTATCACCGAATGTCATGTTGCTCGATCTCATCCTCTTTGCGTAGGATGAGATGATGAGATAATATTGAAAATGATGTGATGATAACCCTTGCAAGACACCTTGGACTACGAGAGCGAGTTTAAAACTCACAATGAATTTTGGATATTTTTTTTTTAAAGGGCCTCCACATCTTCCCTTATAGCCTTCCGATCCTCCAACTCAGGATCCGGTTGAGTGGCTCAGGGTGTGGCCACAGCAGAACGGTGTGAAACCTTAGTATGCTGCGACCAAGAATAAAATAATAATAATAATAACAAAAAAAAGGGAATACCGCATGTCGTCCAAACAATAAAAATAAATAAATAAATACACTGGGAAGAATAAATAAATAATCAAATAAATAAAACAAACAATAAATAGTTAGAATATGTCACTGGGTTTGAAGAAATTGTATAAGAATAATTTCTTGATAATAGTATATATAATTTATTATATTATTTAATAACAATCCAACATATATTTATAAATAAATAAATTAAATAGAAGATAGAATATTATATGATTTTAATAACAGGGATATATTGATAAAATTTTACCAACCATGATGTTCATGTTTGGATAATGTAAGAATGCAAAGAAGAATAAAAAAATTGTATATGAATAATAATAATAATTATATTATATATAAAAAAAAGGTATTAAACCTCCAGTATGCTAGTCTGGAAGGGGACTTAATGCCAACCCCCTTCCATTTGATGGAAGAGGCCTATATTCAGCAGTGGATTGTCGCTATCGACAGGCTGATGATGATGATGATGATGCTAGTCTGACTCGCACTTGGCAGCTTTTTTTTCTCAGAATTGTATTGGAGTGATTCATATGGGGTGCCTCTTTAAAAGTTGTAGCGAATGAGCTTAAATTTTGTAATAATATTTTATCAATTGGGTGGACTTTTCTAGAATATTTTTGTTTTCTAGCTCAAACCGTTCGCTGACCCCAAACCTAATTTTTGTGTTTTATTTTCGGGCGCGACTAAATCCCCATATCTCCCGATTCCTGGCATGAACTTAAAGAAAATTGAAACACTAATTACGACTTTTGGTTTTGGTTTTATTTTTTATTTTTTAAATGAATGGCGATAAAATTCTAAAACTATTTTAGTTCAATTTTGATTTATATAGTATTAAAGTCAAAAAATTTGAAATTTTTTTAGAAATCTATCTATCTATACTTAATAGTTATTATAATCGGCTTCCTCGACGACGCCGATGCGATTTTTTTTAATTTTAAAACCGACTAATAGTTCATGACAAATAAAATTTATTAAAATTAGTAAATTTAAATTATTATTTAAGGTAGTTGTTTCGCGACAATACTAGCATAAAGTTAATGCTAGAGATATATAGAATAGACAATAAGGATTCATAAATCCAAAACTTTTTGCTGTTTATGTACCACTACTAACCAATCCCGTGCTCGTTTGACAAATCTGGCAACACTGTCCGGGCTTGTATATATTTTATTATAGAAATTTCGGATAGAGTACATTATAAAGGGAGATTTAACAAAAAGTTCTTAATAAGCTATTGAAAGCTGTTGCGACAATGGCTGAAGCGAAAAAAACGTCAAAAAAATTACTAAAGTTTACCCACTTTTTAGGTTAAATAAATGCTTTGTTGCCAGCTTGTTTTTAGTGTAAATTTTTCATTATACATTTTTCATTATTTATTCATTATTATCTCAGAAACTGTGTTGTAACTATTAATTAAAATTTTCTTAAAAATGTATTAGTTATTGTTTAATGTTGGTTTAATTTTTTATAACAATAGTAAGACGAGTTGCTTAATTATAATTAAATATGTATGTAAACTTTCCGATATCCCGTATATTAGTGCAATAAAAGTATAAGAGTCTGAAAAACTCTATCTTTGGAATTTAATATCTCAGGAACTGTATTGTTCATAAATTTCATTTTGCCACCAATCGATGCAGAAGTATTTAAATAATAATCTATCTAAATTTCAAAAAAATCCTAAGAAAACCCATTTGGCGGAACAACTACCTTAAAAGCCACTATGAAGTCCAGGGGCCAGCAAGATGGTGGGCTTCGCATATAAAGTGGTACATCTAATTCGTCAGCTGCAATATTTGGCAAAAAATGCTTAGATTTTGGACAAAAAATTGTAAATCTGTACTAATGACATTACCTAAGGTTATTTGAGCCAAAAGGCAGCCCTTTTTTCAGAAATGTTGAGCATTTTTTTTAATATTAAAGGACGGGAATGAAGATATGCCTAATTTATTATTCGTTGATAAAAATTTTATAATAAATATTCAAGAAAGGAAATCAGAGAGGGTGTACTTTGCTTGATAAAAATAAATATATACCTCCCTATAAAATAAATATAATTATTTTATATAAACAATATCAAAACGTTTATTAAAAATTTCCAAACGTTTCAGGAGAAATTCTTTATTTAATTTCGAGAAAAGGAATGAAAGTGAATTGGTTGGTTTAAATAATAATAATTCATAGCCCAGTTTAGTTCAGCAAATTACGTGAAAAAATGGCATAAACAGGAAATAATTCCGGGTAAATATTTTATTGTTGGAATACCTTTATTGGTACTCCAATACTACCCTGTTTTCCCCCAAATCTGTGTTCTGGAAATTTTTCTACGAGCCTCAAAATGAGAAAATTTCGGAGGTTTTTCAGTTTTTATTGAATTGGCTCTAGTACCGGTTATATTAAACCTAAATAGATGAAATTGTTATCATTTTACGCGTAATTTAAAGAGCTTTAATTTATCTAATTGATATCTTTTTGATTTGATAATCCGTTTTAGAGTTATTCAAGAAAAACTGAAAAGACTCCGAAATTTTCTCATTTTGAGGCGCGTAGAAAAATTTCCAAAAACACGAATTTGGGGGAAAACTTTAGGAAGTAGTCAATTGAAGTACCAATAAAGGTATTCCAGCAATAAAATCTTTACCGGGAATTATTTCCTGTTAAAATTGTAATTTGCCTGGACTAGATATGGATTCAGATTTTCCAATATTTATTAGAAATTTTTAGAAAAAAAAAAAATATTATGAATATTTTTTATTTTTAGTAATTTCATCTTCGAGATAATTTGTAGCAGTGACTATATTTTCAAAACATTTATTTGTTTATAGTTGCTTTATATTTATTTTTTAAAGCAACTATTTTTCCAAATATCCTTGGATTTCTAATTAACGTTTTGAGATTGTTTCTATAAAATAATTTGTATTTATTTTTAGTATAAATAAATATATACTGGGTGACTTTCTTATCTTGAGACAGTCCTATAATCCTTAAAACCAGTGCATTATATAAAAAAGTTTCAAATAAAGGTTTATTTATATGGAAGGGGAAACTAAACTACGCTATTGTTTGTCAATCTAGAACAAGGTTTCAAGAGTATTTTAAGGTCAAGTTGTGTTTTTTAAATGGAAACCTCTATATTTCTTTTCATATTCATAATCTACAAGAAAAACTGAACAACTTTCATAAGAACTATTTTTTATCCGACATCAAATAAACAAAATATTAAATCAATTATTAGATCTCAAACCTAATATCAAATAATAATGATCAAATATTTAATTATTATATAAATAATTTAATAATAATTAATAATTTAATAAAATTTTCGACACTGTTCTGAGACATTCCAGAGTGTATTTTGCAAGTCTTCTGGGTGAATTCCAGTTCCAATTTCGTTTTTTGGCCTGTTCCAGTATCTTCGTAGCCTTTATATTTCCAGTTTTTTTTTCTCATTTTTAAACAGATTACAACACGATAAAATTAAGCTGGTAGGAAAACGCTCGGCATCCATTTCAATGGCAGCCTACGGCACACTTCTTCCACATTCACCATAAATTAAGACCATTTCGATTCTGTCTTCAACAAAAAATGCTACATTTTTATTATGGTAATACAATATTCTTAGCTATCTATTGAATTGACACGAGAAATAAACTTTTTTAAACTCAAAAAGTTTAAGTAGTTCAATTAAGTAGAAAATAATCTCTTAAATCTGTGTATAATGAAGTTTTAAAATCATTATAAACACTTATTTTCATTGTTGTGATTTTTCCAAATTATAATTATTTATTTAGACCTAATTGATTTAATATTTTTTTATTTGATGTCGTATAAAAAAATAGTTCTTATGAAAGTTGTTCTGTTTGTTTTTTTAGATTTAGGAAATGTAAAGAAACATAGAGGTTTCCATTTAAAAAACAAAACTTGACCTCGAATACCCTTGAAAGCTTGTTCTAGGTATCTAGGTCGACAAACAATAGCGTAGTTTAGTTTCCCCCTTGATATAAATAAACTTTTATTTGAAACTTTTTTCATATAATGTATTGTTTTTGAGTTATAAGACTGTCTCAAGATAAAAACACTCACCCGGTATATTATTAAGACAGGACACTCTCATTGATTTCCTTCTAAAAATCAACAATTATATATATTATTGGAAAGAAAAATCTTTTCAATTTTATAAATATATTCAATATAAAGATTTTTTTAAAAATACTTTCTGACCTTTATAGAAATTTTGTGTTTTGTTATTTGATTGTCTGTTTTGAGCTGGTGATGGTAATGGTGGAGGTGGAGGCGGTGGCGGTGGCGGCGGCGGCGGCGGCGGTGGTGGTGGTGGCAGTGATGAAGGTTGTTTCGTTGTAATTGGTTGAGCGTTTTTAGAGAGATCTTTCTCTACCGATTGCGAGTCTGTCAAGCATTGGCCGAATATCGATGGAACACAAAAGTTAAAGTTAAAGCCTCCATATATATTTATCGGATCACATATTTCGTATCCTAATCGTTTATAAAAACCCTCTTGGTCGAAAGTAGACAGGTAAACGGTATGTAATCCAATACTGAAAACATATATACCACACACACATAAATAGATATTAAAAACATTGAAAAAATAAGATAATAATATTGTATATCTTAAATAAATATTTCAGATATTATATCTATACCGGATTGAGGAAAAAAGTGATTTTCAATTCAGGAATAATTTCTAGTTAGATAAATTTGTGTATGAATTTATGAAGAAAAAAATGTCCAATAGTAATTTTTTTTTTTTTTGTGACAATTTTGGACTCTATAAGAATAATCTTGTGTCGAGGATTTATTTAGAACCAAGGATTGTCAGTTACTGGAGCGGGGTTGCCGGTATTATTATTATTTGATTGTTTTTTTTTTTTTGTTTTTTTTTGGCTTTTCGGCCTTTCTAGCCATAAGCCTAATTACGATACTAGTTATATTTTTTTTTTTAAATTTGTCTCTACCCCCGGGGGGTCAGATTTTAGCTGGATGCATTTGATTCAGTTAAAAGCGATATATTAATATTATTTTTAATTTTAAATTCAGGTAAAAAGGTCGATTTTTAATCGCAGCCAATATGAAATAAAATTGAAATAAAACTTGATTTATATTTTTACATCAAATTTACCTGTTCATCAAATGTAATAAAATTGGCTCATAGAATTTGTTACTGCTTTGTAATTTGATTTGTAAGTTCTGATTGCTGATGAAAAATAAAAAAAATAAAAATATTTTTACATCAGCTATGGCCATCATCAAGACGTATCACTGGCCACAAAGTTTGGAATGTAATTGCAATTAAAAATAATATTATAATAATATACAGCGAGGATCTTTCGTTGACCCTTTTAAATCCTGAAGAATTGTCGGATTTTTTAAGAGAATTAAATTGATATTCTAATAAATTATTTTATAGAAAAATACCTTTAATTAATTTAATTGGCAAATTCTAATATATAATTATATTTGTAATGATCTATTAGTGGAATTTAAAATAAAAACAATAATTAATTATTTAAAAGAAAGTTGAAAAAATGTAATTAAAATTTTTTACTGAAACAACCACCTGTGAATAATTATTTGAATAAATTTTTATAATTTTTCTAACTAATATAACAAAGAATAATTGACATATCAATGAGAATTGTTTTGACCGCGGTTATTTGACAAAAATTCCCTACAGTTGATTCGTGATTGAATCAAATGTAGAAAACATTCGGTTAATTATTTGAATAGTCGTTTTCGAGAAACCGATTCTATATATATATAATACATACATACAAGAATTGCTCACTTAATACTATAAGATTATTATTTTGCAAATATTCATTTTTACATTTTTGCTTCTAGTTGGGATCGAACCCGAGAGTTCGGTTTGCAGAATAGATCACTTTATCCGCTTAGCCAACGGTTTTTTAAATAAGATTGACTCATTCTTCATAGAAAAAAGATATAAATAAATAGAAATCTTAAAAAAAAATCTTAAAACTTTTATTTAAAATCCAAAAGTTTAGGGGATTTCTATATTTTTTCAAATTTCTAAAAAATTCCATTGATAAAGTAATAAATTCTAAAGGTTTGAATTTTAAATAAAAGTTTTAAGATTGTTTTTTATAATGATTTATAACATTTACCTACGTATATAAAACTAAGAGAAGTTTAGCCAGACACCGAAGGAAAACATTTTTAATAGGGTAATCTAATCAGATATTTAATTGATGAAATTGAATTTGCCAAGAGTTGATGATTCATAAGGAGAAATCAATCAGGTTGTCCTCTGCTTGATGCAAATAAACAACATATATATATACATAGGCTCCAGAACCGGAGGGCTCGGGGATTTAAGCACCAATGATCTTTTAAGTGGAGGGGGGGCTGATGTAGGTAAATTCTCGTTTATCATGTGACCTCATTACAATTTACAAAAAAACGACAACAGTCTCAGGAATTATGCTAGACTGAATTAAAATATGTATACTACCTTGATCAAAAAGTTTAAGGAATTTATTCAGAAAATCAAAAATACAAATTTATTCATCAAAATCGATATTGTCCCCTTCAAAGTACTCCCTAACGACTGCAGCGCACTTATGCCAGCGCTTGATCCAATCCTCGAAACATTTTTTATACTCGGTTTTCGGTATGGACTATCAGAGCCGTTTGCGATTTTTACGATTTTAAAAATGAAATCGTCTTTGCATCAACGAGTTTGTATTAAATTTTGAGTTAAAAACGGCGCGAAAATGTTGAAGAAGTGTTACTCTATCGAAAACAAATTTTTATGTGTTGCCCAAGTTTTCGTGAGTCTGTCGAGAAGGACATCGAAAATCGACGAAAACGTCGATAAAATCAAAAAAATGATGGCCGAAAACTATAAATTGACCATTGGAGAAATGGCAGCGAACTTGAACATCGCTTATGAATCCGTTCAAGACATTTTGTTTAATGATTTGGCTTTGAGACGGCAAAAAAGACCGGATTTGTGGGAACCACGTAACGCGCGGTCGAACAAGGCCATCGTTATCCGAAACTTTTTGACCAAGAACGGAACGAATACCATCCAAAAGTCACCGAATTCTACTGATTTGTCATCCTGCGACTTCTTACTGTTCAGTCGATTCAAAAAACCGCTCCGGGGAACGCGTTTTAGCAGCCAAGAGGAGATAATTCAAAAATCGCTGACAGCTCTGAAGGCCATACCGAAAATAGAATATAAAAAAATGTTTCGGGGATTGGATTAAGCGCTGGCATAAGTGCGTTGCAGTCGGTGGGGAGTACTTTGAAGGGGACAATATCGAATTTGATGAATAAGTTTGTATTTTTAATTTTATGAATAAATTCCTGAAACTTTTTGATCAACGTAGTATACTATTGAAGATGTTAGTCCTGAATAGTTCCTTAAGCTTAAAATAACTACAGTAGAGTACCGAAAACTCGGCTTTATGTGGACCGAAAGGTGGCCGAGTTTGTGAAAATGCTGGGTTATCGAGAATGGGGTTAAAAAAGAATAAGTACGAGTGTTTCCTCAGAAAATACAGTACTATACTTGTATGTATTGTTTGCTTGAGAATACAATAGAGAATAAACTGTCCTAAATATCCTTAAACAAAGGAAAAGTACGTACTTTATGAAGGCGTATAGCCTATACTACATGAAAAAGGGGTTTTTCGCCCTGCCAGGGTGTAGCCGAGTTATCGAGTGCCGAGTTTTCGGGACTCTACTGTATAGAGAAAGGGGTCCCCATCCGGAAATTATTTTCGACCCTGCAAAGTGCTATAAATATAATATCTTTAAAATATTGTTAATAATTTATAAAAAATAAATGAATAATAAAATAAATAACAATACTTTTAGCATATTCTTCACTTTTTTTCATAAGCACTTTCCCAAAACCTTTTCCCCTAAACGTCTGATGAATGACAACTAGTTAAGCAATTAACAATTAATTAATATTATAAAATGTGTATAAGAGATGATAAAAAACCATTAAAGTATTAGGAAATAAATAATAATAATAATAATAATTAAAAAATTCTCTTACCCGATTCAACAAAACAAGCATCAGAAATATTAGGAATTGGTGATAATTTACTATGACCAATTAATATGGAATTCTCAATTAGAACTAAATTTGTTGGTAAATTATCTTTAGATGCATTTAAAGATCTTAATCTGAAATTGATTAAATAATATATTAATAAGTTAATGGAGACTCGTGGAAAGGTCCACAGTGATCTTGTAGCCAAAGTTTCCGTTTGTATGTATTATTATTGTTGTAGAATGTTGAGGTATTTCGGAAAAAATATAATAATATATATAAATAAATAAATAAATTTTTTCCGAAATACCTCAACATTCTACAACAATAATAATAATATATTAATACCTCCCTCCTTCATCTAGTATAATAATATATTAAGTTAAAAACATGATATTAATAATTTATCTTGGTTCAGGTCTAAGATTAGAAATCAATATGAGAATCGGGTGAAAACACCAAACAATCATAAATTATATATATATTCTCCAAGTGTAACATTTTGACTGTTCATTTCCAGACTTCATCATGCTTATATAGTGCGCACCACAGTGTTAAATACTATACTAATCGTATGTTTCCTATATTTGATTCAATCGCGAATCGAATGCAGGTGATTTTTGTCAAATATTAAGTGAAAATAATATCTGAACTTATATATTTCTAAATTGAAATAATGAAGTTAAATAAATTTATAATTTCCTCATTAATATATTAAAGAATAATTAACATATTAACGAGAATTGTTTCGATCGCGCTTTTAAACAAGATATATATAGACTATTGCTGGTTGAAGTTATTGGAGTCTGCTGAGTCTTAAATCTGGACCAAGAGATGGAATCATATCTTTTCATTCTGCTCTTGGTCCAGACTTAAGACTCAGCAGACTCCAATAGCTTCAACCAGCAATAGTCTATATATATCTTGTTTAAAAAAGCACGATCAAAACAATTCTCGTTAATGTGTTAATTATTCTTTAATATATTAATGAGAAAATTATAAATTTATTAAATACTATAATTTCGAAGGTTTGACCTTTATCATCCGTCTTTTTAATTACAAATATTTTATCTGTTATTTTTCATGGGTTCAATTACCCAAGTGGATATAGAAAATTGTTTTTGTTGTTATATCAAATCGTTTATGTGGCTAAGCTTGCTATAAAAGCAGAACGAATTTTATATATCTAATAGGTACTTTTGAACCCATACGAAATAACAGATAAAATATTTATAATTAAAAGACGGATGATGAAGGTTAAGATTTTGAAACTAAAATCTCTTACAAATAAATTATATTTCAAAGAAAAAATTATTAAAAAATACAAATCTTATAAAAACAATCATGCAACACGTTTATTCGAAACCAAACGTTTAGGGAGAATTTTCCCTTTTTCAATGGTAAATTTTTGTAAAAAATAAAAAAAATAATAGTTGCTTCCTCTAAAATTTAGAAAGCAACACAAATATATTAAATATTTTTATAAAGACAATTGTACATATTGTATTTATAAAAATATTTAATATGACAATTGCCTTTATAAAAATATTTAATATATTTGTGTTCCTTTATAAATTTTAGAGGAAGCAACTTTTATTTTTTTATTATTTCTTTTTTTACAAAAATTTACCATTGAAAAAGGGAAAAATTCTCCCGAAACGTTTGGTTCGAATAAAATGTGTTCTTGATTGTTTTTAAAAGATTTATATTTTTAAAATAAATTATATATACATATAGGTACCTATAGGTATACCAGCTCTGTAAATATGAAACCAGAATTTTTTATATTACAAAATACACATTTATTGTATGAAAATGGTAAAAAATATTTTATTCAAAGTATTGCCCATCGCTAGCTACACATTTTTCCCATCTCTCTGAAAATTTGTGCCACGCCAAAACAACTGTAGCTCTTTTGAGGCAAACCAATCATTGAGCCATTTTCGTACATTTTTATAAGAAGTGAAGCGCTGCTCAGCAAGTCCGGGTCCCATCGATGCAAATAATTAGTAATCAGATGGAGCCAAGTCTGGTGAGTAAGCCGCATGCGAAAGTATTTACAAGATAAACTTCTCAATCGTTTTCTTGAACGATTTTGATGTGTGCGATGGTGCATTATCATAGGGCAAAATCACTTTGTGTTGTGTCTTTTGATATTCTAGTCGTTTTCCAATCAATGCTTGGTTCAAATCCATCAATGATTGTCGGTAGCATTCAGTATAAACGGTTTCTCCAGGTTTTAGCAGCTAATAATATATAACACCCTTCTGATCGCACAATACAGAGAGCATTGTCTTGCGTCCATAGCGATTTGGCCTTGCAGTCGATGTCGGTGGTTTGTTTGGAGTTATCCATGATCTTTTACGCTTAAGATTCTCTAAATATATCCATTTTTCATCGTCAGTCAAAATTCGATGGAGAAGTGATTTTCTTTTGTACCTGGCGAGCAACATTCAAGTGTTTTCCTGCTGTCTTTCACTCAGTTCATGTGAAACCCATTTTCCCACTTCCTGGATCTTTCCCATGGCTTTCAAACGTTTGGAGACGCCTTCTCGTGTAACATTTAATTGATCCGCGAGTTGATATTGCGTTTGAGCATCATCCTCATCCAACAATGCTTCCAATTCGGCGTTTCCAAGCCTTTTCGGTGGACTTCCACGTTCTTTTTTTTTCACGTCAAAATCGCCACTTTTTAAACTACTTAAAGCTCTGTGATTTTCCAAGAGCATGCTTCCGTTGAGCTTCGGCAAGCATTCGATGCGATTCTGCAGCAGTTTTCTCCAAATGGTAACAGAAAATCAGTGCTGTCGGCAAATAGTAGTTTTTATGCACAAAATTCCACATGTTCAACGTTATTAAAAAATATGTATTTGTATTAAACTTGTATTGTTTTGAGTTAAAATTATTTGGTAAATATAAAAACAAGAAAATGGCACCAATAAAGAGGTTTCACAGTCGCTATTACATTTACCTACAATAAATAGAACCATCTATAAGCGAATTCCGGTTTCAAATTTACAGACCTTGTATATGTATATTATATATACTCTCGGCAAAACAAAAACTTTTCAACTATATTATATATGTTTATTTACGTTGTTGTTAGAGTTCGTGGCTGTGGTGAAACTGTGTTATATGATGGAGGAGGTATCAGCCAAAGTTGGATGGGCTGGGTTCAATAAAACACCCTGAATAAAACGTTTCGGCCTGAATTTATTTCAGTTTTTCAGTTAATTGGGCTACATAATTTACAAATAGATGTTAACATTGATATATTTTATGCTTATTATCATAATATTACAAGTTGACCAAGTTGGTTGTTTAAACTTACAGTTATACACAAAATCGGGTAGACATATGTGATCGAACCAAGCCTTGTCAGAGGCACATTATAAATTTACATGAAGCTACAAGTTTTATTTTTGACAAGGCTTGGTTCGATCACATATGTGTATAACTGTAAGTTCAAACAACCAATTTGGTTAACTTGTAATATTATGAAAATAAGCATAAAATATATCAATGTTAACATTTATTTGTAAATTTTGTAACTTAATTAACTGAAGATGGCCAAATAAATTCAGGCCGAAACGTTTTATTCAGGGTGTTTTATTGAACCCAGCGCATCCAACTTTGGCTGATACCTCCTCCTTCATTTAATATGTTTATTTGCATCAAGATGAGGACAACCTCATTGATTTCTCTTTATGAATCAACAATTCTGTTACTCTCTGCTCTTGGCAAAACAAAATCTTTTTCAACAAGATTTATAATCAACAAAGACAACAATATAAATAAACAAATCAAGCTTTTTGTTATGTATAAATAAACAATATTAATTATTTACTAATTAAACATTTCTATCTCAAGAGTCAAGGGAAGATTCTCTAATTAATTTGTTCTAATTATACTTGGAGTGTCAAAACTATCAAATTCGATTGACATTAACCAGACTGTCAACGAGAAAATAATTATAATATTATTAAAAAATTGGGTTTTTACCAAAAAGTTCTAATCAATCATTCAACATTCAAAGTTTTAATTAATTTATAGTAAGTATTACTTAATAATAATAATTTTGTTAACCTTGCTGTTTTGCTTCGAGGCCATTCTGAATTTATCAAATCACAACATTCATCAATTAAATCTGGACGATTATGTATAAGATAAACCGCCATTAAAAATGTTATCTAAATTTATTAGATATCAATTGAAATTGTTTCATATTTGTTTAGATATTCGCGGCTCTCAAAATAAGTTTTCCATTTTTGTTTTTTATCAAATCGACCAATGATGTTCCTAAAAAAAAAACGATCCATTTATGCATTCGTTAAAATTTTTGACGCATTTGATGGCGCTCAGTACAAATACTTTTAGAATAAAATAATTCTTAATCAGCTATTTTGGGATCCAAGTGGGTCCCGGGGCCCGGAATGAAACATATACTTATTCCATAATAAGGGGCCCGCATCAGATTTTGGGTCATGTTCATGTGGGGGCCATGATTAGCCTGATATACTGACTTAGAGTTTGCTTCGCAAGGCCAGCCCCTTGAGGCAAATACCTGGTTGGTCAGTACGTGCCTCGCCCAAGGCAAAAGTGCCCGTTGCCTCGTCTGAGGCTGCCTCGGCCCGATCCATCGGTTGTCGGTTTGTGTGAATGCTCAAAGGCGCCTCGGGTCGTTTCCTGCGTTCACTCAGGACGGTTCTGAAGCAAACGCCCGAGGCAGCCTCGCGAGGCTGCTCGTTCAGTCAGTATCCGGCTATTGCTATACATCAAACCAGAGCCGCGCCGACTATAGGGCGAATATGTGCAAAACACACAGGCGGCAAAGTCAAAGGGCGGCAAAACAACTAGACAGACCTTGAAAAGACTATAAAGACTATTAAGGGTCTATCTACACTGGTCCGTCGCGTGTCAGTTCAGTGCTTTGGTATCAGTTGAAAATAATATCCTTTTGTGGAATTTAATGGAGGAGATCCCCACCCGTCCGGCGTAGTTCAATGTCAGTTCCGTCAGAAGAATATTATCTTTCACTGATAAGGAAGCACTGAACTGACACGCGACGGATCTGTGTAGAATGTAGATAGACTTTAAAGAGGGCGTAAAATTAAAGTTTGCAGATGGGCGGCCTAATAGCTTGGCGCGGTCCTGTTTCATACAATAAAAAAAAATATGATCATTTTTTCACATAATACCTACTGTCAACCAGGCTTGGACAGGCCCACCGCGGGACGCCGGGAAGTTTCCATGTGGCCCGGTCTTATTCTTTCTTTCTTTCTTGTGTTTTTTTCATCATAGGCTCAAACGCTTGAGGAAAGTCATGATTTAAAAAATAAAATAATAAATAAATAAAACATATTTACAAATTAATGAGAATATGTCAGAAATCAAGTCCAGGCATGATCGTCATCTAAAAACTCGCCAACCCGATAGTATGCCTTTTTTTAGTAGAGTGAGCTTAATGGAGGATTTAAATTTATTTAGAGCTAGACTAGTAATTTCCTCCGGAATTTTGTTGTAAAAGCGCACCCCTTGACCCATGAATGAAGCGTTTACCTTTTGTAAACGAAACCTCGGGATGTTGAGCTTATTCTGAAATCTAGTATCGAATTAATGTCTGTCACTATTCCTTGCGAATTCAGCAATATTCTTCTGCACATATACCAAGCATTCGTAAATGTATTGGGATGCCAACGTCAAAATATTTATCTCTTTAAATTTTTCCTTAAGAGACATTTGTGGACCCAAATTATATATAGTTCTATATAATGGCTCTCTTTTGAATAATAAATATCGTGTCGATATCGAATAATAAATATCGTGTCGATATCGGCTGCCTATAGCGCGATAGTGGGCCGGTGAACAATCGACCGTTGTAAAAAGATTACAATCGAAATAAATTTGAATCTGAATCAGAAATTAGAAACTGATAGCAGTGAAACGGAAACTGATATTAGTAAAACGAAGGAGATAGAACTAAATTATTTTTTTTTCAAAACCAACAAAAAATATACATTTTACTTCATAACCCAGTTCAACCTAAAACGAATTTTTTTGACACTTCAAAAGTTTATTTTAGAACAGACGGCAAATGGCTTATTTCTTACTCATATGACAAAAAAATCACCATTCTCTGTTCATTATGCTTGTGTTTTGCTCCATTGCCTGGAAATAGCACCTTTGGAAGTACAGGAATGAATAATGATTGAAAACATATAGTATACCTGTTTGTTTTTTTGTTTTTTTTTTTTATTTAATGACCCTCGGAAATGGATCCATTTGGCCAGTTTCTTTCTTTTTTTTTTACAAATTTACATTTTTATATTTACATAATTATATACAGTTGCAATATTATTTAACAGTGTTTACATTTTTATATCATATAAATAGTTTGGATGCTATTAATAGTTTAATGATTATCTCTTGAGTCTCGGATTCATGACAGTCAGGATTGAGATAGCTAAGAATTAATCCCATTGATGTAGGGAATGAAATTTTATGAGCAGATCTAGTATAAAATAAGTCAATAGCTTTATTGTTTTTTGGACACCCTAGGAAGATGTGATTGACATCACCCATTTGGCTGCCATCACAGTCACAAAAAGGAGTGTCTCTTAGATTAAACTGAAAGAGTTTTCTGGGGGTAGCTGCATGACCCATTCTCAACCGTACAATTAGAACAATTATTCTCCTATATAAATGACTGTCATGAAACCATGACTTGGTTCCAATTCTGGGCATTATCGAGTACAAGTAGGATCCCCTCGACTCTGAAGAGGAGTCCCAAAATTCTTGCCACAATTGAATAGATTTTTTTTTACAATATTAATAGTATCTACATAGGTGAGGCCCATGTTTAATGGATCCCCATCTGAGACTGCCTGTTTCGCTAAAGAGTCCACTATTTCATTAGGCTGGATACCCACGTGGGAGGGACACCATAGGAATTCAACTTTTTTATTTGTTTTACACATAAAATCACAAATTTGATATATAAGATAGTTCTCTGAATTAGATTTAAAAAAGTTTCTGATTGCCTATGTACATCAAAGAATTGCTTAGTATGTTTGTTTTAAGGTATTGCATGAATATATCTAATTTGTATAGCGATGAGGCTTACAAAAACGGGTAAAAGCAAAGATCAGTTGCCCTTTGAAAAAAAAACCTAATAACAGTTATGAGTAAAACAGAAGCTCAGATGCCTCCTGTCAAAAAACAACAACTTTAATCTAGGCACGATCTAGAAGCCAAAATTCGAGTAAGTGAAATCCTTGCCGGTTCGGTTAAGATATATTCAGTTCGGCTCGGTTTATATAATACCTTCTTTTGGGGCTGGCATTTAGGCACCAACGCCAACCTGCCAAACTGCCAGCCTTTGGATTCACACCAACACTTCGCAAATGGATAGAAAGCTTTCTGACAAACCGAAGTATAAAAGTTGTGGTTGATGGAACATCATCTGAATCGTTCTCCACAAACTCTGGTGTTCCCCAAGGCTCTGTAATCTCCTCCACACTCTTCCTTATTTATATAAACGACCTTATTGATCAAACGGCAAACCCCACTCATTGTTACGCCGACGATAGCACTCTACACGGCGAACCTCTCTCCCGAATAATCGAATCAATATTGCCTCCTCAATTACTCTCGACCTAGACAAACTGAATAAATGGGGCTCTCAAAATTTAGTTAACTTTAATTCAAATAAGACTCAATGTTGTCTAATTTCTAGGCGCGAAAATAGAGATTTCCCTGATATTCACTTCGATTCGAATACCCTGAAAATGTGTGACAGCCTATCCATGTTGGGCGTCTCTGTCGCATCTGACCTGTCTTGGAATGAACACATCTCCTCTGTGGCTAAATCTGCAGCAAGGAAGATTGGCTACTTATTCAGGTCCAAGCGATTTTACAAACACCCACAACTTCTCACCATCTACAAGGCCCAAATCCGCCCCTGTCTCGAATACGGCTCTCATCTATGGAGAGGAGCCTCAAAATATTCTCTTGCTACCCTAGATGCAATTCAGAAACGAGCCGTCAGGCTAATTGACGATTCTACCCTCACCGACTCCCTCGACTCGCTGGCTCATCGAAGAAACGTCTCTGCCCTTTCCCTTTTCTATAGATACTATCACGGCAGGTGCTCTGATGAGATAAAATCAATAATTCCCCCAAAGCATGCTTTGCACGTAGCACGCGTTTTGCCGACTCCCAACACTCTTTTGCGGTCAAATTGGAAAAGTGCCGGACCACTTCATTCGCCAATACATATATCCCCATGACTTCAAGGAACTGGAACTCTCTCCCAGCACCTATAATCTTCAAACCTTCAAAACCGGAGTGCATAGACACCTACGTCTACACCCTCTCACTTAATTCAACATTCCCTTCTCTTCGGTAATGTAAGGTAAAGATGTTTCACCTTGCACCAACACCACAATCTCTACAGATTTTTAATTTATTTATTTCAAAAATTATTTTTTAAATAATTTTACATAATTTGTTAATAAATAAATATTTATTGACTTATAATTTTAATATTTAAACAATAACATAAAAACAGATTTGACAGAATTTACTCAAGACTATGGAATTATTCAAACTCAGCGCTCCTCAAATGGTCTAGAAAATATAAGAAAGGTTCTCACATTTATGGGTTTTCTGTTTCTCTACCCAAATATTATAAAAATTTATTATAAGTAAATGATTATAATTAGTATTTTTATTAATTTTTTTATTTGTTATATATTTAACACTCTTTGACTTTTTTAGCGCTATCTGGCGAGCAATTTGATAAGCTCAACTTTGATTTTCTTCTTTGTCAAGCTTGCATTTCGGTATTTCGAACTCTTCGATAAATCGACGTTATTCAACATGGTACCCATATTTTTTATTACAAATTATTTTCTTCATTTATTTATTCCATCCTATTTTTATTAATTAAAATATAAATAAAAATCATTTATAAATTTATTAATTATAATTTTAAATTGTTTATTTTTGTTATAAGATGCAATATTTATACTTTACATACAAGTCTAACCTAATTTTATTTTCATTTTTTAAATTATATTATAATCAATTATTATTTATGTATATATTTTTAGGGTCGCGTTAAGTGCTCAGAATTGCGGACAAAAGACAAAAAAGAGCTGACCAAACAGCTCGAGGAATTAAAAAAAGAATTGACCACATTGCGAGTGGCCAAAGTTACAGGCGGAGCTGCATCCAAACTTTCCAAAATGTAAGTACAAACTAACAAATAAATAAGTCAATCAAATAATAAATAAATGTTTTGTCTTTTTCTAATTTTTTTTTACTTATATTTCTAGTCGAGTGGTCCGTAAATCCATCGCCCGTGTTTATATTGTTATGCACCAGAAACAAAAGGAGAATTTACGAAAATTGTTCAAGGTAGGTTTCAAATTTTGTTTTTCTTTTAAAATAATTTTGCTTTTTTTTGGAAACACCACACAGATATATATTGAAAAAATTTTATTCAATGTTTTTATTTAAATATATATATAATATAATCGTTAGTATGAGCTATAATAATTAAAACAAAGAACAAATAAGCACGCTTTTCAATAATTTTCCAAGTAAATTAAACTAAATCCATCTATAAACTTGTAGTTTTTGTCCTTTAATGAACTATCAATGTATATCTATCTACTCTAAAACACGTGGTCTGCGGTCCAAAATAAAGCTTTTTAAAATCCTTAAAATCGTATTTTGATATCTATAATCTTAAGTTAGTTCTTTCAGAAATGCAAAAATTCAAGAAGTCTTCGAAACTTGGGAATAAAGTCATTAAAATCACACTGCTAAAATTTGAAGACGATTTACCACACCAAACATGAAATAATTGCATTTAAAAATGAAATTTTTTACATATGGGAAAGGGTGGGAAAATTATTATTTAATTTTTTTTCATTGAAGGACTTTCACCATCTTGATGAAAAACTAATATTTTTTAGTATAATATATTCGGAGTAATTTAAAAAAAAAAATTGAAATTATTTACCACGTAGTTTTGATAAAAAATAAAAAACATTTGGGTGATTATTTTTAGTGAAGGAGAAATAAGATCAATGGGTTGGAAACGATCCATTCATAAAGAGGATATAGTATCGTATAAAGTACAGTCATGTTAAAAAAAACAACATTTTAGCACCTTTCATATGTATACCTTGCTTACGAGGCTAAAACTTTTTGTGTGGATTGTCGCGAAAGAACTACTTTAAATAAATTATATATGTTAGGCTCAAAGAACGAAAACTTCCACAACGCGAACTCAAAAAGACCACAATACGAAATTCGCTACGAGTTGTGGTTATTAAGAAAATAAATTAATAAATAGTTCTAGTCTTGGCCATCTTGGAGCTATACTGATCCAAACGCAGAAAGAATCATTAAATCATGAACAAAGAAGTTATGCGCGAACAAACATAACAAAAAAGGTCTAATACCAATGAAATTTATATTTTTACCAATCAGAAACTATAGTGAACCCAATGCAAAAAAAATCATCAAAATCGGTTCACAATTGGCGAAGATATCAGGTAACATAGACAAAAAAAAGTTAAGTCGAATTGATAACCTCCTCCTTTTTTGAAGTCGGTTAAAAATACGCAACTCGTAGTGATCAAATATCATGAGAGCTAGACACAACTCGCTGTGAACGTTTTTTGCGCTCAGTGAGTGTTTTCATTCTTTGAGCCTAACGTATATATATATATATATATATATATATATATATATATATGTTTATTTGCATCAGAGGACAACCTCATTGATTTCTCTCTATGAAGTGATAATCATTTACTAAACTCTCTGGTCTTTTTAAATAAAAAATTTACCTGAATTAAGTTGTGCCTTTACATAAAATATATGCCCTGAAAATTCACTAATTTTATTAATAAATGATAATTCTGAATCAATTTTTTTTATTTCATGGAAATATTAATTCGTTCTTATTAAAGTTGGTATCGGGAAATAAGGACTATATTTTTTTACAAAGAGAAACAAAGAGTTCTCCTCTGCTTGATGCAAATAAACAAACATACACACATATATATCGAAATTATATATTATTTATTTGTTTGAGACTATAGTTTCGAAGACTTGGTTTTCATCATCAGTCTTCTTAATTATAAATACTAGTTTTTCATGGAGTCAATACCGTATGGATATAGACTCCATGAAAAATAATATTTATAATTAAAAAAGACTGATGATGAAGACCAAGTCTTCGAAACTATAATCTCAAACAAATAAATAATATATAATTTCGATATATATGTGTGTATGTTTGTTTATTTGCATCAAGCAGAGGACAACCTCTTTGTTTCTCTATATGAATCACACAACTCTGCTACTCTCGGCAAAATAAAAACTTGTATTTTTTATGCAAATAATTTATATTTTATTGCCAACGTTTCATCAACTTTGTTGACTTCTTCAGGGTTCAAATAGTTAACTTCCTTGCATATTTGTCATTTTTATAATTCTTAGTAAACATAGCAAGTCATTGACATCAGATTGAAGATGTTTTAAAAAAATTTCAATATGCAAGGAAGATAACTATTTGAGCTCTGAAGAAGTCAACAAAGTTGATGAAATGTTGGCAATAAAATATAAATTATTTGCATAAAAAAATATAGTACTTATTTCCCGATATTAATAATTTAATCGATGGACATAACTAATCAAAGTAATTAATTGTTCTATTTTTTTTGTTTGTCATAGAATAAGAAGTACAAGCCTTTGGACTTGAGACCAAGAAAGACCCGTGCCCTTCGTCGAGCCCTCACCCGACACGAAAAGAGCTTGAAAACAGCTAAAGATTTGAGAAAACGCCGTATCAACCCAATCAGGAAATACGCCGTCAAAGCCTAAATTAATTAATTGTACCTTTAATTATGTTCATTTACAATAAACATTTTTAAATTATATTTTATTTTATAATTGGATCTTAATTCTTGCTTTATTTCTTATTATCCTATACCTATTATAACATAATTATTTAGTACTGGAGTTGCTCGGTAATTTTTTGCTTTAGTTAAATTCGAGGGGTGAACCGCGACCTAATATCGTGTACCCACTTCCACTTTCATTTCCAAGTAGAAGACTAGACTAGATCACCGATTCCCAACCTGTGTGCCGAGAAAGATTATCAAATGTGCTGCGAGGCTTTTTGACTAAATAATTAAAATTACGCATGAGTTTTGTAACTTTGAAATAGTATTTGCAATTACTTCAATTTTTTTTATTTTTTGTATCATACAAATTTTACATTTTTTTTTTTATATTCGGGTGTGCCGCAAATGCTTCCAGATATTTTTAGTGTGCCTTCCAACAAAAAAGGTTGAGAAACACTGCTATAGATGAAGGGGCATATCTAATGAATTCCACATAATTCCAAAGAGGTGTACACCTAATTCCAATTTACCCCTAGGTAAAAGTCAATATATTAATCCCAACAAAAACACTTTGTGTAAAAAAAGGCCAAGTTTGATTAATAAAAATAGTTTGCCAAAAAAGTAGTGAAATCTAATGTGGTGGTTTATTGGTAAACCACACCCGCAGTTAAAGGGTTAAGAATATAAAATTTATAATATAGATATATCAAGGTACCTGAATTCCTATCAGCCTATCATAGAACTATTTTGGCCCTTTAAATTTTTTGTAAACAAGATACTTAAGTCGCCAAGAAATTCCATAAAATCTTGTATTTTATATTTTCTGGTTTGCTGGGCCATCTCATTTGATTCTGCTCTCGTGCACTGAAATGTAAACAAAAATTTCGGCCTATGTAAGCCTCCAATTGGCCCCCGATCGATTGCAAAAAAGCTCTTACCGGTCCGGGCGGCCGACCTCTCCGATTCCCATAAGTTTGGGTCCCAAAATAAGCTAGTTCTTAAAGAGAGGTGAAGCTGAGACAATAAAAGAGTGTGTCTTCTGCTGGAATTATAAATTTTATTTATTTATAACGAGACTATAGTTTCGAGGGCTTTGCCCTCTTCATCAGTCTATTACAATGTATTCACAGGAATTAATTTATGAATGAAAGTTTTACATTTTTCATGTGTTAAGGTTAACCTTAACACATGAAAAATGTAAAACTTTCATTCATAAATTAATTCCTGTGAATACATTGTAATAGACTGATGAAGAGGGCAAAGCCCTCGAAACTATAGTCTCGTTATAAATAAATAAAATTTATAATTCCAGCAGAAGACACACTCTTTTATTGTCTCCTTCAATATATAAAAATTCTGCTACTCTCGGCAAAAACTTTCAATTTAACTTAAAGAGAATTTTAGTCCAGATCTCCAAAGTATAACATAGCCCGCCGTCCTCATTATGGATAGTTTATTTTTCGCAGCATTCTCTAATGACTATCTTTACAAAGTTTGGCCCGAATTGGTCCAAAGCAGGGAATTTTTTATTTTCTCCCCCCACTTTATTTTGGACCTGATTTGATTTTTATAAAAGATAAATCCCGATATTATTAGTAGCTTTAAAAAAAATACTATAGAAATTAATGAGAGCTGGTTTACTACTAGATGTTATGGATTATTTTTTATTATGTCTAGAAGGGTTGTTTTCCGAGATTTGAACTCTAATTCCAAGAGTCCAATCGGAGACAGTAGGCAGTTTTTTTTTGTTGTTTTTTTTTTTTTTTTTTTTTTTTTTTTTTTTTTTTTTTTAATGCAATCGAATGTGCAAGAAGGGGTGCGCACCAATAAAGATGCAAGCCTCTATGGATCTCGAAAGACCCTTGCATTACCGAAGAGAAGGGAAAGTTGATTAAGTGAGAGGGTGTAGACGTAGGTGTCTATGCACTCCGGTTTTGAAGGTTTGAAGATCATAGGTGCTGGGAGAGAGTTCCAGTTCCTTGAAGTCATGGGGATATATGTATTCGCGAATGAAGTGGTGGGGCACTTTTCCAATTTGACCGCGAAAGAGTGTTGGGAGTCGGCAAAACGTGTGCTACGTGCAAAGCATGCTTTGGGGGGGAATTATTGATTTTATCTCATCAGAGCACCTGCCGTGATAGTATCTATAGAAAGGGAAAGGGCAGAGACATTTCTTCGATGAGCCAGCGAGTCGGTGAGGGTAGAATCGTCAATTAGCCTGACGGCTCGTTTCTGAATTGCATCAAAGGGTAGCAAGAGAATATTTTGAGGCTCCTCTCCACAGATGAGAGCCGTATTCGAGACAGGGGCGGATTTGGGCCTTGTAGATGGTGAGAAGTTGTGGGGGTTTGTAAAATCGCTTGGACCTGAATAAGAAGCCAATCTTTCTTTTGCTGCAGTCTTCCAAGACAATGAAAAAATAATCCACTCTCTTGGATTTCTATAATGACCTTGAGAGCATTAAGTTTTACCGTAGTAAGCTTTAAATTCCCAAGAGACTGGAATTGTTTCATTAATTCAAATAATTTTTTAAGCCCTTTTTTAAAACTTGACCCCTACTCAGCCTAATTTTTATTTTTTCAAAATTATGGAACTTGGGAGTCTCGGCTTCTTTTGCTAGCAAGTTTTAAGTTATTAAAGGGGACTGGAAGTGTAATTAATTCATGTTAATTTTCATCTCCTTTTGTATAATAATATAAAAATCCTAGAAAGCTCGCCCAACACTTTAGAATATTTTTTTATAATAATAATAATTCAAAATAGTTGCACTCAAAAAAACTCAGATAAAAAGGTTTAAATAAGAATTTCTTAATCATAATCAATTATATTTATATAAGCCCAACTCGCACATGTCGGGCTTATTGGGTTTTATGAAGAAGAACCTCTTAATTGATAGGTTTGCTGATTCAGATAAAAACAATTTTATTCACTTTCATAAGCAATTTCATTGCTTTAATAGAAATAATTCTTAAAAGATAATATTGATATCTATCTATCTACTCTTATTAAACAAGCAAAATTGTTTGTATATATATATATATTTGTATCTTGGTTCTATTTTGAAAACGGCTCTACCGATTTTGATGAAACAAATTCTATTAACAAGTTTTGAGGATGAGAAATCGATCTGGCTAGGTCTGGCCCTCGACAAAATTAATCTTAATTGATCTTTTTCTTAATTAAAGTAATTATTGATAAATAAAAATCTCAATAAAAAAGTTAATTTACATTTTTTCAATTGTCTTTTATTTTTAATTGGTTTTTTAATTTTAAAACCCACTAATAGGTTATAGCAAATATTAATATATATATTAAAATTAGGAATTTTTTGTTTGCTTTTTAATTAACAGGTGTCTAAATCATAACAAAAGAGGTGTGTTTACAAATAAAGTGGTTGAAGTGGCTTTTTTTATATAACTTGGAAACAAATCTTATTTAATTTTATGTTTTTATTGCAGATCCTATACGATTATTTTTTTTATTATTATTTTTTATAATGTTTATCAATATGAACGAATGTGGGCAAATTGGTGTACGAGTAAACAAATATACACATAATATGTGGACCACTAGAAAGCTAGAAATGCAAAAACTGGGTGCGGGGTGGGGTGGAGATGTGGGAGGTGCAGTTGTGGGGGCCCGGGGGGGAGGCGAGGTTGGGGGTGCAGTCGTTGTGGCGAGGTGAGTGGTTTCGGGGGAGGGGGGGTTACCGTGCATCGCTCGGTGGCTCCAGGTACTTGGAATTTTTAAGAGACAAAACAAAAAGGCAAAAGAAAAAATATAATAAACATGATAATAATTTTATTTAATTTAATTAGTATATAGGTATTATATATACGTTTGGTTTTTTTTTTTATTTAAATTTTTTTACAAAATAAATTATTCTTTTATCATCTGAAAAATAAAAATAAAAAATTAGTATAATGTTTCACGCAAAATTATTTGAGAATTATTCTATAAAATATATATTATGAGAACATTCAGGGTAAAATTAATTACAAGATTAGAATCGGTATTTGTGAAGAATCTTGAGCTTTTTTCAAAGATACAATGGTATGAGCTAGGTAGGGGCGGATCTATGTAAGGGCTTGAGCTCAGGGCGCTGAGGTATCAAAAGTAAAGAAAATGATTTTTAAATGGTATATGATTGTAAATTATTTTATCATATCTGAATATTAACCTGTTATTAAATCATTAAATATTATAATTGAATGTAATGGAAGGCAGCCCAGAGGTAGTGAGGAAAGAAAAAATTAACATATATCAAATAAGATGTAATTTATTGGAATCCTTCCTACTTTCCTTTCAAACCGACGTTTCGGAGGATTCTTCGATCCTTCTTCAGGGTTTCAAGGGGTCAATGGAGGAAATAAAATGCTTCCCTCCTCTCTCCAGAGCAGTGTTCAAAACTTTTGTCTTCTTTAGCAAAGGCATATACTCCTGGGCTGCCTTCCATTACATTCAATTAAAAATTCTACCAGTCCGTCTCTAGAGAAAATTTCGTTGCAAAAAATTAAATATTATGCTGCTAAAAATACTAGGAAATTAATTAAGCTATACAAGTATGTAATCAGAGCCGTAGCGTGATTTTACGGCGCCAGGTGCGAAATAAATAAATGTGGTTGAGACAGTCTTATAACTCAAAAACAATGCATTATATGAAAAAAAGTTTCAAATAAAAGTTTATATATATCGAGGGGGCAACTAAACTACGCTATTGTTTGTCGATCTAGAACAAGCTTTCAAGGGTATTTCGAGGTCAAGTTCTGCTTTTTAAATAGAATCCTATATTTTTCTTTAAGTCACCTTATTCTACAAAAAAAACTGAACAACTTTTATAAGAACCATTTTTTAATACGACATCAAATAAACAAAATACATGAATCAATTAGATCTCAAAAAAAATTTAACAATTATTTAACTTAATTATCAAATAATAATGATTAAATAATTAATTAATAAATAAATAATTATTAAATTGAAATGTCACAACAATGAAAATAAGTGTTTATAATGATATTAAAACTTATTCTTGAGTTTAAAAAAGTTTATTTCTCGTGTCGATCCAGTAGATAGTTATATTGTATTACTATAAAAATGGAGCATTTTTTGTTGAAGACAATTAAAATGGTCTTAATTTATGCGGTAAATGTGGAAGAAGTGTTATGGGGCTGTCATTGATCGATACCGAGCGTTTTCCTGACAGGGATACACCCTCAGGAGCTTCATTTTATCGTGTTGTAAAAAACAGGAAATGTAAAGGCTACCAAGTAACTGAAACAGGACAAAATAAGGAATTTGGAACTGGAATTCATCCAGAATACTTGCAATGCACTCTTGAATGTCTCAGAAGAGTGTCGCAAAATTATTAATTATTATTAAATTATTTTTTGATAATTAAGTTAAATAATTGTTAAAAATAATTATAATATATTTTTTTCTGAGATATTATTGATTTAATATTTTGTTTATTTGATGTAGTATAAAAAATAGTTCTAATGAAAGTCGTTCAGTTTTTTTTTTGTAGATTAAGTAGACGTAACAAAAAATATAGGGTTCCATTTAAAAAACAGAACTTGACCTCGAAATACCCTTGAAAGCTTGTTCTACGTCGAACAACAATAACGTAGTATAGTTTCCTCCTTGATATAAATAAACTTTTATTTGAAACTTTTTTTCATATAAAGCATTGTTTATGAGTTATAAGAAGATAAAAAACTCACCCGGTATATATACAACTACGAATATATTACTTTTATACTTTAACCACTCACTCTAACTTACACACACTTAAATATTCTCAAAAAAGGAATGTAAAATGTGACAAAACTGTATTCTCATGTGTGTGACTATACTGATATGAGTACTAGGCTCAACTGAAAAATCATCTTTGAAATATATTGGAAAATTATAGAATTATACAAAATTAAATGCATTACTAAAAATTTTTTCAAAGTTAAAACGGCATCTTTATTGTTCGCCGCCTGGTGCCGGGGCACCACTCGCACCACCCACGCTACGGCTATGTATGTATTGTAAAATGAATAATTAGTCCTAAACCTCGAAAAGAGCAAGGACGGAATCCAATAAATAAATTGTAAAATGAATAAAAAAAAACTATGTCCATGTAAGGTTTTAATACCGTTTTTCTGTGGCCATACCCTGAGCTACTCATCCGGTGGTGGAGGATCGTGATCGAAGGGCTATAATGGAGGGATGTGGAGGCCCTACAAATAGAAATTTTTTTTTTACTGTATTCTTAATTTTCCAAGGATAGGGGGCTCTAATATCCCCCAGCAAGAATCTAATATAGATCCGCCCCTGATCTACACAAATAGCGCTTTTCTTGGTCAATTATACCTTATATAATAAGCATCTGAATTTTAAATATCCATGTAATAAACAGGTGTGCGCGTTGGCATGTTGAAAGCACCCGAACCCAATAGAAGCATTAAGCAACATGTAGCCCGTCTAATACACAGTCAACTGTTGACATATTTACAGTCGTCCCAAGTCATGTGCTTGCATCTCTCTGGAATCGATTGGGCCCAGGGGGAATACTGCAGTTACGAGCTTCTCTCTCCCTCCAGCAAAAGCGAAAAGGCTATATAACCCTTGAATTGCTTGTACAGGCAGAAACAAGCTGGCCAATACAAAACCGGAGGCTTTCATCTACTCCTAGGTTTATAACAAATTAACATTAATTTTTTAATAAATAAATCAATTAAAATTCAAAACAAAAACATGAAGCTATTAGATATATGTAGCTGTTAAACCTTGAATTTTTGTGATTAAATTTATTAAGGGTTGAAATTTTGTTTAAATCACACACATAATAATTAATTAACTAAACACAAACAACAAATAATACACAGAATTCTGACTTACTCTCCAGTCAAAAGCAAAAAAATTTCAATATTCACACATACTGACCCCATGAAAAATAATATTTATAATTAAAAAAGACTGATGATGAAGGCTAAGCCTTCGAAACTATAGCCTCAAACAGATAAATAATATATATACCGGGTGAGTTTTTTTATCTTGAGACAGTTCACAACTCAAAAACAGTGCATTATATATATGGAAAAAAGTTTCAAATAAAAGTTTATTTATATCAAGGGGGAAACTAAACTACGCCATTGTTTGTCGACATAGAACAAGCCCTCAAGGGCATTTAAATGTCAAGTTCTGTTTTTTAAATGGAAACATATATTTTTCTTTAAGTTACCTTATTCTTCAAAAAAAACTGAACAACTTTCATAAGAACTATTTTTTTATACGACATCAAATAAAAAAATACATAAATCAATTAAATCTCAAAAAAATTCTTAATAATTATTTAACTTAATTATCAAATAATAATGATTAAATAATTAATTATTAAATAAATAATCATTAAATCGAAGTCACAACAATTAAAATAAGTTTTTATAATGATTAGTAGAGATTGTGGTGTTGGTGCAAGGCGAAACATCTTTAATAAAGATAAGAGTAAATAAATATTATATGTAATATTCATATACTATGAGTTAAGGATTCTTGGTCACTTGTTTCACATTAAAATTAAAAGAAGTCAGTTCAGTTATAATTCTGTACTTTCCTGAAGATGAGCTTACAGCTCGAAATATACTTAAGTATATATTAAAAAAATATACATCTTTTATTTTTTTAATTTTAATGTGAAACAAGTGACCAAGAATCCTTAACTCATAGTAAATGAATATTACATATAATATTTATTTACTTTTATCTTTATAATGATATTAAAACTTCGTTTTACTCAGATTTAAGATATTATTTTCTAATTAATAGAACTAGTTAAAATTCTTGAGTTTAAAAAAGTTTATTTCTTGAATCAATCTAGTAGATAGTTATATTGTATTATCATAATCAAAATGGAGCATTTTTTTCTTGAAGACAGAATTGAAATGGTCTTAATTTATGCGGTGAATGTGGAAGAAGTGTTATGGGGCTGCCATTGAAGTGAATGCCGAGCGTTTTCCTGATAGGAATATACCCTCACAAGCTTCATTTTATTGTGTTGTAAAATATGTTTAAAAAAAAATCAGGAAATGTAAAGGCTACGAAGAAACGGAAACAGGCCAAAATAAGGAAATTGGAACTGGAATTCATCCAGAAGACTTGCAATACACTCTGGAAAGTCTCAGAACAGTGTAGAAAATTTATTAAATTATTAATTATTATTAAATTATTTATTTAATAATTAATTATTTGATAATTAAGTTAAATAATTGTTAAAAATAATTATTAAGAATTTTTTTTTGATATCTAATTGATTCATGTATTTTGTTTATTTGATGTTGTATAAAAAATAGTTCTAATGAAAGTTGTTCAGTTTATTTTTTGTAGATTAAAGTAGACGTATTGAAAAATATAGAGTTCCATTTAAAAAACAGAACTTGACATTTAAATACCCTTGAAAGCCTGTTCTACGTCGACAAACAATAGCGTAGTTTACCTTTCCCTTGATATAAATGAACAAATAATACAAATAAACAAACTTCTATTTGAAACCTTTTTCCATATAATGCACTGTTTTTGAGTTTTAAGACTGTCTCAAGATAAACAACTCAACCGGTATAGGTGTGTGTTTATTTGCATCAAGCAGAGGACAACCACTTTGTTTCTCTTTATGAATCAACAACTCTGCTACTCTCGGCAAAATAAAAACTTTTCAATTAAATAATACACTATAGCTAGCCGATCGAAATGTCGTAGTTATATTGTATTATTTGTTGATTGTGTTCAATAAATAATTTAGTGCAATTTAAAAAAAATTTCAATTATTTTTTCTAAACTTAAATACCACCTCTTTATAGAAAATTATAATATAGAAAAAACTTAATATACAATAAATTTCACGTAATTTGTACATGAGACAGTTAATTTTTAGAAAATCGATATTTATTCTTAAAAGAAAGATTATTTAGGCGTTCAGGAAAGCATTTTTGCTAAAGTCATGTTTTTCTTTTAGGAGTGACCCCTGCATAGTCCCGCATTAAATTTCTGGCCCGGGGCCCAAAATCTGAAGACCCCTTATTATGGAATAAAGTATGTATTTTTTATGAAGTGAAATAATAAAAAAAAATGTTACGGCTGGGTCCCTATGGGCTTACTGGTGCACCTGGAGCCTCCCTTGCGAGGGCTTTGCACCCTTCAGGTACGGTGCAAGCGTTTTCTTATGAGAGGTTTGACAAAAACATTAAATCGCAAATGATCGACAAATTTTAAGTACCCATAACTTTCCAACAAAAATGTGGCATAACAAAAGTAAAAATAAATGGCAACATTTTCTTTTTTCAAGGGATTAACCTCTCTACCACCCCAATGCATGTGAAGGGAGAACACAAAATATTTTTTGTATTCTAGACAGGCATGAAGGTAAGGGGGGTTCAACCACCCCATACATCTAACAGTTAATTTAATGGGCAAAGATACCTGAACAAATCAGTTGCTCAGTCATCGAATCATAAAAAATCTATACCTATGTGCCTGACTCTAGATTATAAACCGGGCCATGAAAGTTATTTATTTACGAAATTTACGAACGAACATCTTTTTAAAATTGTATATTTTACTCCATCATTGTTCTCTAAGTTCTATTACCTTTTTTTGGCTTCTTTCATTAATCTAAATTTAAATTTATTTGCACCTTCTTCATAAAGAAAAACAAAAACGCAATCTTATTTATTATTTCTATTTACACTTTATAGCTATAAATCACATCTTAAATAGATTTTCCTAAAAGAATCAAATAATTTAAAATAAAAACAAACTCTATAATCAGCGCCGTATCTAGGCAGGTGCAACAGGTGCACCCGCACAGGGCCCAGAGATCTAGGGGGCCCTAAAACGAAATTGTTAATTAAATTTAAATTGAAAATTAAATATTCTTATAATATAAATAATGTAATATATTTTTGTGTACAATAAATTTTTTATATGATATCTATTTGAACTATAATTACTTTTTCCCAAAAAATTTTTTGCACAGGGCCCTAAAAAAGCTAGTTACGGGGCTGTCTATAATCATAATACTGGGATATCGATTTTCTAAATTAAAAAAAATCATTTGGATGATTCATTCAGTATCCATGGGGAAATTATAAAATTATACACCGGCGCAACTCAAAAAAGTGCCACGGCTGGAAAGTGCAGGTGTTCCACCAAACAATGGACACATTATTAAGAAAAGTCAGTATTGCAGCCCATATTAATAAGGAAATAGAAAATGGAATAGAGACACTTCTTTCATCTAGCAATCAAATATTAAACTAAGAGTATTCCAGTATTGCTGCTTAAAAGAACGTAATCGTATGTTTCCTATATTTGATTCAATCGCGAATCAAATGCAGGTGATTTTTGTCAAATATTAAGTGAAAATAATATCTGAACTTATATATTTCTAACTTGAAATAATGAAGTTAAATAAATTTATAATTTTCTCATTAATATATTAAAGAACAATTAACATATTAATTGTTTTGATCGCGCTTTTTGAACAAGATATATATCGCGAGACTACTGCTGGTTCATCCAAGTGTCATGGTGGCTAAACGCAAAATGACGTTGGATTATAGCTAAATGGATCACATCTTTTTCATTCTCTCTTGGTCCAGACCAGGGATGTTGTGAATATTCGCATCAGCATCCGCAAATGCGGAGCTTCCGCATAGATTTGGATATCTGCATCCGCAATAATCAATGCGGATGTTCATGCGAATGTAATACAAGTTGCGACAAGAAAGAAATTGTGCGGGGCCGGCGAATGGCGTGTGCTGTTCGCACGTAACAATGTTCAATGGGAGCGAAATAATTGGTGACAAGATCCAACGAGGTTTGTTGTGGTGCATCATTTGTTTCTTGTAAATAAATCATTACATGTTTGTTTGCGCTGTGGATTACTTATCGTATAGATCAGTGGTTCCCAACCTGTGGTCCGTAAGAACTAAAATATGGTCCGCGAAAGATTTCAAACTTTAAATCAACACGCGCTGATGCATAGCAAATAGCGAGCGTAGGATATTCTCTCGAGGTGGTCCGATTGTCACCAAGTCAGAATTTGATGAGGAGATTCCATGGAAATAGAGGAAAATCATCAAATTTAATTTTAAAAGCCACAAATACCTAGTGCATTTCGAATATAAATATATAATAAAGAAGTCGGTTAAAAGTTAGGAAATATAATTTTAAAACCTATAAATAGTTCATTTTAAATGAAAATATATGTACAAATTACGAATAAGAAGTTGCAGAAGAAATCCAAGAACAACTTATTGAATTACAAAATGATAGTAACTGTAAGGACGCAGTTGAATCTGATTCATTAGAGCAGTTTTGGTGTAAAAAAGCAATTTCATACACTAAAATTCGAGAAATCGCTTTGCGTTATCTTATGCTTTTCTCAACAACTTATCTATGCGAACAAGGATTTTCTGCTTTACTAATAATGATGCAGCGGGGATAATGGAAAGGTACAGGATCGCGAAGCCCAACTTCACTCACCGAAGATGGTAACCGTTTCTCGAGATCAATCCCGACTGGCACGAAGAAACTGTAGAAACTCCCGGTGTCACTCCGGACGCGGCCGCGATCCAACCCTCTCCACACTTTCAAAACTGTTCATTCACCTCAATTTACACGCGAAAATTCACCCAGTTCACTTTGCTAGTAACGATGGCAACAAAAGGAAAATAAAGAGAGACGATGTTTTTATCAGGATTATCGGGGAACGAATGAATGGAAAATTATATTTTTAGCATACAATTCAATAAATTCTATTTATAATAAAAATAACTTAAAATATATTTATCTGTAATTTGACTCGTTTAAAGGCGGAGACAACTGCCCCCCTGCAAAATTGATTTCAAATTTTGAAGAACTTACGAGTCTATATCAGGTTTAATAGAAGCGTCATTTACTAAAGGAACTAATTTATTGACAGGCCGTTGGTATGAAGTCTTGCCCACACGTACTTGACATACGCGAACTATACCATCTCTAGCAGGGAAGACTAGTTCTACTCTACCCAATGGCCATTGTAGAGGAGATGTATTGATCTCAGTAACTAAAACTATATCTCCGACTTTAATATTCTCACTAGGACGATACCATTTATTACGCTGCATTAAATGATGAAGGTACTCTTTAGACCATCGCGTCCAAAAATGTTGTATAGCTTGTTTATACGTTTGCCAGCGGGTAAGTCTATTTTCGGGAACATCAGAATAATCTATTTCTAGAGGGCTAATCAGCGGAGCTCCAATAAGAAAGTGGCCAGGACTTAGATAATCAATAGAATCATGAGGATCACTAGACATCAAACAGAGAGGTCGTGAATTTAATATAGCTTCAATGCGGCAAAAAACTGTAATAATTTCTTCTAATGAAGGAGTATGATTCTTAAGAACTCGAGTCAAATGAGTCTTACAGCTATGCACTGCAGCCTCCCAAATTCCTCCGAATGATGGAGCAGCGGGTGGATTGAAATGAAATTCAATTTTTCTTTTCGATATTTCTTCACTTAATTGAAACTGTTCCCTTTCAAGGAATTTTATCATTTCCCTTTGTTGATTGGCTGCTCCAACAAAATTAGTTCCACGATCAGAATACAGATTCCGAGGAAGACCCCTGCGGGCTATAAATCGATCTAGGGCAGATAAGAAAGATTCCGTAGATAATTCAGTGACAACTTCTAAATGGACGGCCTTTGTTGACATGCAAACAAATAGAGCTAAATAGGACTTGAACAAAACAGGTTTCCGGCGTAATCGCTCTTGTACATTGAACGGTCCAGCATAATCCATACCTACATTCGAGAAACATCTATCTTGAGCAAAACGATAATGCGGTAAATCTGCCATGAGTGGTTGATGAGTGCGGGCTTTCAGGCGATAGCAAGGCAAACATTTAAAGATACGATTTCTAATCAAACTTCTAGCTGCGATAATCCAATACCTTTGGCAAAGTGTGGATTGCACTAAGAGAGGACCACCATGTAGAGTTTCTAGATGATAATGATCTACTAAAAGAATGGCCAACCGTGATTCTTTCGGTATTAATAAAGGATGTTTAGCAGAGTCGGGCAAGGAAGAAAATTTTAACCTACCACCTACTCTGAGAAAACCTTCTTTGTCAACGAAAGGGGTTAATCTGATCAAGTTAGAGGGACACTCATTATCTAGTTTAATAGAATTGATTTCTTTTCTAAAGCATTCCCGCTGTACAACAGAAACACATTTTTCTAATGCTCGTTTCAGCTCGGAATACAAAAGAGGACCTCTAAATTTGCATTTTGGATTTCGAGAATTGTGAATAAATCTCAAAACATAAGCTATTATTCTTTGCAATTTAAGAAGGGTGGAAACTGAATTTATTTTATTTAAAATCCAATTTTCAATTGATTTATCGAGAAAAAAGCTTACTCGTTTATTAGTTTTTAATTCAGGGATTTTTGCGACAGGTGATAAATTGAACTTCCAATTATTTTCTTCTAATTTAAGAAATTCAGGACCGTGCCACCAAAGGGGATTTTTTAATATTTCTGAAGGAAGCAAACCTCTTGAAGCTATGTCAGCAGCGTTATGCTGAGATGGCACAAAAGCCCATTCCGAAATTTTAGTTAATTCTAAGATTTGATTGACTCGGTTTGCTATAAATATTTTTAACTGATGAGGAGGCGTTCTCAGCCAGGCTAATACTATTTGAGAGTCTGTAAAATATGTAATACGTTTAATAGAAAGTTCGTCAAAAGACATTGATTGAGATAACTCAGCCAATAATTTCGCTCCGCACAATTCGAGCCGAGGTATGGTTAAACTTTTAATAGGAGCGAGTTTTGTTTTCGATTTCATTAAATGGACTTCATATCCATCTACAGTTTCCACTCTAAGATAGATAGCAGCGGCATATCCTTTCTCGGAGGCATCAGAGAATCCTATTAGTTGGATATTGTCCCTTTGCGTTGATAGAATGAAACGGGGAATCTTTATTTGACTCAACTTAGGCATTTCCTTTAGAATAAATTGCCATTCAATTACGATATCTTCTGGTAATTGATCGTCCCAATCCACCTTTGCAATCCATATTCTTTGCATTAAATGCTTGGCCTTGAAAATCACGGGGGCGAGCCAACCTAAGGGATCGTATAAGCGAGCTATATTAGAGAGTACACCTCTTTTAGTCAATGGATTATTAATATCATTAAATTTATAAGAGAAACTGTCAGAATTCGTAAGCCATTGCAAGCCCAGTATCTTTAGCGACGGATTTTCAGGGTCTTCCAGTGATACAGCGGTCTCACAATATTCCGCAGGGATAGTATTTAGAACAGATGTGTGACTAGAACTCCACTTTCTCAGTTCGAAACCTCCAGCTTTAAGCAATTGTATCAATTGATCTCTTAACTGTGCTGCTTGTTGAATAGAATCAGCACCTGAAACGATGTCATCCATGTAAGTGTGTTTGATAATGGATTGCGCGGCCAAAGGGAACGATTTTCCATCATCCTCAGCTAACTGTTTTAAAACTCTTTGTGCTTGGAACGATGAAGGTTTCAAACCATAAGTGACAGTATTCAATGTAAATTCAGAAGCTTCATGAGTATTTGGGTGTCTAGCAAATATGTGCTGAAATTGACGATCCTCAGGTCGAATTAAAATCTGGCGGTACATTTGTTTTATGTCACAACATAAAGCAATCTTCTTAAATCGGAATGATAATAAAATTTGGTTCAAATCGCGTTGAACCTTCGGGCCTTTATAGAGTGTATCATTCAAAGTTAAGCCGTGACAATCTTGCTGTGATGCGTTAAACACGACGCGCAATTTGGTAGTAGAGCTGCTTTCTTTCATCACACAATGGTGAGGTATTAAGTAACTAGACGGTTCAAAGGCGACAGTCATATGCCCAAGGGATAAGTAGTCCTGCAGAAAATTATGATATAATTCTTTCTCAGCAGGTCTAGAGTTTAATCTTTTTTCTAGATTATAAAATTGTTTTTCAACAATATTGCGATTATTGTTAAGCGTTGTCGGTGGAGTTTTAAACGGTAATGCTAATACGAAACGACCAGTGGAGTCACGAGAAAAAGTTTTTTGAAAATGATTTTCGGATTCCACTTCGTCAGGATCCATTTGTTTAATTAGATTAATCTCTTCCGTCTCCCAGAATCTACTCATTAAATTAGTAAGATCAATTTCCTGAATTTTAGTAATATTGAAATTTCGTTTCATTAATGTATCATTTTGATAACATTTATTTAAGCTACCAATTATCATCCATCCAAATATTGTTTTCAATGCGATTAATTTATTTGTTTTAACTGGAGGTTGATCTGTGAGTATGACTTCAGCAAAATAATCAGCTCCGATTAAAATATCAATAGGTTTAGGACTGTAAAATTCAGGATCTGCCAATTCTAAGTGATTAAATTTATTTATAATTTCTGAAGGTAATTCCGGATTAATAAGCGAATTCGATATTTGACTGATAATCAATGCATTAATTTGAATGGAAAAATTGAAATTATTTGATATTACATTTAAATTTGTATATTCTCTCAAATTGGTTATATGGGTATCAGCGATTCCTGACAGATGAACTGTAATTGGTGTCTTATCAAGGGACAATTTTTCTGGTATTCGAGAGGATACACAAGAAATTTGAGAGCCTGGGTCCAGTACGACTTGGATCGAGTGTCGTTTTTCATTTTTATCCATTATATATGCTTGGGCAGTTCCTAATATTACTAAATCGTCGAAATTCTCAGAAGTAGTGGTAGATAGCGAGACATAATTTTTTATTTCTGGGTAATCATTTAGATATTTATTAAATTCATGGCAGAAGTATTTTACGGATAGGGGAGACGGAAGAGAGATTTTGTTTCATAATTCATCATTTTTTTTCGATTTAGTAATAATTCGAGAGGAATGAGTAGAGGAAGGAGCGACTGACTGATGAGAAGTAGAAAGGTCTCGAGAAGGAGACCGTGAGGGTGGCCTCTGTGCTGGGGAGTGCTTTGGAGAAGGGGAACGTGATGCCGACCGGGAATATCTGTTTGATACATCATGCTGTTTCTGTTTTTCTTATAGGGGTTTGGAATATTTGGATAAAATTTAAAATTCAGCGAAGATCGATTCAAATGGGCAACGTTGTGTTTTTTATTGTACACCTGCACAATTGGTTGATTGGTACACCTTCTAATGTTTCAACAATTTAAAATTTCCGTTTATCCTTAATAATTTGATATGCTGTGGTACGGTGAATTTCGAATTGAGAACACAGTATAATAGATGCCTGTTGACACAAAACAGTTCATATTTCTAGAGATTGAGGATTTGAAGCTCGTCCGTTGAGGATAAAAGGAGTGGAGTTTTCGAGTTTGGAGGGGGGTGATTCTTCGCTAGAGCTATTGCTTTCATCAGTTATTTTTTGTTTAGTAAGATGGAATGAATGTTTTTTTGTAACTTTCTCTTCCCGGTAGGAGAATGTAAGAGGTTTTGGTAAGTCTTCGGCTATGGCGTCTTTTTCGAGAAGCTCTAATAAATCCTCAATTTTAGGAGGTTCTATGCTTTTCCAATTAACTGATTTATGCCATTGTTTATAAGACGTGTGATCTAGTTTTCTGGTTAAAATTCTCATTAAAAAAATATTATTCTCTGCATAAAAGTGCTTATATTCTTTGAATTGAGTGATCATTTGCCTCGAAAAATCTATAAATCGAATTATATCGCAGGGCTTATTCTTTAAGAGTGGTGGGTAATCTAACACTTTGTCAACAAGCTTAAAAATTATTTTACTTGCGTATTCATAACGATTTTTTAATAATCGGATAGCTTCAAAATAATTATTATCAGTAGTATCTAGATGCTTAATGACGTTTACGGATCCGCCTTTTAATGAATTCATAAGATAAATAAGTTTTTGGGAAAAAGTAATTGTTCGATTTTTTTCAATTGTATTAATAAAGTCGCGATAAAAGGTAGCCCATTTGGTTTCATCGCCATCAAATTCAGGTATTTGTGTTGGTGGGAGTTGAATATCGGTTGTGACTTTTACTTCAGTAGCATTCGATTTGATTATTTGTTCTTGATTCGAATAGCTTAAAATCAAAAGTTCATCAATCTTGTCTTGGACAATTTTCAATTCTTGGAACTCCTTGGTGTTTAAAATATCTAATTCTTTTGAATCTTGGCTCTCAGCTATTTCAAACAAATCGCAGATTAATTTGTGTGCTGTTGATTTTGTTAATTCTAGCTGATTAATGTAAAATTTTAGCCTATTAGGTTCATTTCCAATTTGGGCATTCTGATTCTCCCTACTTCATGCGAAGCGCTCTAAAATCTCTTTTCCAATTATCTAAGAGTTTAGCTTTATTCCGAAGTAATTGGTTATTTATTACTAAGTTTATAATAAGAGTTTCCAGAACTAAATCAAAAAAAAAAAAAAAAATAAGCTATTGATTTTTTTTTTTTTTTTTTAACCAAAACATCTTTTGGGGGGGTGTCATCTCCTCTAGAAATGCTAAACATCTAGAAAAAAAAAAAGTATTTCTGGTTGGACTGTAGAGGGTGTTCTTAATCCGGTACGATAAGGACCAATGATGCAGCGGGGATAATGGAAAGGTACAGGATCGCGAAGCCCAACTTCACTCACCGAAGATGGTAACCGTTTCTCGAGATCAATCCCGACTGGCACGAAGAAACTGTAGAAACTCCCGGTGTCACTCCGACGCGGCCGCGATCCAACCCTCTCCACACTTTCAAAACTGTTCATTCACCTCAATTTACACGCGAAAATTCACCCAGTTCACTTTGCTAGTAACGATGGCAACAAAAGGAAAATAAAGAGAGACGATGTTTTTATCAGGATTATCGGGGAACGAATGAAAGGAAAATTATATTTTTAGCATACAATTCAATAAATTCTATTTATAATAAAAATAACTTAAAATATATTTATCTGTAATTTGACTCGTTTAAAGGCGGAGACAAACAATTAAAAACAAGTCTAGGAATCTATTGAAAGTAAGTGGTAATATGCGTGTAGCTTTGAGCAAAAATATCACCCCAAGAATTCAAGAACTTGTACATAATGTAAGTGGACTACTAGTCCGTAAAATTATCTAAATAAATAAATAACATGCAACCTCAAAAATCTCATTGATGCAAACATGATTATTTACTAAAAATTATATGTTTTCAATAACTATAACACTGTTAATTAATGTTACTTTTGAATTTTATGATTATGTTAAACGTTTCGATTAGAGATTATTTTTAGATTGTTAGAGTTTATTTTTTAAACTTGGGGTCCCTGCTAATAATAACGAAATCAAAATGGTTCCTGGTCAAAAAAAGGTTGGGAACCGCTGGTATAGATAGATATTTTGAGTGTTATTGTGATACAGTGATCATTGTGTGTAAATAATTGTTTATTGGGATATCTTTATATTAGCTCAGCTTATTAAATTAAAATCGCCAGGTAAATGCCATTATTTTACACCGGTAATACGTTTTATTGTAGGTAAAATTTATCGTTTTATAACAATATTCTTTATTTTTTGCGAACAATTATTTAGTAGCACGGGTTTATTTACGAACCTCTGTGTAACCGCCTTGAATCAGAAAAAGCGGCAATAATTATTACTCTTTATTAAGTATAACGCTCCTATTTTTAACTTCACTTACTAATATGAAAATTAGTAAGTGAAGTTAAAAAAAATATGAGCATTATACTTAATACTAATTTTCATTAATAAAAATGTTAATAATTACTTTATCATTGATTTAATTCTTTATTCTTATAATATATTTATATAAGATCTTAAACATCCGCATCCGCAACTCCCTGGTTGACTTAAGACTCAGCAGAATCCAATAGCTTCAACCAGCAGTAGTCCCGCGATATATATCTTGTTCAAAAAGCGCGCTCAAAACAATTCTCGTTAATGTGTTATTATTCTTTAATATATTAATGAGAAAATTATAAATTTATTTAAAAGAACGTAGCTTTTCACGTTGTGCTATGTATTTAGTCTAAAAATTGCATTTTTTGAGTTGTGCCACTATTGCAGACAATCAATTTTGTAAACTATATTATTTTGATTTAAGAGAATCTTTCAATTTCGATAACATTTTCTTGATATATTTTTATAAGAGATGTATCTAAAATTGTCTTCGTCATTGTTATTATTTTCATTAGACTTTCTTATTAAAGAGCGGACAAATGATTCGTTATAACAATCTCTGATGTTTTTCTAAGAGTTTTAAATGCTAGGATTATAAAACTTTTCATTTGAGTCCTTTTTATTTGCTCAGTAATTAATGTTAAGCATCTTAAATGGCATTAGATATGTAATCTAAAAAAAAAATTCTTTAAAAAATAACTGAGGGAAGTGTAAAGTTTTCTGAAAGTAATTACACCACATTACCGGACCTTGTGGATATAGATGTTATGAAATTTCAATTAATTTTCTAATTTCGCCATGGATGGTCCATCAAGAATCTTCCAAGATCTTCTTTGTCAGCCCACCAAAGCCTCAATAAGAAAATTCGCGACTTTTAAATGGTTGGTAATTAAGTTTAGATATTACAGAGGAAAAAAAAAGCACGAAGCCATTTTTATATAAACTTAAAAACACCTCTCATTTTTAGAATGTGAATAATGAAAAATTTTAATATTACCGGAAGCTCCAATGGACGGACATATTAGACGAATCGATCTTTAAATAACAATCTGAAACTGTTGATAATACTTAAAAGAAAGATAAAAAATAAAAAAATAATAAATATATATATATATATATTATATATAAATATTATCTTTTAGTTAGTTTCGCCACCAATATCTTATTTATATTTTGCTGTAAAGTAAAATAAATAAAGTATGAAAAAATATTAAACACTTTTAAAATAGAGATAAGTTGATGATATACTTTTGAGAAAGTATTTTATGAAGATGTATCGAAATAAAAAAATTGTAAAAAAAAAGTTTTTATCTTAAGAAATTTATGAGAATATTTTTTTCTTTATATGCGTAAGTTATTTCAGAAAGTATATTCTTGATATATATTATTATATTTATTTAAAGTTATCCAACCATAATTATTATAAATTAAATATTTTACAGATTATCTTGCAATGATAATAATATTATATCGAGAGCAGAGTCGGAATTAGAGAAACGTGGCTTCCTATCCAGGTTTACATTTTTCGCTTACCCACAAAAGTTGAAATTCGCCAGTTTTGAATACTTAAGGTAAACGCTTCAGTAGTGGACCTGCACCTATAGTGGGCCAGATGCAAGAAAAGTGGAAAAATGAGCTTATTCAGCTTTGAAAAATAGTGCTATATATAGCCCATGGCATGAGCTATATATAGCACAATTTTTCAAAGCTGAATAAGCTCATTTTTTCACTTTTCTTGCATCTGACCCACTATAGGTGCAGGTCCACTACTGAAGCGTTTACCTTAATTGAAAAGATTTTAGAATTTTGGTGTTTTCCGAGGCTCTTGAAAACCCTGGAAACAGACGGAATGTCCTCGCCAGGAAAAAGAAATAAAATTTCTATTTATTTTCACGAAAAACTTTTGAGACGTTTCAGCGGATATTCTCACGGCATCATCATTTCTGGTTTTTCACAACACAGTACATCCCTCTGTGTAGAATGTCGTTCTCTTTCTACAGTCAACGACATTATAATCAACCAAAGCTGGTGAGTTTTCTTATTATTGATATGGTATGTCCATACAATTGAATACACCATATATACAATGAAATGTTTTTAAATCTTTTCTCCCAAAATACCTTCTTTAAAATTGCTTTTTATAATTATTATCTCTCAAATATTCATTTAACAAATCTTCAACAAGTTAATATGACATTTCTCATTAATATAATGACATATTAACTTGTTGAAAATTTGTTAAACAAATATTTGAGAGATAATAATTATAAAAAGCAATTTTAAAGAAAGGTATTTTAAGAGAAAAGATTCAAAAACATTTCATTGTATATATGGTACACTCAATTGTATGGACATACCATATCAATAATAAGAACTCACCAGCTTTGGTTGATTATAATGTCGCCAACTGTAGAAAGAGAATGACATTCTACACAGAAAAATGCACCGTGTTGTGAAAAACCAGGACTGATGATAGCGTCTCAAAAAGTTTTTCGTGAAAAAATATAGTTAGAATATAAGGAAATTTTATTTCTTTTTCCCAACGAAAACAATCCATCTGTTTCCAAGAGCCTCAAAAAAACACCAAAATTCTAATTTAAAACATTAATAGTACCCTATCTAATGAAGATTTTGTTTTGCCTAGAGTAGCAGAGTTGTTGATTCATAAAGCGAAATCAACGAGGTTGTCATCTGCTTGATACAAATAAACATATACAGATATACATATTTATCAAATATAAATACATATATATAATTTATTTGTTTGAGAGTATAGTTTCGAAGGTATGAACTTCAAAATGAATTTTTTTAATTATAAATATTTTATGTTATTTCTAATTAAAAATATTGATGATGGAAGTGAAAGCTTCGAAACTATACTCTCAAAATATATTGATAGCGTTTTTCATTAGGAGAACGGACTGGTATAAATATGCAATTGGATGTTGATGAAGGCAGTCCAGGGTGGTTGTAAAAAATAAGACTATAATGGTTTTATAATTTTACATTTATTCGTTAAACCGACGTTTCGGAGATTTATTCTCTCCTTCTTCAGGGTAACGAAAAGTCAATGAAAGTAGTTCAAATCATAATTACTTCCTGTCTCCTTTGACAATGCCAAGAAAACATTATAAAATTTTGAATTGAATCATCAATTGCTTTTTTCTATTCGAGATGAAAATTTTTATAATGTTTTCTTGGCATTGTCAAAGGAGACAGGAAGTAATTATGATTTGAACTACTTTCATTGACTTTTCGTTACCCTGAAGAAGGAGAGAATAAATCTCCGAAACGTCGGTTTAACGAATAAATGTAAAATTATAAAACCATTATAGTCCTATTTTTTACAACCACCGTGGACTGCCTTCATCAACATCCAATTGCACTCTATATATATTTCGGGTTTTTACCCCTTCCTCAGGAGGTTTTGTCTAGTAGCCTTAATCCATTTTGGGCAAGTTTACTTTCATGCTTGGAAGGTTAAACTCAAAAATAATATATTCCCTCAAGTTTTTTTTCTTATTTCTGTTTAGAAATATCTAAAACGTGGAAAAAAATAATTTTTAAGTATGCTGTTTTATTTGAAAAGTTTTTATTTTGCCGAGAGTAGCAGAGTTGTTGATTCATAAAGAGAAACTCCTCTGCTTGATGCAAATAAATTTACACACATATATATCAAAATTATTTCTCTGTATATATATTATTTATTTGTTTGAGACTATGTTTTTAATTCTACCTGGCTAACCAGCTGAGAAAGAAGAAAAAATTTTCAATATCCACGCGATACTGATCCCATGAAAAATAATATTTATAATTAAAAAGACTGATTGAAGAAGACAATAAAAGAGTGTGTTTATTTATAATTCCAGCAGAAGACACACTCTTTTATTGTCTCCTTCAATATATAAAAATTCTGCTACCCTCGGCACAAACTTTCAATTTAATGTAAAAAGACTGATGATGAAGGCCAAGCAAGCCCTCGAAACTATAGTCTCAAACAAACAAATAATTTATATACAGATATATAATTTCGATATATATGTATGTATGTTTATTTGCATCAAGCAGAGGACAACCTCTTTTGTTTTTCTTTATGGTGTTTTATGTCTGTTTGAATTTCGATACCCATGATATTAAACTCAAAGGAAAGTTTGTAGAAAATTCTTACTCATTTTTAAAATAAAGAAATGATTATATTTTGGTCTTTCTAGCTTCAGAAGTTTTAGATGAAAAATTTCGAAAATAAAAATAGAATCTTTATTTATTTAGACAACTTTTGAACAATTCTAGATAATATGCGGTTTGTGGCAAGTTTCAACCTTCAAGCTCAAATCGTTTGCTGACAAATTAACTGCCAAATATTCAAAATTTGCAGAGAGGATACAGAATACAGCATTCTAAGGGCCAGTTGTATGCTGAAGTGTCTTTGGAGAAGTTGACAAAAGGTAAAACAGTAGAATTCTGCCTTAGTGCCCGGCGGGATAGCCAATCAGATGAAGTGTGTGTGCGCGTGTTATCTGATTGGCCATCCGGCCGGGCACAAGGTGAATTCTAAGGTTTTACCCTTTGTCAACTTTTACAAAGAATTTACCAACCGACATACAACTGGCCCTAAGAATGACTCTATTTTATATAGAGCTAAAGTTATTTTCAATAATATATTAGAATTATTTGTCATTCAATATAAAATAAAAAAAAATAGAATTAAATCTTTTTAAAAGTGTTAAAATTGTTGGATAACTTTTATTTTTTCATTGATGATAGATATACACATATGCAGACCCATCCAGACAGCGCGGACGGTTAATTTTGAGCGTCAGGAATTGAGGGGCTGCAAATTCTAGTTGAGGGTGCAAGTTTTTATGGAAGATAATTTTTTTTCAAGTTCTTTTAATTTATTCTTGTAAATTTGATAGCAATGTCAAGACGGGCCTGTATATATATTAGTTATGGGCAATGTAAAATCATGCAATTCAAATAGAATAAACATACTTTTATTTTTGTATATGTGATATCTTTCTCAAGTCTTATTTTATAAACGAATAGAATGAAACTGATTCTTAATATTTTTATTTGCAATGCTTTTTTTTAAGGTAGTTGTTCCGCCAAATGGCTTTTATTAGGATTTTTTTGAAATTTAGACAGATTATTATTTAAATACTTCTGCATCGATTGGTGGCAAAACGAAATTTATGAACAATATAGTTGCGGTGATATTAAAATCCAAAGATAGAGTTTTTCAGACTCTTATACATTGCACTATACGGGATATCGGAAAGTTTACATACATATTTAATTATAATTAAGAAACCCTTCTTACCATTGTTATAAACAACTAAACCAACATTAAACAATATCTAATACATATTTTAAGACAATTTTGATTCATAGTTACAACACAGTTTCTGAGATAATAATGAATAAATAATGAAAAATGTATAAAAAAAATTACACTAAAAACAATTTGGCAACAGCGCATTTATTTAACCAGCGAAAGATGTATAAAGCGCGCATGCGCTAGATTTTTTCAAAATTATAATTTTCAAAAGGTGTAACGTAGGCGTTGATTACATTTATTAAAAAATAACAAAATGATTTTTATAGAAATAAATCGACCTTTAAAATGTATTTTATCTGTCATTTTATTATAAAAATATAATAATCTCTTACAATGGTGCCAGATTTGTCAAACGAGCAGGGGATTGGCTAGAAACGGTAAATAAACAGCAAAAAGTTTTGGGCTTATGAACTATGAATCCTTATTGTCTGTTCTATATACTGTAGCATTAACTTTTTGCTAGTATTGTCGAGAAACAACTACCTTAAATGAATGATATCGCATAGAAATCTCTATTAAAATACATTTCTGAAATAACAGAAACCTGGATCTATTAAAAAAAAAATAAAAAAATAAAACAAGGCATGAGAATATGAAAATAAAAAAAAAATGCATTTATTTTGTTACTTTTCATTAAAATTTATTGGACCTAAATTAAAAATTGCAAATATTTAAATTTAATTTTAATTAAAAACAAAAAAAATTAAAATAAAAAGTGAAGTTTATACAAAATTTACAAACTGAAATTAAATACATTTTTTTTTATAAATAACTTCAAAAATAAGCTAATAAATTTTAATTTTTTTTTTTTTTTTTAATCCTCTTATCTCTATCTTAATTCTAGAAATTTCACCCCAAAAGTGATATTTGCTTTGGAATTGAGAGAAGGGGAAAAAATATTCCCCCTGCCCATATCTCTGTGAGATTAGAAATTTAAATGAAGAAATGATTAATTAATATAATATATGGATATATAAGACTAACTAAAAAATCAAAGGACATTTAATGTTATTTTTCTACATTCTAATAAGTTAATATTTTTTAAAATTTATTTATTTTTTTTCGATTTTTACTTATAATTATTTTTTTTTTCTTTAGTTTAGTTTTCAAACTAAATTGTAAAATATTATTGAGACACTATACGATCCACATTAGCAAGATATACTCTCTTGCAATCAAATCTTTTATTATGGCTCTTTGAGAAATGGACAATTCTTTAAAAATTTCGGCTAAAAACACTCTTAAAATTAAGTCTTTTTATTAACTGATATTTTCATCTAAAGTGACATTTTCGCCGCTTAATTCTAAGTCATTACAAAGTCGATAGCATTGATTTAGGTTGAAATTCTTCAGCTTTTAAACATCTCAATGAATTCCAAATTCAAGTGGCCATTCATCAAAATGTATTTATTTGAATATTAAACTATACTCACAACAAGTTGTAGTTTCAACTTATTGTAATCAAAGAATATATATATATATATATTTCACTAAATGTCAATCGACTACAAGACATTTACATAAACATGAGACTTTTATAATGAATTAAGAGTTTATATATAATCTAAACGTTATAAGAATATCCGTGTAGAACCAATTGGACATATTGATATTATAAAAATATTCCAGAGAATTAATTAAAATTATGTTCTTAATAAAAATCTTGCTTAGGAGAATCGTCTAGCATCTCATTTGGTCACCTATATTAATAAGAAACTCATGTTACATAAATTCATTTTACCATTTTAAAAAAATAATCATTATTAAAATTGTACTATTAGAATACATATTATCTAGACTTATATATTAAATATTTAAATATATAGTTTTTTTTATATCAGGTTAAATAAAATTTCAAGTACTTAGATTGATAATATTGTGTAAAAAGAAAGAAAAAAAAAAAGATGGAAATAAAGAAATAAAATTTCGAATATTGAAAAGAAAATCAATGGTAAAATCAAAAAAATTAGATTTCAGCAATTAAAAATGTTAACTAAAAATTCCAACAATTGCTAATTGTGTTCTAACACGAAAAATAAAAACCTCTTAGAAATTTTATTTAACAATCAAAATAAAACGCCAAATTATATATTCTCTGATTAAGTCTTTTGTTTTTCATAATATAACCATTATTATTATTATTTTATTTCACTGATTATAATTGACTCGTTTCATGTAAAACCCGATTGATGAAATTTTTTAAAATGCGCCCATATTAAATAACTGAAAGTAAATAAAATGTATTTATTTGAATATTAAACTATACTCACAACAAGTTGTAGTTTTAACTTATTGTAATCAAAGAATATATATATTATAAATAAAAATATATATTGGAAGATTTAATTTATGCAGAATGCAACCAAACTAATTTCGAAATATACAAAACAAAGTTGTCCAATTTTAATATTAAAATTTGTTTAGCGAAGTGATTAATGAAGAAATAGATGCACATCCAATAAGACAACGATTTTAGAGAATATTAAGTATTGAGTTCCTTATTCTTTTTATTAAATTATAAGTATTTTTAAAAAGGCTTTTTAGCCGAGATTAGAAGAATAATAATCCAAAAGTTGAAAATGATTATCCTGAAGATTATAATATACCGGCTGAGTTTTTTTATCTTGAGACACTCCAATAACTAAAAAACAGTGCATTATATGGAAAAAAGTTTCAAATAAAAGTTTGTTTATATCGAGGAGGAAACCAAACTACGCTATTGTTTGTCGACACAGAACAAGCTTTCAAGGGCATTTCAAGGTCAAGTTCAGTTTTTAAATGGAAACATATTTTTCTATACGTCTACTTAATCTACAAAAAAAACTTAACAACTTTCACAAGAACCATTCTTTTATACGACATCAAACAAACAAAATACATGAATCATATAGATCTAAAAAAATCTTAATAATTATTTTTAACAATTAGTTAACTTAATTACCAAATAATAATGATTAAATAATTAATTATTAAATCGAAAAGTCACAACAATGAAAATAAGTGTTTATAATGATCTTAAAACTTCATTATACACAGATTTAAGAGATTATTTTCTACTTAATAGATTTATTTAAACTTCAATCCATTAGATAGTTATATTGTATTACCATAATAAAAATGGAGATTTTTTGTTGAAGACAGAATTGAAATGGTCTTAATTTATGGTGAATGTGGAAGAAGTGTTATGGGACTGCTATTGAAATGAATGCCGAGCGTTTTCCTGATAGGAATACACCCTCCTAAGCTTCGTTTTATCGTGTTGTAAATATGTTTAAAAAAAAACAAAACAGGAAATGTAAAAGCTACGAAGAAACGGAAACAGGACAAAATATCGAAATTGCAACTGGAATTTATCCAGAAGAGTTGCGAGTCACAGAAAAATATTGCAAAATTATTAAATATTTGATCATTATTATTTGATAATAAAGTTGAATGATTGTTAAAAATAATTATTAGGATTTTTTTGAGATCTAATTGATTTAATATTTTTTATTATTTGATGTCGTATAAAAAAATAGTTCTAATAAAAGTTGTTCAGTTTTTTTTCTAGATTCAGAATATGTACAGAAACATATAGGTTTCCATTTAAAAAACAGAACTTGACCTTAAAATACCCATGAAAGCCTGTTCTAGATCGACAAACAATAGTGTAGTTTAGTTTCCCCCTCGATATAAACAAACTTTTATTTGGAACTTGTTTTCATATAGAGCACTGTTTTTGAGTTATAAGACTGTCTCAAGATAAAAAACTCTCCCGGTATAATGATATGAATGATCGTTTTTTTAAAATAAATAATAAGAAATACAATACTTATTATTTATGAATAATAACCTTCTAGAGTACCACCTGTCTTATTGGCTGCACAACTATTTCTACATTTATAATCAACGTCTGCCTAAATCAGTAATGGTAAAGTCTATAAATTACTCCAGGCTAATACCGTCTACAGCTCTAATAAATTTGATTTTGAATAAGAAATGCCCTGAAAATACTAAATTGACAACTTTGCAATTAATGATTATTTTATTATATAGGTATATCTATATTATTTATTTCCTCAAAGAATAAAAAAAAAAAAAAAAATTGAATTTAACTTGAAATATATTAATTAATAAAATTTGTATGTAAAATGCTCATTTCATTCAACACTAAATGAAATTATTCCAATTATAAAATATATTAAAATTCATTTATAGAAATCTCTTTTTCTTTTTTGAGGAAATAAAATTGCATATATGAAGTGCACATATGCAATTTTTTTTATATTAGATTAGAAAAAAATTAAAAAAAAGGAAAGAAAAACCAAAGAGATTTTATTTATTATTATTTTACTTATTTGGTTATAGAATACTTTTTCACGAGAATAGTAAATTGATTGTTGTGTTTATATTTTAATTGTTATTTTTAATAATAGATAAAATCTTAAGATTTTTGATAAATCTTAACAATTAGCACTTGTTAGGATTTTAATTAACAAATATGCTTACCAAATTATTTGATTTACCAATGCTTTTTTCTTCCGTCTTCTTCTCAAACTTTGAGAATTTCTTGCAATTATTTTTAAACGGACCATTTTTTTTTCTTTCTTTTGTTTTTTGATTTTTTCGGGTTAGGATCTGAAAAAATAAAAACAAAAATAAAACATAAGATTTTTACATAGAATAATTTTATATATTTTTTAAAATGTATTTTGGGATTATAATTTATTGTTCGTATACTAAGAGATAATATAGTATAATAAATTGAAAGATAATAATAGAAAAAAAAATAAAAAAAATCAATACACTTGATAATTTTACAAGTGTTTATTTTTCTAATTGTATCCTATGTTAATTACTTTAATTTAAAAGAAAATTTTATACTAATGTTTATATGAAATGAATATTATTTTTTATTCTATTAAATATTAATAATTTTATTTTATTTTTTTTTTAATTAAATTTTATTAGGGCTCAATCTTCTTTCTTATCCTTTTTTCCATCACCTCCTTCAGATTCGTTGCCTTCTTCGACGCCGCTATTATCCCTCCTGCGCTTTCTATTGAATCGATCCCGTGTGAACTTCGGCGGCGGCATCGGATCCATACCTAGAACTTTATGAATTTGACGGAAAGCAATTAATCGAAGAGCAAGTTGAGCACTTGACGTAATATCTTCACGCTGTTGTGGTTTCATTTCACTAGCAGCGTCCATTGGGTCCTTTTCACATGGATCAAGTATGCCTGGATTGTCGTTTAACAGTATTCCACCAGCGAGAGCCTCCATCACCCTGCGGAGAGCATCCCCTGGGCTCAGAGCGTGATTGGCAGAACTAATGCTTTTTTCAACAAGTAACTCCATCGGCCAGCTATTTAATGGTGCCCAAGTTGGATTCCTATTACATAAATCACGTAGAATTCGAATAATCATTACACAACTTTGTAGGCCTGTTGCCCGTGCTTGGAACCATTTGGCATGTCTGAGGGCTGCCAAAGCATTTAAACATTTTTGCTTGTCCAGAACATCAACTGGATCTTTATCATTAGGTTTTCCTGTCGTCAGAATTTGTTCTCTTATTATAGGAGATGTCAATGTGATCGTTACAGTCAAATTAGGTTCTTTCACCCCAATTACCAAAATGGCAGCATCATCAATATTTCTTTGAACTTTGTACTGATCTTCAGTAGAGACGGTTTGTAGTTGTTTCGGGAGATTATCGGCAACTTTATTCAATAAAGTGCGTGTTGGCTTCTCAGCGCATAGGACTACAAGCTGAACACCAGTTTCTCCATGAAGAAGTAACCCTTTGGCGAGCATACCCACGCGCATCACACCCTTCAAGGTACGTTGAGTTTGATCGTCCTTTTCTCTATGAAATGAGAACAATTGTCCATCACGTCCATCCTCTTTTTTGATTTCATCCTTCTTTGGACCTGTGGCAACATCTGGCGTTGTAGCGGTTTTGGGAGGATTGGTCGCTGATTTCGGTGCAGCTGCTGAGACAGCTGTCTCTGTCAAAAAATCGGAAACCAACTTAAGAGCTTTTTCAGTATGTGATACAATTTTTTGAACAGCCTGAAGTTCCTCTTCTTTTGGATAGATTTCGGCATGACGTGCAATGACATGACGATCGTCAGAGGTATCAGGACGGCGCATTGGAGGTTGGAAAAATAATAGAGGTGGTACACCAGGAGGGCCGAAAGGTCGAGGTGGAGGCGGGCCCCGGGGATCGCATCCATATCGGCGATACCATTCGACATATTCGTATTCTTCTTCATAGCGACAACGTTCCTCCCAATACATTCGCTCTTCATCTTCGTCGCGTCTTCGCCAAAATTCATTTCTCATTTGTTGACGACGAAGTTTCTCTTCTTGAATCTTGCGTTGACGTAGAGAGGGCTTTACATCAACAACCAATTCGGGATCGACTTTCTTTTTATATTGCAATCTATGACGCCTGCCCTTCATATGCATTTCTTTAGCATTCGGGTCGTTGAAACGGCATTCACATAATTTACAATTAAAACTAATGACTTTCCCTTCTTCATTTTTGATCTCTTCGATATAGTTTTGACCCACGGGTTTTACATCTTTGTCGACCACTATATCAGGATCTTCCTCCTTAAGTTCTTGCTTCACATCTGGCGTAGTGGCAGTAGCAGCTGGTCCAATCGTTCCATGAGATCCTTCTACGAAGTTGACTTTAGGGGCTGGGGTGATCGCTTTTTTAGGAGTCAATGGAGTGCCAGTGGTAGTAGTTGGGGTTACAGTTTTTAGAGCGCTACCAATGGTTGTAGTTTTGGGAGAGGATGTTACTCCAGTAGAATTCTTCCCTGCTTTTCCAACAACAACAGGATCAGTAGATGGAATTGGTTTACCCAATTTAGTATGCAATTTCAAGACTTTTTGATGTTTAGTGCCTCTTATGTGTGCAGCATATGCATCTTGACCAGTGCATGAGACATCGCATAGTTCACAGCGGAGGGCATTCCCACCCTGGGCATAATGCGTAGTTCCAGCTTTCTGAGCAGATTCTTTTTTCTTATGCTTTTGTCCTTCAAGATGTTCTCTATAAGTTTGAGGACCAGCACAACTGATCTTGCAGACATCACAATAATGGAGTTGTTGAGGTTTAGGGGGCTGTTTGGGCTTCATCTGTTTCATTCCTCCAGTGGCACCGGTCATAGGTCGATTTTTATATTCTTTCCAAGTGTTGGCGGTTTTGGCACCAGTTGGAGTTTTGTTAACACCAGTAGTAGATTGGGCCTGTTGTGCAAGATAAGTAGTAGCAGCGTTATAAACGGCAGCGTCGTAACCAGAATATGTGGTGTTTGCTTGACCAGTAGTTGAGGCTGCTGGCTTTGCGGTTTGAACTACTGCTGGGGCCGAGTAGCTGCTAGCGTAGCTCGATGCTTGAACACCTTGAGTAGTATAAGCAGATGTATAATTTATTGCTTTTGGAGTAGCAGCACTTGTAGTAGCAGCTTGTTGATATTGAGTGTTTGTAGTAGAGTAAGTTGCTACTCCAGGTGCTGGAGGTTGTTGAGGTTGTTGTTGATAATACGATTTGGTGGTATCGTATGTGGTCTGTACTGGACGGCCGTAACCGTAATCGTAAGTGGTGGGTGCAGGAGTGGCACCAGGAGCCACCACGGCGTATGCTCCGGGAGTGGAGTGAGTGGTAGCCGTCTGATAAGCGGTTTCGTAACCAGTTCCAGCTCTTTGAGCAGTATATGGGGTTGCAGCAGTGGGTGCAGCGGGAGCTACAGCATAACCCGGAGCTTGTCCTGTTTGATAGGTTGCTCCAGTCGCGCCATATTGAGTTCCTCCGTGGGTATAACCAAAATAATTATTCGCAGCCATGGAATTAATTACAACTCGTTGTTATAAAGATGTCAGAGACCTAAAAAACAAAAAAAATATTAATTTAAAAATATAATGATGATTCATTAAATAATATTAGAAAAAAATAATTAAATTAATATTAACTTATATATTTATTTTGAAAAGATCAATTTAAGCCATCAACATCCAAGACAGATGACCTAGAAATTGCAAAAGAAAAAATAATTAAGAAATAGATAAAGAATAAAATAATAATAAATATTAAAATTTTGGATATAAATTCAATTTCTTTTTTTTTGTTCAATTGGAATTCAACTTTTAAAATTTTTTTTACTGTGATATTCTAGGGAGAAATTTTATTATTAAATATTTTATTCTTTTATCTTAGAGGGAAATAAATATAATTAATTAACGTTGATCAAAGACAATTTGATCATTTTTCAAAAAGGATGAATCATTAAACATAAGCATAAATAGCTTATCAGAGAAAGTAAAAAATTAAAGTTTCTTGCGAGCAACAACACACATATACTATGCATATATATATATTTTTAAAAAGGTAAAATATGGATTCATCCATTAGTTATGATCATCCTATCGGCTTAATAAGAAAATTTCAAAACTTGGTTAAAATAATAAATAAATGCTTTCAAAAATTTTGTTTTTATAAAATTATAATAATAAAAACAGTAGATACACCAGTAATTTAAATGCCTATGATCATAATTTGGGAAAATTTAATAAACTTTAGAAAAAAATATAATTTATGGATTTACAAATAAATAAATGATAAAAAAATATATACGTATATACTTATAAAGTACTTTATATACGACGCTAATTTAAAACCATATAGATTTATTAAAAATCAATGAAAAAAAATTATGGTATATGAAAAAAAATCAAAGATATGTGAAATAAAATCGAGATTTTCTTGTTAAGCCGAAGGAAAAAGGTAATTGCCATAGAGTAATGTAGAGTTGAGGGTTCCATAAGGAGCCAATGTATTTTAGCGTATACGAGTTACAGAGCTCTCTGGCGAGACAAGGGCAAAACTATTGGGCAATAAAATGGCGAAAACCGTTCGCTTCGGGGCAAATTTTGGGGACATTATCAAGAGTAAAAAATACGTTAAATAAAAAACGTTATATATATATATAACATAAAGGGTATTTTATCTATGACAAAAGCTTTGAATGTTCTATGATCTTTGGAAAGCTCTTAAGAACTAAGAGTTTGCTAAGTGCAGTCGCTAGAGAGCGCTTTTTCTATATACGGTAGCCTTCCACTCTATATTACTATACAGATACTACTATATAGAGTACTATGGTAATTCCAAACAATATGGTAGCGCAAAATAAGACGACCATTTTAAAATAAATAAAAATTTGTTTCTTCATCTTATAGGTAATCGTTGGAAAATTTAATTATGAACAAGTTATAGAGAGAAGATGTACTTGTTCAGCGGACCAAAATAGTCACATGTTCTAGGAAATCATTCGCTAATAAAATATATAATAGAAATGAATTTTTTTTTCAATACAACATTTTGAAGAAATGTTCCATCATTTCAAAGGAATAAAGGAGTGATGCAGAAAAACACACAGTTACATCGACAAGCGATTTGCATCACTTTTTATATAAGATTAGTCTGCAGCTAACAATTAAGACTCTAATTATTTTCCTAAGCGTTAACGAAAAATGATGATGTGAGATGAAAACTTTGGCCCTAAAGTTTTTCAATTAAAAAGAGTAATTACTTAATTTCCATTTTAAATTGAAAAAATTTCTAAAAAATTGTATAAATTTCGAAGAGAGCGTTATAAAGTTTATGGCATAGAACTAAAGCAGCAGCCCTGTAACAAACGTTTGCGACCAAGAAGAGAATTCGATGATTAGCTTATTTTGCGCCAGCCTTATTAAATATTGAGTGTCTGTGATGAAGAATTCATCATATTGATGATATAGATCGTTTTCTCTGGGTATGATCATGAACTGATAATTACAAATTAATTATTTGAAATGTTTTATTTTTGGGTAAGAATGGAGCAACTATAATAAATATGTGATTGAAATGTGTAGAAATAAAGAGAGTTGAATTCATTATGAACTCAGCAAATAAAGAAAACGTGAGTTTTTAAAATTATTAGTTTTTGAAATTTCAGCCCTTTAGGGGCACCTTTTGCATCAGTATATTTAGAGTAGACACAGTCATGATTGAATTATATACCTATATATTTGAAGAATTTGAAATTAATTTTCTTTAATGTTGAATAAATGAAAGAATGTGGCTTCTGCTCAAAAATTTATTAAATTAAGAATATAGTTTTGAAGGATTGACGTCCTTTTTGAGTATAGTTTCAGCAAAGAGATCATCAATCAAGTTGTCCTCTCTGCTTGATCCAAATAAAAATATAGTATATATTGCAGTAAAAATGCGTTTGCGTGAATAACTTTATGGGAAATAGAGTTTACTGATGTAAGTTGAGTTTATTCATAAATGAGAATTTTCATTTTTATCTTCCACTCATTTCGTGTATTTATTTGAAATTAAAATGTCAAAAATTAGAAGAAAAGTTGTAGAGGATCTAATTTTTGAAATGTTAGTTTAAAATTTTTTGAAAATAAAAATGATTTGAAATGAGGCGGAAGGTCAAAATGAAGATTTTAGACCAGTGGTTCCCAACCTGGGGACGATCGTCCCCAAGTGGGCGATTTGGGCTAACATTTGAAGGGGGAAAATTAAAATAGTACTGTACAGTAGAAGTTGCCGTGGTAAAATAAAACAATAACAAAGTTTTCAAACTTTCATTTATTTTTTCAAATTTTAACTGTCAAACTTTCTTAATTTTTCCAGATTCCAATTTAAAAATGAAAACATGTACTCCTGTTTTTTAAATGTACGTCAATGATCTTAGTTAATTATTTCACTTCTTTGTTCTTAAAAAAAATCTGTAAAAAATGTACATTTTAATTTTTTTTCTATTTTATTTAAGAGTGACCGGATAAAACTGCTTTGGTTGTTTTTATATACGGTAATAAAATTGTTTAAAATAATAAAACTGCTTTATTATTTACACTTTACTTCAAATTAAAATTAGGCATACAATGAAAATGAAAAGGGGGCGATAGGTGTTAGTCAACCTCCAGAAAGGGGTGATGGGCCACAAAAGGTTGGGAACCACTGTTCTAGACCTTTGAACCAAACTCAACCAACATCAGTAAACTCTAGTTCCTATAAAGGTATTCAGCGAAACGCGTTTTTACTGTAACATATATATACCAAATATAAATATGTATATATTTAATTTATTTGTCAGAAACTATAGTTTCGAAAGTTTGACCTTCATCACCAGTCTTTTTAATTAGAAACATTTATCTGTTATTCTCATGGAGTCAATTACTTAATTGGATATAGAAAATTATTTTTGTTGTCATATCAATATGGCTAACTTGATATAACAAGAAAATGAATTTTATATATCCAATTGAGTAATTGACTCCATGAGAACAACAGATAAAATATTCTCTAATTAAAAAGAGTGATAATGAAGGTCAAACTTTGAAACTATAGTTTCAACAAATCAAATTACATATAAAATTTATATATTATATGATTATTTGCATCAATTAAAGGGCAACCTTATTGATTTCTCTTTATGAATTAACAACTCTGCTACTCTCAGCAAAACCAATTTTTTTTCAATAATTATTTCAACCATATATATAATATATTTATTTACACCAAGCAGAAGACATTTTATCTGATTTATTCCTTTAGCTCTGCTACTCAAAAAATCAACATGATTACCAATTCTTGATGTATATTGGATTATGTTTAAAGAAGCAATATTTATGCATGATCGATTTACTCAGGGAAAACAACCTAGAAAATCAATTGTCTTGGTGATGGAGAACGAACGAAATTGATGCAATGCTGGAAAAGTAGTTATTCATGGAATATTTTATAAATTTTTTAAAATAAACTATGTCAAAGAGTCTTCATCAACTAAGATTAGGGAAAAATGGTATATATTTTACAAAAATGAAAAATTCTAAAATGATGTCTAGAGACGAATGGTCAAAAATAACAATTTTTTTTTTTATAATGATATTGATACAAGAAGAAGTTGCACCAAGAAGGTACAACCTCTGAAGTCCGTGGTGGACCCTTGTAACGTGAAGATAAGGGGAGATTTAGGGATTGGGTAGAGGTCGAAGGTATCTGTGGATGCTGGTCTTGAAAGTTTGAAGGTTATAAGTAGCTGGAAAGACGGTCGGGGGAAGAGAATTCCAGTCTCTAGATGTCATAGGGATAAATGAATTGGCGAATGCGTTTGTTCGATTAGTATCTAGTTTAAGCGCGTAGGGGTGTTGAATTTTAGAAAATCGTGTATTTCGGGCAAATGAGGCCTTTGGTGGGATTATCGATTTTATTTCGTCAGAACAAAAGCCATGGTAATATCTATAAAAAAGGGATAGGGCGGAGACAGATCTACGATGGGCTAGGAGTCGAGAGTGTCAGTTAATGTAGGATCGCCTATCAGTCTGATAGCTCGCCTCTGAATTGCATCTAAGGTATTAAGAGAATACTTGGAGGCTCCTCTCCACAAATGCGAGCAATATTCAAGACAGGGCGAATTTGAGCCTTGTATAATATATGAGTTGAGTGGGGGTGAAAAATCGTTTGGTTCGGAAAAGAAAGCCAAGCTTACATGCTGCAGCTTTTGCTACTGAGATGGGACGGAACTGCCCAAGAGAGGTCAGAACCTAAGGTGACACCTAACATTGATATTTTATTACGGAAACAAATGGGGAATTTCTAATTTACTTGATAAGAAACTTAAGCTTTTGAAGACTCTTGTTGAGTAGTGATGATGTGAAAATGAATCATTCCATTTGGGAAATGCTAATAGATTAAATATTTAAGAATCTTCTTGTAAATGAATGCTGATTCCCTAACTAGAAAAATATATATTAGGGTGCTCTTTATTTTTGATATTTTCGAATATTTACGCTGACAGGGGCTCATATGGTTAGAAATAAAGTTTCAAGGCTCTATCTCAATTTTAACCTAGTGCCACACAGCGATCAATCTTCCCATATATTTGGCATTGAACGATCAATTTTATTCCGGCCAAATCAATGATTCAAAAAATTTGAAACTACAGACTTGATCCCTATAATACTAGATATCCTTCAGAATTTTAGCTATTACAATTTTGGAGTTACATAGAGATAAAATACTGCTATACTTAGTATTAGTAAGTTATAGACTCCAAAATGATAATAGCCAAAAATCTGTGATAATTCTGAAGGATATCTAGTATTATAAGGATCAAGTCTGTAGTTTCAAATTTTTTGAACCATTACTTTGGCCGGAATAAAAAATTGATCGCTCAATGCCAAAAACCCCATGTTATTTAGATGGGAAACTTAATCGCTGTGTAGCACTAGGTTAAAATTGAGATAGAGACTTGAAACTTGGGGGATATTTTTTATTTATTTATTTCGAACCATATGAGCCCCTGTCAGAGTAAATATTCAAAATAAGGAGCACCCTAATATATATATATATATATATATATATATATATTTTCTTTATATAATATCAAATTATCATTAAAGTTAATAAAACATTAATAAATCCCTTTAAATGAGATATTTTAAATTTTCTTTTTCAGAAATGTATTTTATTTTCTCTAAAGATTAAGCATTATGCACAAGATATCTCAGAAAATCACATTATCCTTAGATGAAAACTAGTTAAAGGGAAATAATTTATAGATTTTTTTATATATGGAAATATGAGGGTGAAAATGCGAAAAAAGAAATAAAAAAATCAAAGATATAAGAATGGATAAAAAATAATAATAATAATTAAAGGACACTCTCCTAAATCATTTGACCCATATTTTTCAGTTAAAAAAACCAATATACAAATAACTATTTATTTCTCTAGTATACTATTTTTATACACATATTTCCATTTAATATAGTAATAAGTAAAAAAAGTAACCAGAATATAGAAAGTTAGTAATTAACTGAAATACAAAACACGTTTTTTGATAAGAATGTTGGCGTTTAGATAATTTTTGTGAAAAGTTTTAGTATAAAATAAAATAGATTTATAATTCTGGCTACTTTGATCGAATAATTTTAAAAGAAAGAAATTAGTTGCAAATTTTAAAAATTCGAGATTTGAAAAAGAAACAAAACATGAATCAGGCAAGGTTTGATGGACCAATACAAATATATATAGTATATGTATATAAATTGAAGAAATAATTAAGATCGAGATGAAAAAATTTATTAAATAATTTCCCATAAGTTTTTGTACTATACATAAAGAATAAAACGATATTAGAAAGTGTTATATTATGCTATATTAAATGAAAAAAAAAAACAATTTAAAAGCTCATTAAATATCGGGTTTCACTATTCAGTTAGTAAATTTATTATAGAATTTACAATTTTTTTGTAATAAGTTAATGTAAAACATGTAAATGTTTCATAAAAATTCTCCCTTTATCAAGAGAATTAAAAAAAATAATAGTTTTTTTAAGGAATTTAAAGCAACTATAAACATATAGATATTTCGAAAAATAGACCAGAATAGAGTTAGATTATCTATTTTTAAAATAATTATTTGTTTATAGTTGCTTTATATATTTCTTTTTTTGCTATTTTTTCAAATTCCCGAAACGTTTGAATTTCAAATAAATTTTCAGAATATTTTTTCTTATAAAAGATGCGTATAATATATTAAATATTTAAACAATTATATATAAATTTTATTTATTCGATACCAGTTTTGATAACTTTGTTCAGTTTCAGTCGTGAACAAAATTTTTTTATTCATCTGTTTATAAATTTAAAGGAGACAATAAAGAGTGTCTTCTGCTGGAATTATAATAGTATATAAATAAATTAAAAATTTATAATTCCAGCAGAAGACACAAGTCTTTTATTGTCTCCTTCAATTTATAAAAGTTCACCTACTCTCGGCAAAAACTTTCAATTTCATCTGTTTATAGTTATTGTAATTTACTTTGTATTTTATATATTGATGAAAAATTAAATTTCTAAATAATATTATACAAGTATATGTATATTTTATGGTTTTTCAAGGCATAATGAAATTCACTTTTTACATGCTTTATATTAGTTTTATCTGTATGAATCTATCTATCTATCTACCCTATCAATGTGACTCTTGTTATGTTAAATTCCGCAAACATTTCATAAAAATAATTGCTAACTACTCAATTTAAATGAAATTATATAAAAAAACTAAATAAATAACTTTTCATGCAACCGAATATATTTTTCTCTATAAAAATAAATAAGACTAAAAGTAAAAAAATTAAATATATATTAAAAAAACTAAAAACATGTTATAGGCAGTGTTGTGTTATACTTAATCGTGTAAGGCAGAAGCATGTATTTTAACGACAAAGTGCCCCACTTTTGATTAAGCATACATTATTTTGTACCTTTTATAATATAAGCATGTTTTTAGTTTTTTTATATTTTTTTTACTTTTTAGTCTTAATTATTTTTATAGAGAAAAGTTTGCGGAATTTAACTGCATGAAAAGTATTTATTTTGATTATTTTTATAGAGAAATGTTTGCGGAATTTAACATAACAAAAGTCACATTAATACATATATAGATACAAGTGAAGCTAATATAAATGTAAAAACTAAAAAACATGCTTTTAAAAAGTACAAAATAATGTAATACTTAATCAAAAAGTGTGGGGCTCTTTGTTGAAATTAATTAAAACTTCATGCTTCTGCGCCCCACGCTTTTTGATTAATTACATTATTTTGTACTTTTTAGAAGCACGTTTTTTAGTTTTTTTAAAATTTAGGTAAGAAGGAAAGTTGATGTCGAGTCTGTAAAATGAAAATATTGAGACTATTAATTTATTTTTTATCCAACCAAGTGAATTCAATCATGATTTTGATATAATTATATATTTAAGTATAATATTTATATAAGACTGATAATGAAGTCAAATGCTTGGAAAACTAGTTTCAAACAAATAAAAAGTATATATATAGATATATATATATATAGGTATTTTAATTACAAATAATCCACGATTTTGTTTATTTGTATTTGTCGTTACTCTCGGTACCTTTTTAAATATAAAAATTATAAATGATGATTTTTTTTAGAAAATACCGCTATTAATTATTCTCCAATTTATATTAAATTTTGTTGTAAATTTGGTGAAAATAAAAAATCAATTGTTTGGATTTTTTTTTTTATGATTTACATAGAAAATTGTATTTATTTCAATATATTTTAAATTATAAAATAAAAGGTACTTACGTATAACGCCACCGCAGTGCTGCTACAGATTTGGCGGTTTTTAAATTTCGCCAATCTACACCTAAAATTTTTGAGATAAATCATAAAATAGAATAAATCAGTTCCCCTCTGTCAAAAAACAACTTGAATAGGTTCGGTTTATGATCTCGGTTCGATTAGATAAAAATGCGGGTACATTAACGCCACCGCAAGGTTTGTTTGGGTACGCATTTTTTTATCTAATCGAACCGAGATCATAAACCGAACCTATTCAAGTTGTTTTTTGACAGAGGGGAACTGATTTATTCTATTTTATGATTTATCTCAAAAATTTTAGGTGTAGATTGGCGAAATTTAAAAGCCGCCAAGTCTGTAGCTGCGGTGGCGTTAATACGTAAGTTACCAAATAAAATTATATATATAATAATTTATTTAAAATGGATTTTTGGAATTTAATAATAGTTAATTTTGAATATATATATTTTTAAAGAAAATATCTCTAAATATTGAATTATATAAACATTATTATAACCTAGGTTAGTTTATTTAAAAGAGTGCAATTAAAAAAAAAACCGTAGTGTAAAGAGATGTCACGAGAATGAAATCAAAAGTGAGCGTTGGTGGTTGGTTAGCTTAAGACTGGCTTGTTTTGATTCTCGCCGAATCTTATCTACACGACTTTATTAATAGAAAAACCGAATCTAAATAAATAAAAGAAAAAAAAAACAATTAATTTTCTATTTATACCATGCCTGGTCTAATGTTTCACATCAAATCTGACATTTATATAAAAATATATATTCATATAATTAATCCATATATAAATATAGAAAATTTTTTTTAGATTGTATTATAAATCTAAAAAAATACAAATCTTTTATAAAAAACAATCTTAAAACGTTTATTTAAAATCCAAACTTTTCGGGAGAATTTTTCTTATTATCAATGGAATTATAAGAAATTTGAAAAAATAGTTGCTTTAAGAAATGAATATAAAGCAACTATAAACATAATAAATATTTTGAAAATAGACAATGATACAGATTGTCTTGGAGATGAAATTACCTTGAATAAAAATAAATAATATAAATATTTACTAAAAAGTATTTTTCTAAAATTTTTAGAAAAACAATCCATATCTGACCTTTTGTTTGTCTAAAATCGATTTTTACTTTACCATACAGGGTATGATCAAGTATTGTAATCATTAGTTTAGTTTTAACCTGTAAACTCCTGATGATGGACTAATAATCCGAGATATATTGAGTTTGTATAAACCTCTTTGAATTTTATTTCATTCACTGTGAAACTACACACCCTTTACTTTATTAATTAATATCATGTTTCACCTAAAACCTACACCACTTTCTCTAAGTAAAAAAAAAATCGTGCATGAAAACCGTTTTTTTGCTTCTTTTTTTCGAAATATCTCAAAAACAGCTGAAACTATTTTGATTAAAAAAATTGAGCGAAACCATGGCATTTTGTCTACAAAAAAGCCCTTATAAGTGAACTTCGAAAAATTACGAGATAATAACTGTTTTGTCAAAATGCCTGTTATTCTGTTAGTACGTTACCAAATTTTTGTGGACGAGCTAGCTCAAAAACTAGTGGGAATATCAAAACCAAATTTCACAAGTAGTTTTGGTGTATTGAGATTAAGAGCTGATTAGATTTTGGTGCATATCGACCCAAAATTATATTTATAATAATATAATTATATATGCATTATTATTATTATAACTTATGTTAGTTTATTTGAATCAAATGAGCGTTGGTTTGCTATTACGGCTTGCTTGATTCTCGCCGACACGGCTTTATTGCCGAATTATAATAAATAAATAAAAATAAATAATTAATTTTCTATTTATACCATGCGTGGTCTAATCTTTCATCAAATCTGACCAACAAACATTTAATACAAAATATATATTTATATAATAAATCTATAAAAAATTTTATTGATTGTTTTAAAAATACAAATCTTTTATAAAAAATCTTAAAACGTTTATTTAAAATACAAACCTTTCGGGAGAATTTCTCTTATTATCAATGGAATTAAGTTAAATATAATTTTGGAAATGATCGGAATTTTTAATTAACATAAATTTGATTAAAAAAAGGTCAGATATGGATTGTTTTTTAAATGTTTATAAAATTTTTTAGAGAAAAATAAATTTTGATAAATATTTATATTTTAATTAAAGGTAATCTGGTCACCAAGACAATCTGTACAATTGTCTATTTATAAAAATATTTAATATCTTAGTTTTGCTTTCTAAATTTTAGAGAAAGTAACTTTTTTGAAAAAATTTGTCATTTGTCCTCTGTCCTCAAAATTATACCTATATTAATGAAAATATTATCAATGAATCTAAATTTTATAAATATTTAGGCATACATATTCAGGCAAATTTAAAGTGGGATATGCATATTAGTCATATAGTCAATAAGGCTTATAGGAAATCGGGGATGTTTGGTAGAATTTTGAAGGGTACATCTAGAGAAGTTAAGTCAAAAGTTTAACTTATGTAAGACCTAATTTAGAGTATTGTTCTGTGGTTTGGGACAAATTGTTAAGGGTTTTGACCAGGTTTCCTTAACTTATAGCAAATGTCGGGATGGCTAATGCGTCGTTTGCTCCTGGTATCGGGTTTTTGCACGGTTTTGTCTTTTGATGGAAATCTATGATCATGTTATTTGTTAATGAGCATACATTTCTATTTTTTTTCTTTTTCTTGTTTGTTAATTGTTAATTTCTTTTATTTGATTTGTATTTTATGTTTATTAATTTCTGTAGTTAATTTGTATTGATGTTTTGTTGACCTAGCCACCGAGGACTTGTGCCTCTATGCAGGTCGAGTAATAAAGATTTATTTATTTATTTGAAAAAGGGAGAAATTCTCTCGAAACGTTAAGACTTTTGAATAAACTTATTTTGGATTGTTTTTTTATAAAATATATATATATTTTTTTCATTTATATAAAGAAACAATAATTTTATTTACCATTTCTATATAATTATATATGCATTATTATAAATTATGTTAGATTATTTGAATCAAAAGAGCGTTGGTTTGTCATTTTGGCTTGCTTGATTCTCGCTGAATCTTTTTTTACACGGCTTTATTGATAGAAAAACTGAATTTAATTAAATAAATAAAAACAAATAAATAATTTTCTATTTATACCATGCGTGGTCTAATCTTTCATCAAATCTGACCAACATTTAATAAAAATATATATTTATATAATAAATCTATAAAAATTTTTATTGTTTTATAAATATAAAAAAACAAACAATCCAAAACACAGGAATTATTTGACGGATCACAGTGATGTTTCACAAAGAGGAAATAAAATTAAAATTTTTTTAAAATATTTTGGAGATATTTTATTTATCTCTATACATATCTCGGGCTATGAACCCTTCATCATGTTAACCTCCTGATGAAGGGTTCATATCCGAAATATGTATAGAGATAAATAAAATATCTCCAAAATATTAAAAAAAATTTTAATTTTATTTCCTCTTTGTGAAACATCACTATAATCCGTCAAATAATTCCTGTGTTTAATATGTTTCACTATAAACCAACACCGCTTCCCCCGATGGGTGAACCGCGACCTAAAATCGTGTACACCTGGGCTTCCAAGTAGAAGACAATAGATTATCTAATGAATTCCAAAGACGATGTACACCTAATTCCAATCGCGGTTCACCCCTCGGCTTCTCCTAAACAAAACACGTTTATTCAAAAGTCAAACGTTTCGGGAGAATTTCTCCGTTTTTCAAAAAAAGAAAAAAAAAGTGGCTTTCTAAATTCTAGAGAAAGCAACCTTTTTCTTTTTTTGAAAAATTTGTCTTTGAAAAAGGGAGAAATTCTCCCGAAACGTTTGACTTTTGAATAAACGTGTTTTTTATAAAAGATTTGTATTTTTTCATTTATAATTATATATGCATTATTATAATAAATTATTTGAATCAAATGAGCGTTGGTTTGTCATTATGGCTTACTTGATTTGATTCTCATCGAATCTTATTTACACGGCTTTATTGATAGAAAAAAAACCGAATTTAACTAAATAAATAATTAATTTTCTATTTATACCATGCGTGGTCTAATTTTTCATCAAAAATCTGACCAACAAGCATTTAATAAAAAAAATATATATTTATATATAGATCAATCAATTAATCTCTATACAAGTATATATATATTTAATTGATTTTAGTTAAATTTCAAAATGGGAAATGCATTCATCAATCATCAATTAATTGCCTACCTTTCGAATCTCCCTTTTTTACAATACATTTTAGGCTTTTTTGCTTTTGCTTTTCGCTTTGGCTATTTTATTAATGATGGCGGCAACGTGTATGGGTATAAACGCAAACGTTACAAGAAAAAACCGCCGACGCCGGATAATACACCAGTTAACAAAATTATAAAGCACACTCTCGCCCTTTTTAGACTTGTTTTATTATTCTAAAACTTGCCAAAACATAATAAATACGATAATATAATTGACAAAATATAAACAATGCAATTAAAATTAAAAAATCAATTTAAAGGTTAAATAGAAAAATTTTATCTAAATTAAAAAATATAAAATACATATAATTATATGTGTGTTTTAATTAAAAATAATAATAAATAAAATAATTCATTTTTAAATGGTAAAAATTACAGAAAAAAAAAATCAATTTTACTTACTAACCGAAGCGGGTGAGAAAGAGTTTACAAGCCATTCAATGAATTTTGAGTAGTAGTCCACAATTTAGATTGTTAATAATATAGAATATTATTGTAATTTTTCTTCTAATCTCGATTATATATATATAATCACGTAAATTAATTTTTTAAATATCCAATACTTTTAAAAAGTAAAATTCCTCATATATCCAAATAATCTAAGCATCGATTTTGGGAGCAGAGACAGTTAACATTGAAGAGTAATCAAACAACAAAAACAATTTCTGCAAAATAGTTCCAAAATTGACCACCAGGTTGACTTTTTTTAAATATTAATGCTTATTTTCAAACAATTTATTTATCAATAAACGTTATTATTAATTAGTATTATTATTTTATTTTAAAAAATATTTTTTATTTATTTTATATTTAAATTAGAGGAAAAAGAAACTTATTTTTTTCTTCAAATCTTGTTAACCTCTCTGCAATTTTTTTTGTTTATTAAGAAACTATTTAAACTATTTAAAAAAGTTTTAACAACAAACAAGATGCAATTTATATAAAATACAAATTTGTGAGTCCAATTTTCAGCTCACTAGCTAAGTTTGTTCGAAAAGTCTCCAAATATCGATTTTTTTTTTCAAAACGGAAGTTCTGAAGCGCGCTTCGTTTTGCAAATACAAACATTTTGGCGCGCCAGAATAGATTATCGAGTTTTCTCTTTTTAAAGAAATTTTGTTGCACAAGTCCCGAATTTAAACTCTGATTAGGTACCAAGGCCAATATTTGACCCCGTCACCAATTTACAGAGTACACTAACAAACCCGGCCTTTCCCAAAATATGCGAGGCCCGGGCAAAAGTAATATATTTTTGAGAGTCTTCAAAATCCAAAACTCTGGACAAGAAATAAATAACAATTTTAGTTTATATTTATAAAATTATAATATTTATTTATTTTTCAGAAACTGCGCGCTTCAACATTAGCAAATTTAATTATTATGAAGCCCTAAAAATTGAGGCCCGGGGAAGCTTACCCTCTTAGCCCCCCCCCCCCCCTGATATGCCAAGATCACACACATACACATAATTGGTCAGGAGGCCAGTCCCCCTCTAGACAATGTGGATTTTAAAAACTTGAATTTAAATATAAAAATGGATATTATTAATATTCTTTCTTAAGTATTAAGGTAGTTTTGTTCCGCCAAATAGGTTTTCTTAGGATTTTTTTGAAATTTAGACAGATTATTATTTAAATACTTCTGCATCGATTGGTGGAAAAACGAAAATTATGAACAATATATAGTACCGGAGATACCTATTCAATTCCAAAAATAAAGTTTTCCAGACTCTACATTGCACTATACGGGATATCGGAAAGTTTACATATATATTTAATTATAATTAAGAAACCCTTCTTACCATTGTTATAAACAACTAAACCAATATATTAAACAATAACTAATACATTTTTTAAGAAAATTTTAATTCATAGTTATAACACAGTTTCTGAGATAATAATGAATAAATAATGAAAATGTATAATGAAAAATTTACACTAAAAACAAACTGGCAACAATGCATATATTTAACCTAAAAAGTGGGTTAACTTAAGCACTTTTTTGACGTTTTTTGCTTCCGCCATTGTCGCAACAGCTTTCAATCGCTTATTAAGAACTTTTTGTTTAATAAATCTTCCTCTATAATGTACTTTATCTGACATTTCTATGATAAAATATATACAAGCTCGGACAGTGTTGCAAGATTTGTCAAACGAGCACAAGATTGGCTAATAGTGGTACATAAACAGCAAAAAGTTTTGGGCTTATGAATTATGAATCCTTATTATCTGTTCTATATATTCTAGCATCAACTTTTTGCTAGCATATATTGTCGCGAAACAATATAACTACCTTAAGATACGGTGTCGCTAGACAGTAATTTAGAAAAGTGGACAACATTTTACTAATGAAATTAATCCATTTTTATCTATCTACTCTTATTAAACGAGCAAAAATTGTATATTTATTTGTTTGTTTATATATTTGTATCTTGGTTCTATTTTGAAAACGACTCTACCGATTTTGATGAAATTCACGAGTTAGGGTGTTTTTGGGGTGACAATTCGATCTGTCACGGTCTTATCTTCGACAAAATTGTTTTCGATAGGTTTTTTCGTAATCAAATTAATTATTCTCAGGTAGACAAATCCCATTCTTAGGGCTTTAAAAAAAGGTTTCCCTTTTCCTTTTGTGCTCAGGCAGACAATGGGTCGGGTAAATCTTTTATTCTAAAAGGCCTTGAAGAAGTATTGTGTTTGTGGTTTGTTATTCTCCCTAAACGTTTATAATTATTAATAAACGTTTTATAATTGTTTTTATAAAGAACCTTATTTATTTAATAGAATAAAAAATAATCAAGAATTTATTTAAAAATATCTTTCGCATAAGCAGATCTCAATTTTTCTGAAAAAATAACACAGTGGTCGAATACATTATTTATATTTGTATTTTTTTTAATTTGAAAACGGCTTTCAAATATAAAAATCGACCTTTTTATCAGAATTTTAAATTAAAAATAATATTAAAATAAAGCTTTTAACTGAAGGAAGAAGTTACCGAGCATCGCTCGGTGCCTCCAGGTACTGATACTATTAAATGAGACAAGATATTCTTCAAAATTTGCAGTCAATTTTCGAGAAGGTGCGCCAAAAATTAATTTTGCCCATTCAAAATAATTCTTGACATCTGGCCCTCTATTGTCTATTGAGCTATTTATTTGGGGGACCGGAAAGTAATGTCATTGTGTCAAATCCGTGTCGGACAGGGGAGCTGTCAAACACTCTTAACCAAACTTGATCTCTCTGACCTTGATCGACCATCCAGGAACATTTACAGATGATTGGCAAGGTAAACAGAACAGGTGTTTGGGTCCCCGATTATCTGTCCGAACAAAACAAACCAAAACCACCGATCAACCACATGAAACTAATTTCTTCAACGGCAGTGCTTAAGGTAGTTGTTTCGCGACAATCCACACAAAAATTTTTAGCCTCTTAACCACTCTATAAATATAACCGGTGCTAAAATTTTAGGTTATGTTTTTTTAACGTGACTGTACTTCTCACACTACAATATCCCCTCCACTAAAAATAATCGCCCAAACATGTTTATTTTTTTATTTTTTTATCAAAACTACGTGGTAAATAATTTCAATTTTTTTTTAAGTTACTCCAAATATATTATTCTAACAAATATTAGTTTTTCATCAAGATGGTGAAAGTCCTTCAATGAAAAAAAATAAAATATGGATCATTTTCCCATCCTTCCCAATCTACCATATGTACAAAATTGCAATTATTTCATGATTGGTGTGGTAAATCGTCTTCAAATTTTAACAATGTGTTTATTATGCTTTTAATGACTTATATTCCAAGTTTCGAAGACTTCTTGAATTTTTGCATTTGTGAAAGAATTACGTTAAGCCTCGACACACTGAGAATGCAGATCTTTACTGTGAACAATTGGATCGAGTCAATCAATCTTTAATTGAAAACTGCCCAGGGATTGTCAACAGAAAAGGCGTTATGCAAGACCGCACTGCGCAAGACGAACCCTGGAAAAAATTAATGAATTGGGGTAGAAGGTACTGCCTCACCCACCATACTACTGGTGCATACCATTGGATTACCATCTTTTCCGATCGCTACAGCACTTTATATGGGACAAAAAAATTTGAAAATTTGGGTGATATCAAAAATGCCATCTCCAGATATTTTGCTAAAAAACCATTTGGCGTCATTGAAAATTTGCAGATAGAAGGCAACAGGTTGTTGATATTACATCATTGATTAAATAAATAAATCTTTATTACTCGACCTACTTAGAGGCACAAGTCTTCGATGGCTAGGTCAACAAAACATCAATACAAATTAACTACAGAAATTAATAAACATAAATACAAATCAATTAAAAGAAATTAACAATTAACAAACAAGAAAAGTAAAAAAAAAAAAAAAATAGAAATGTATACTCATTAACAAATAATCATAGATTTCTATCAAAAGACAAAACGTAATTTAAATAATTCCGCGAAAAAACCCGATACCAGGAGCAAACGACGCATTAGCCATCCCGACATTTGCCATAAGTTGTTAAGGAAACCTGGTCAAAACCTTAACAAGGATGATATGACCTCTCTCTACCTCAGGTAAAATAAAAACTTGTTAAAAATTTATTTATTTGAATTTAATGAAAAAAAGATGACATTACTTTCCGGTCAGCCTAATATTACAATTTTTGATTATTTATTAGCTAGTAATTATTTAGATAGTCTAAATTAACAAATTTATCCTGAGTATTATTTTAGGTTGGTGCTAATAGGAATATAGAGAATAAAAAAATGTAAATGTCCATTTTTCAAGACCTTGTTTCAGATGATGTCTGTACCACCATCTAGATCAGGCTTGTCCAACCCGCGGGCCGCATTCGGCCCTAGATGGCTATCAATGTGGCCCGACAAAAAATCGCAAACTTACAACTTTATGAGATTGCGACTAAAGATTCCAGTGATTTTGCTAAAAATACAATATTTTTAATTTGCTATTAATTTATTACTGACTGACTGACAAATCAAAAACCTAAAGTACTCCCACTGGTCCTAGAATGCTGAAATTTGGCATACTGGTAAAGTTTGGGCTACAATTAAAGGGAAAAATCGAAAAACCGAAACTTTCCCTTTTTCAGGACCTAAAATGAAGGGGTGAAATTTATTATATAGGCTTAATTAACATATAGTGGAAATACAATCAAGCTAGAATCCTGAAATTTGGCATACTGGTAAAGCTTGGCACATTAATAAAGAAGGATATTGAAAAACTGAAACTTTCCCTTCTTCGGGGCCCGAAATGAAGGGGTGAAAGTTATGAAAACCCGACCGGGTTTTTAACAGATATTTTATGAGAAATATTTAATAATTATTAATATAAATGTTTAAATGTAATTATTTAGATAAATTAAAGGATAAAACTTTTCAAAAATTAATGATATCTGACCAAAAACATAAATGGGGAAAAGGGGACAAGTTCGGTACAAACGGCTTCGGCGACAAAAGAGTTGAGATCTAAACGGGTACCAAGTTCCATAGTAGTTGCTTAAATCATAGCTCTAGGAATGAACAACGATCTTCAATTGATTTAAAAGAAAATTTGTTACGTTCTTTGATATTAAATTTATAACTTGGCAAGTTTTATATCCAATTAAATTGGTTATAGTATAAAATAACAACTAGATAAATTTTAAGCTTGTATTAAATATCATCACGTTAAACGTAAGTTATTGACTATTAAACCTTGCCAAGTTATAAATTCAATATCAAAGAACATAACAAATTTTCTTTTATATCAATTGAAGAACGTTGTACATCGCTATAGCTATGATTTAAGCAACTGATATGGAACTTGGTACCCGTTTAGATCTCAACTCTTGTCGGCGAAGCTTTTTGTACCGAACTTGGCCCTTTTTCACATATATGTTTTTGGTCAGATACATATAATTTATTGAGTATACGATTATCTAGTATCCAATAGCAACCAATTTTATTTATTTCTAATTTCATTGACTAATTTCTTGAAAATATTGTATATGGCTTCAGAAACTAGAAGATCTTCAGGAAAATTGAAAAAAAAGAAAGATAGCCAAAGTGAAGAGCAGAATAATTTGTGGGAGAGGGATTTATTAGAGGCGCAAATTTCGGATGATTCGTGGAGATGTTTAATTTGTTTATTTACTGAATCGCTCGTCATCTATCATGGGTGAATAAACAAAGGTAAATCTGTAGAATTAGGGCCAGACAAATAAATATTATAAAAGATGTAAATAACAATATATAGAATTTGAAGGAGACAATAAAAGAGTGTGTCTTCTACTGGAATTATAAATTTTATTCATAACGAGACTATATAGTTTCGAGGGCTTTATACCTCTTCATCAATCTATTACAATTGATTCACAGGAATTAAGGTATGAATGGAATTTGAATGAATGAACGAATGAATTTTCATTTATACATTAATTCCTGTGAATCAATTGTAATAGACTGATGAAGAGGGCGAAGCCCTCGAAACTATAGTCTCGTTATAAATAAAATTTATAATTCCAGTAGAAGACACTCTTTTATTGCCTCCTTCAATATATAAAAATTCTGCTATCCTCGGCAAAAAATTTTCAATTTAATTTATATAGAATTTATTTTATTTTATTTTAAGGGCCTCCACATCTCCCCTTATAGACCTCCGATCTTCCCACTCAGGATCTGGTTGAGTAAAGTAAAAATTTAATTAGTTGTTTGATTGAAAGTGTGGTTCGATTCGGTTAGGTTAAATCTAGTTCGGTTTGGTTATAGCAACCAAGAACCGAGCCGAACTGGATCTAGTTGAAAAGATTTTGTTTTGCTGAGAGTATCACAGTTGTTGATTCATAAAGAGAAATCAATGGGGTTGTCCTCTGTTTGATACAAATAAACATGTACATCTGTGCCCCCTGGGCGAACAGATATGTTTTAAACCACCGGGCGGTCCCCTCACGAATAGGAATGTCTGCCCTAATTCTGCAAGTGAGCCTAAATAAATTATTTTTACTCTATTTAAGCAGTATAGAGAAATCTTGCTCAAGTTTTATTATTATATTAAAATGTTTCACCTAGAACCTACACCTAACTCCTTAAAAGTTATTAGTATAGAGAAACGTACTCTTTTTTTCGATATATCTAAAAATGGGCTAAGGTTCGTTTAAAGATAAAAAAATAATTGAAAGTAATGGAAGGCAGCCTAGAGGTAGTGAGGAAATAAAAAATGAACACATATCCAAATAAGGTGTGATTTATTGGATTCCTTCCTCCTTTCCTTTCAAACTGACCTTTCGGAGGATTCATCCATCCTTCTTCAGGGTTTCGCTACCGTCAGTTTGAAAAGAAAGGAGGAAAGAATCCAATAAATTACACCTTATTTGGATATGTGTTAATTTTTTCTTTCCTAACTACCCCTGAGCTGCCTTGGATTTCTTTCAACTAAAAGTTCTACCTGTCCGTCTCTCTCCAGAGAAAATTTCGTTACAAATAAAATAAAATACATTAAAGTGTTAAATCCATTTGGATCTGGTATCCTAGGGTCTTAGCAAGGGCCGTACTGTAGATTTTCTTAGTATGATGCAAGTCTTCGAATTCCGCCCTTTAAATGTTTTTTCTTTAAAATAAACTTCGATTGTGATAATAATAATAAAAAAAAACTGCTCAAAATTTAAGAATACTATTTTTATTTTGAAAATATAAACTAGATTCTTTAAAATAATGATAACAACGATCAATTACATCAATCTACTACATTTTAACCCTTCTAAATTTAACTTTAACAATTGGTTAATTAGGATGTGTAGTCAATGAAGATTCAATTGAAATTAAAGACAGATTTCTAAGTTTTGTTTAGTTTATTGAACTTCTTACGTAGTTTTTTTATTAATTTTAATTCGTGAAAAAACTTGTTTTTCCACTAGCTACAGAGACAGGGAGTGTTAATAAAATTCTGAGAGCTACAACAGAGTATTCGGATACAAAATAATTAAGTTTTTTGGCACAAATAATTTAAAACATCCAACGGTTTCATAGAATATGGTAGCATTCGGGATACATCACGTAATTCTTCTTGAAGATCATTTATATATATTTGATTTATTTTCTACTGAAAGTATTGACAGACACTGATTTTTTTTGTCATCTATATCCTTGAGTTTTAAAATATCTTATAAAAACTGAAAATTTTGGCTATGGGTTTTCAGAAGCGTGATTATCGTTCATTCAAAGAATTAAGGGTAATGTCCAGAATATAAGTGAAAAAGTTTATTTTAAATTTAATCTCCTCTGTTAAGGGTTCATCGACAGTTTCTTCATAGTTAAATTAACGCTTTTTCCTTCTTGGTCTAACTTTAGTTTTTGAAGGAGTTCCTGTGCATTCAAGATTTTCTGCAGCAATTTTCATCTGATCATTTCCAGATTGTCCATAACTTTTCACTTTTTGTATGGTACATGGACCAATAGAGAAAAGCATTGTGTAAAGATAATTAATTATTGAATGGTTCCAATTGTATTTTGATTTCGCTGCTTATGCCGCTCCTTACTGTACCGCCTGATGCGGCACGCCTCTCTGCATCATAGCACGGCACGGCCCTGGGTCTTAGTTGTAGAAGTCCAGCTATGCTGTAATGTGTAGACTTTTTAAATTTCCTTTTTATATTAATAATCTACAAAATATCTGAACAATTTGAGCTGAGGATGAAATTTTATCTTTACCATATATGTACCAAATTTGCATTTTTTACTTTCACATTACACAGGCCGACAATGAAAATGCCTCGGGCTCAAAACAGATGATTCTTATGTTTTTCCACCTGCTCAATTAAAAAATCACTATAAAATTACCTGAATAGCTTTTGTTTGAGATGTTATTGAGTCAAACGACGAAAAAGCTATATTGACCTATTTTCGAATCCAATTAAATATTAAACAGTAATAGTTGAAATCAAAATATTTTGTTGACCTAATGAGAAAAGTTTCCTTTGATTGTTAAATTACTACTTGTTTTTAGCTGAATTAAAACTCGAGTTATAACTAAAAAACTAAAACTACGTGATTATAAAGGATAATAAACATAGATAAAAACATGAGGTCTAGTTTTTGAGTTATAACTCGTGTTCTAATTGAGCTGTTCAAGTTATATTTTGAAAATCAAAGAGAAGCTGTTTACTATTACATCAACAAAATATTTTGATTTCAAATATTGCTGTTTAATATCTGATGGGACTCGAAAATAAGGTCAAAAATTGCCTTTTCGTCGTTTATTATTATTATAATAACTACAAAAGCAATCTTTATACTTTTCCTTTATTTTGGTGCAAAATAAATAGAAAATTCATGAAATAAACTTTAGGACAAGTGAAAACATTTTTTGTAGAGTTGTGTTATATATTGAACTGATATAGTATATATTTATATATTCATCATTTTTTTTAAATTATTAATCTTTTTTAAAGCAATACTCGTTGATTTTTGAAAATTTTTATAATAATAACTAGATTTAATTTAACAATTCTTATTTCTTCTATATTAGGTATATTGAACATTTCATTGAGGGCGCTAAAACGCGGGCCAGAAGAAGAGTTCGTGCTATCACCCCTCATCACATTTTACAAAAAGTTAAACAAGCCAATGTCAATAGACAGCAAAAGAATAAAGAAAAAGTTAAATTATCCCCTCAACCAGAAATATATAAAGAAGCGAATAAAATGAAAAATCTTGAAACTTCAATGATGGCAAAGGTAAAATAAAATTTATAAAAATCTATTTTTTTAAATTTTCATTATATTTAATCATTAATAATATACCGGGTGAGTTTTTTTTATCTTGAGACAGTCTTATAATTCAAAAATAGTGTATTATATAGTATGAAAAAAAGTTTCAAATAAAAGTTTATTTATATCAAGGGGAAACTAAACTATGCTATTGTTTGTCGACCTAGAACAAGCTTTCAAAGGTATTTCGAGGTCTTGTTCTGTTTTTTAAATGGAAACCTATATTAAGTGGATATTGATGAGGCAGTCCAAAAGAAGATAATTATAACTATCTTTTTATTTTTATTCAAAAACCGACGTTTCGGAGGCTATTCCCTCCTTCTTCAGGGTCTGTAATTAATTAAAATGGGATTTGGCCATCATTACAAACAAGATCATTTTTGAATAAAAATAAAAAGGTAGTATAAATTATCTTCTTTTTTGGACTGCCTCATCAATATCACTTAATTCACTTATCACTCCGTCTCCAAAAATTACTCCAATCTTAGGAAACCTATATTTTTCTTTACATAGCCTAAATCTAATAAAAAAAAAAAACTGAACAACTATTCATAAGAACAATTTTTTTATACGACATCAAATAAAAAAAATATTAAATCAATTAGATCTCAAAAAATCAAATATTTAATTATTAAATAAATCTTATCTTATTATATTAAACGAGCCAATCTTGTGTATATATATATCCAATCGGGTTCTCGAAAACGGCTCTAACGATTTGGATGAAATTCACGGGTTAGGGGGTTTTGTGTTGGACGATTCGATCTGTCACAGTCTCATCTTCGGCTAAGTTGTTTTTGATGGGATTTTTTATTAATTGAAATAATTATTCACAGGTGGTTGTCTCGATAAAAATGTATATTTACATTTTTATTCTATTTCCTTTTAATAAATAATTGGTTTTTTAATTTTAAATCCCACAATAAGATCAATACAATTATTATTATATATTAAAAGTTGGGCAATTTAATTGATTAAAAATCGAGTTTTAAGTCCCACAAATATTAAATATTAGAATTAGAATTTGACAATTTAATTAATTATAAAACTCGACAAATTGTTATTTAATTAAAAAAAATTATTAAATGGTATTTATTTAAATTACTAAATACACATAATATGTGGGTCACTAAAATAGAAATTTCAAAAACTGGGTGAGGGGGCAAGAGGCGGGTGTGGAGGATACGGTTAGGGGTGGAGGTGGAGGTGGAGGTGGGGTGGGGCGAAGTGGAGAGTTTCGGGGGTAGGGTTGGGGTTGGGGTGGGGGTCCAGAGGGCTTGTAGTATATATATAGCTTTTAACTTGAAGCAAAAAGTTACTGAGGTACTAATTATTAAATTGAAAAGTCACAACAATGAAAATAAGTGTTTATAATGATCTTAAAACTTCATTATACACGGATTTAAGAGATTATTTTCTACTTAAAGATCTATTTAAAATTCTTGAGCTTAAAAAAGTTTATTTCTCGTGTCAATACAGTAGATAGTTATATTTTATTACAATAATAAAAATGGAGCATTTTATTGTTGAAGAAAGATGTTCCATCCAGAAGACTTGCGATACACTCTGGAATGTCACAGAATATTGTCGAAAAATTATTAATTTATTAATTATTATTAAATTATTTATTTAATAATGAAATTATTGATCATTATTATTTGATAATTAGTTGAATAATTGTTAAAAATAATCAATATTTGGATTTTTTTGAGATCTAATTGATTTAATATTTTTTTATTTGATGTGTAAAAAACAGTTCTTATGTTCAGTTTTTTTCTAGATTTAGGAAATGTAAAAAAATATAGGGTTCTATTTAAAAACAGAACTTGAGCTTGAAATACCCTTGAAAGCTTGTTCTAGGTCGACATACAATAGTGTAGTTTAGTTTTCCCCTCGATATAAATAAACTTTTTTCATATAATGCACTGTTTTTGAGTTATAAGACTGTCTCAAGATAAAAAAAAATCACCCGGTATATTACCATCAGAACAGTCGATCGTGACCACAATAAATATCATGGTTTCACTGAGTCAAAAGATTTATTAGAAACTTTTCTTTTTACTCTCCGAAACGTAGCTTCGAAAGTTTAATAATAAAAATTTCCAATAAATGTTCTTTTTGTTAATCATCTTTTTATTTATCCATGGACTGCCTTCCACTCAATTCTCAATTTGATATCTATCAGTCCGTTTCCGAGAAAAAACATCTAATCTATCTATATTTACCATATATGTACATTGTACAATTAGCTTGTTTTTGTAGTTGATAAAATATGAAATTCTCCAATTGAAAGCGGAGGCATTACTGCAAAAGGAAATGGATTTGAAAACGAATGAAGAGAAACTGAAAGAAATGCGTGAAATTGTTCCAGGATCTTGCCAAGATATTTATGGAGGTGTTAATAAAGCACAAAAGAAAGAGGACCAGAAGAAGAAAACAGAGAATGAAGGAAAAAAGAAAGGCAAAGATACGAAACAAAAAAATAAAAATGTAAGATAAGTAAATATTATATATAAATATAATATATATTAGAGAAAGAATTTAATTTATAGGACAGATTCTAAGATTTTAATAGAAATATTATTAAATTGCGATATCAGAGGGGATTCATCCCCCCAGGAGTCGAACCTGAGAACTAACATGCTTTCCGGGCAGTCAAGTCACACCCTCGAGACAAAAAACTCCCTCTGAATATTAATGGAGTGAAAGATTTCTATGCTTATATCAAATATTGCGATTCAGAGGGAGTTTTTTGTCTCGAGGGTGTGAGCTGACTGCCCGGAAAGCATGTTAGTTCTCAGGTTCGACTCCTGGGGGGATGAATCCCTCTGATATCGCAATTTAATAATATTTCTATTAAAATCTTAGAATCTGTCCTATAAATTAAATTCTTTCTCGTTTATAATTGATTTGTTAATCTGAACCCGAGCTCATTTTTGAAAAACATTTCAACTCTTTTCAAAAATAAGATGCTCAAATCTTTACTTTTATAATATATATTGTTTCTCTTATTTATTAATGACCTGTTCAATGTAATTCAACATTGCAATATATTAGCTATTCGCAGACGATATCAAATTGTTTTTTGCTATTTCTAAAGTTTCAGACTGCATAAGCTACAATCCGACCTAAAAATCTTAACTATCTGGTACAAAGCAAACTTATTTTTTCTAAATTTTGACAAATGCTTCACCATTTCATTCTCAAAAAAGGAATATTTTATCTCATACAATTACTATCTGGACGATACTTCTTATTGCATTAGAGTAACTTCAATCAAAGACCTTGGTGTCACCTTTGACTCAAAGCTCACGTTTAATGAACATATTAATCATGTGGTTAGTAAAGCTAACCGAACTTGGGGGTTCATATTTCGCAACACTAAAGCTTTTAGGAGCCCCAATTGTATCAGATACCTATACATAAGTTTGATTAAATCTGTCGTAATGTATGCTTCAACAATCTGGAGACCGAATCAAAAAACCAACATAGCTAGACTTGAAAGAATTCAGCATAAAGTTTTGAGACATCTAGCGTCTCTCTCTGGTAGCCCTATGTCTAGATACGATCATGACTACTCGAAAATCGCTGAAACTTTCGACATGTCAACTATTCTTTCGTCTATGATTGCTTCCGACAACTTATTCACTTTTAAAATTATGTCTGATACCATTCGTTGTCCTGAGCTTAGAATTCTTTTTCCACTGAACAATCCTTCGTACCCACTACGACAGAATCAACCATTCTATCCACCATTTCCATTTACACGTCATTCCGAAACCAACCCTATTTATAGATTAAGCATCGCTTATAACGCCCTTTCCCAAAAAACATGCGTTTTGAATTTTACTATAGATACCAACAGAATGTCTAGAATGATAAAAATAAACACACTTTCATATATTTAAATACTCACTATCATAATTATTATAATTATCTGATTTACTCTGTTTTATTGTTTATTATTTGTATGTTTAACTTTATTGTTTTTTCTCTACTTTTTACTAAGTAGTGTTTCTTTGTATTACTTTTTGTAATGTTTTTAAAGGCACATGCCGTTGAAATAAATAAATAAATAAATAAATAATTTATAAAAAAACAATTATAAAACGTTTATTTGAAATTCAAACGTTTCGGAACAATTTCTTCCTTTATCAAAATAATTTTAATTTTATAATTAATAGAAGGAAATATTCTCCTGAAACGTTTGGATTTTAAATAAACGTTTTTTATCTTTTTGTCTGTCTAACTGTCTAGATTCCGATATCCACAATACTCAAGTATAGAAGGTCGTAGAAAGCTGCTTATACCATATATTTCCAAAACGAATAGCTGATTAGATTTTAGAAATTCTAGCTTGAAACCATTTGAATCAGAAAAAAAATGAATCTTTTTTGATCAGGGAGAATAGTATAGAATTCAAGGTGAAACATATTTAATAAAATTAACCTTCCAGCGGACGCGCTCTGTAATTTCCCTTAAGCGGGCGCTTGTCGTAAATTTTACGTCATCAAGTTTTCTCCAAGTAAATGGTGTTTTCTTTATATTAATGTTAGAGAATGGCTGTAAGGTTATGAAAAATGATAAATGACAGAACTTTTAAAAAAATATATTTGACTTTCTTAAATAAAAAACGAAACAACACTAAATATTTCTCAGTAGAAAATCATAAGATGGTGTCATCTATTAAATCCGATGGAATGGAATATTTTTATTTATATGTCAGAGGGGTTGTTTTTCACTCCCTCAGGAATCGAACCCGAGTGCCAGTAACAGCAATCCGGGCCATCTGGCTCACCTGCGGGATGCGAACCTCTCTGACATATGTAACGCGTAAAATATTTTACTCAAAGATTGTTATCTTAATTTGTAAAATTTCGCGATATAGTGATTCTAAATTTAAACACATAGCCATGCCATATAATTTAAATAAAGGTCATTGAGTGTTTGGAATTTTGAAGAAATTCAAAATTCGAAGAAGCAATGGAATGACTTTTCCTAATTGTAATACTCGCACTCGGGTTCGATTCCCGAGGGGGTGAAAAACAACCCCTCTGACATATAATTAAAAAAAATATTCCAATCCATCGGACTTAATAGATGACACCATCTTATGATTTTCTAGTAAATTTGAATCTATTACCATCGGCAAATTAATATCTTTCATACTAAATATTTCTTCTAGCTCTTTTTGTGTTAGCGGCCTACGAGACATAATAGAACATGCCTAAAACCAAAAAATACATTTAGCTATAAAAAGAAACGATATAAAATGAAAAAATTAGTTTATTTAAAATACTTATACTTTAAGGCGCGTGTCGTAAAATTTCCGCTCAACGGAAATTCTCAAATATCATTGAATAACAAAAACTTCTAACCACACCCGTGGTTTAGAAAAACCCTGACCCTCGAATAGCTCGGAGCTCGATTCTTGATACTAAGGTCCAGTTGTAGGTCCGTTGGTAAACTCTTTTTAAACGTTGGCAAAGGGTAAAACCTTAGAATTCTCCTTGTGCCGGGTGGGATGGCCAATCAGATTTCAGAATTCTAAGGTTTTACCCTTTGCCAACGTTTAAAAAGAGTTTACCAACCGACATACAACTGGCCCTTAGTGATAAAAGTGGTGGAAGCGATAAGGCGCATGTGTCGTAAATTTTACGACAGAGCGCTCGCTGGAAGGTTAAAAATAGATTACTAGGTAGGTTTCACAAATAAAATAAATATTTCTTATGAGCAAGACTCAATATATATTTCGGGCAACAAGGTCACTTCACTCACTTCAGGAGTTTACATTGTTAAAGTTATCAATGTAAAGTCTTGAAGATAGGCTCGTCGCCCGAAATATATATTGAGTCTTGCTCATAAGCAATATTTATTTCATTTGTAAAATCTACCTAGTAATCTATTTTTAATTTTATTAAAATACGAAGAACACTTTTAATTAATTAGCTGTTTTTGTCACCAAAGTTTGTATTAATAAAATACTCTAAACAAATTATAAATTACTGTTTTAGCAAAAGCCGAATACTGATAAAGAAGAAGGAGTTAGAAATATATTGACCAAAAAAATATCGGACTTCCTTATTAAACCGTGAAGAAAGTTATTTGTTATATCCGGAAATTGAAGATTATCCAGTTAATAGCTATGATTTTTATATAGCACTTTGTCATTTTTCGGATTATCAATTACCAATCGAACTGTTCAAAATTGGTGTCCCTTTATCAGCGATTGTCAAAGTTTATTGTCCGAACCCCAAAGAAATTATAACAAAACGTGATGATGACGTAAGTAAATAAAAAGTTAAAAGTTGTTAACTTTAATATACACTCAACTTCGAAAAACAAATACTTATTCGGTAATATTACTGTAAAATAAATAAGCCGGTCAAGTGCCAGTCGACTCGCATACCCAGGGCTCCGTACCTAATATATATATAATCAATATATACTTCGCTCAGATGCCAATGCGTCTAAATCCATAAAACAAAAATATTTTAAAATTGATGTTTTTAAATCCAATTCTATAAGAAAACATTTCAGTAAAAAAAGGGACTCCTGAAGTAACCAATAAAACCCTTTGTACTATTATACAGGGTTCGGCGCTCGAAGTCTTACCATCTACGGTGAAAAGATTTTAAACGATGCTTTGTCACCTTTAGTCCAGTCAACGAATGGGTTATAGAAAACATTTTAGAGGAGAGAATTTTTTTCTTATGGAATGTGTTTGGGCTAGTTAGGAGGTAAAAATACTAAAAGTCCCCAGTCCTAGCTACCGGGCTTAGGGGTGGAAGGGGGGTGGAAATGTCCCGTTTTTTTGGTTTTTTGCTTATATCTCAAAAACAGTGGGTTGTAGTGAAAAAGTTTTTCTTAGCAAAATAAAAGCTTATAATATTTACTACAAGATCACTTCAATTTAATTTTTCTCTATTTCTTATGGTTTTTGAGATATTCGCCCGCGAATATCGTTTATGTATGAAAAAAATAAAATTTCGACCATGATGGAGCACGTTTTCGACAAAGACCATTCTATACATTTTTAAACTAGATAAAATTTGCTATAATTTAAACAAAGTTGCATCTTAATTGGAAATTTCGAGGTTCTTCGGCCACCAAAAGTTGTCCTACACACTTTCGAGGTCGCAAACTTAGATTTGGCTTACCCACATCATACCAAACCATCCTAGAAAAAATATCTTTTCCCGCAATTAATTTAAGCTTAAAACTCCCTATATACTGGGCTATTGCGGAATTTTCTAACAAAATGTGTAAATCGACCAGAAATTTTTAAATTGCTATAACTCCAGACGATTTGAAAATAAAATCATAAATGTATATATCATTTTAAAGGAAATTGAATGCTCTACAACTTCTTTTCTGAGGACTTTTACTCTAAAACGAAAGGCTGAGGTGGTAGAGACAAAAGTTTGACGAAAAATATAGGAAATTTTATTTTTTCATACATAAACGATATTCGCGGGCGAATATCTCAAAAACCATAAGAAATAGAGAAAAATTAAATAGAAGTTAATCTTGTAGTAAATATTATAAGCTTTTATTTTGCTAAGAAATACTTTTTCACTACGACCCACTGTTTTTGAGATATAAGCAAAAAACCAAAAAAACGGGACATTTCTACCCCCGTCCACCCCTAAGCCCCGGTGGTTAGGACTGGGGACTTTTAGTATTTTTACCTCTAACTAGCCCAAACACATTCCATAAGAAAAAATTCTCTCCTCTAAAATGTTTTCTATACCTCCTTTTTGAGCGTTCGTTGACTGGACTACTTGGGCACGTAAACAATTCGGTAGAAACCATTGGACGTTTCAACAATACTCTTCACCATCCCATAAAGTCCGTGAAACCAAACGTTTTTTACAAGAAAAAGTTCCCAGCTTCATTTCTTCACAACAATCGTCACCATATTCCCCGGAATTTTTTTCCATATGGTCCATTCTTGAGGCCAAAGTATCAACTAAAAATATCAGACGGTCAACGCCTTAGAGATTGCTCTTCGCAAAATACCATCAGATCACATTCGTGCAGCGTGTGAAGCCTTCTCGGACAGACTATGCAATTATCCGCGCTAAAGGTGGCTACATCGTACAATATAACATATTTTTCTTAAAATTTGAAATGTTTCTCACGATATACTGAAGTTTTTAAATAATAAAAATTGACAAATTTATAACATTTTTAATTGGTAACACTTCGAGTGCCGACCCCTGAAAGAAGAAAGAATAAACCTAATTTATTAGATAAGAATTTTGAAATTTAGAAGTTTACCAAAATTGAATCTAACCGCATTAGTAGTTCTAAGTGACTAATATATTGCTAGCTGAATGACTAGTCGTTCCGTAAAGTCCCTGTCTCGAATATGGCTCACATTTGTGGAGAGGAGCCTCCAAGTCTCCATTCCATTATCAGACTAATAGGAGATCCGGCATTAACACTCTTGACTCTCTGGCCCATCGTAAAACTGTCTCCGCCCTTTAACTTTTTTATAAATATTACCATGGCGTTTGTTCCGACGAGATAAAATCAGTAATCTCTCTATTTCTGTTAGGTAAGGTTGCATAACCTACAGGCGTCCCCATGAAACAGAATTTTTCCCATACCGATAAACCGATTGAAATGAAATTGAAAACCTACCATTACTTTAATAAAATGAAGCACTGATTAGTTTTTAGTACATATTGGTCCACAAACATTAGTACTTTCTTAGTTTTTCCGGTTTTTCTAAATATCTTGAAAATTACCAATTTTGATGAAAATTATTATATTATTAAAGTTGTTACTATATAAGGAAATAATTTATGAAGATAATTTATATTTTATTGCCAACGTTTCGTGAACTTTGTTAATTATTTAGTCAAAATGTCTGCTAGTGTGGGGTAGGTTGTGGTTGGGATTTTTAACCAATAATAACACAGGTCGACAAAATTTTTTTTCCTTGTCCTAAGATTTATTTCATGATTTTTCTATTCATTGTGCATCAAAATAAAGGAAAAATACCTATATTCCATATAAAGTTTGCTTTTGTAGAGGTTATAATAATAATAAACGAGAAAAAGGCCATTTTGACCTATTTTCGAGTCCCATTAGATATTAGACAGCAATATTTGAAATCACAAGATTTTGTTGACGTAATAAAAAACAGTTTCCTCTTTGATTTTCAAATTATCACTTGTTTGTAACTCAATTAGAACTCGCGTTATAACTAAAAAAGTAAGACCATATGTTTTTATCTATGTTTTTATCCTTTATAATCACGTAGATTTAGTTTTTTAGTTATAACTCGAGTTCTAATTGAGCTAAAATCAAGTGGTAATTTGAAAATCAAAGAGGAAGCTGTTTTCTATTACGTCAACAAAATATTCTGATTTCAAATATTGCTGTTTAATATCTAATGGGACTCGAAAATAGGTCAAAATGGCATTTTTCGTCGTTTTGACCGATAATATCTAGAAACTCTGACCTGTTGTAAAAAATCGAGAAATTGCATGAAAATCAGCTAATAAAACTCTACTGGAATCCATTGTTAGGTTTACGGGTACAAATTTTTGTCAACCTGTGTAATTGGTCATAACACCTCTAAAACTGTATTTGATTTTGAAAAATTTGTGATGGAATTTATTACAATCAGTTGATTATTTGTTATTTTATTTATTGAAATATTTATTTAAAAGTTTATTTCTATAAAATGTTGATTTTTAATTAATGACGAAAAGTTAAGTGAAAATTCCTTGACGCACAGGCTAGTTGTCTTAAAAACAATTTCCAATCAATTGGGCATCTCTTGAATATATTTTTATTTATTCTGGAATTATTTTCCTTCCTGATATCTAATCAAGTAACGGGATTCTTTTCCCTTTGCTCTTTCTTTTGCATTGAAATGCATTTATTTCATTTCGAGTCGAAGCAGCCAGCAGAGTCAAGTGCTTAATATTTGTGTTTTATGGGTGTCGCGTTTTGTGTATTTCTTTTGACAACTACTTTTTTGAGAATTGTTCAAACCTTCAAGATAGACAAGGTAAACATTTAAATACAATTTTTTAAATCTTTTGGATAATTTAATTATTCCAAAAATAAAAAACACCTCATATCTACATAATATATTCTTTGTTATGGTGGATATCATTATTCTACAGTATTAACTATCATTTTTTATTAACAAATATTAATAGTATTAGTAGATATATTTTATCTGCGGCCCGAGAATTTTTTTTCTTGAAATTTGGCCCGAGTAAGCCAAATGGTTGGAGACCCCTGCTCCAGAGTCTAATCGAGTGTTTCTACACCTACCATATTTAAAGCTGCCTCCCCCCTAAGGAGCGGATAATTTTCAGCGCCCCTTTCATTGGCGTAGTTAGAGAATTTTCCTAGGGGGGGGGGCAGCCGCAGTGGGCGCCAGGGTTGAGCGAGGTGTGGCGACCGCCCAACCAAATTTTTGTTGAAAAACTGCAATTTTTTGCAAAAAATCGAAGTTTTTTCTTCATAAAATGAAAATTACTAATCCTAGGAACTTGGTTTCTTTTTCATTCTGTAGGAGATCTTATTGACTTGAACGTTTACTTGGACCACTTTTTTGATAAAACTCTTAGATTTATAGATATCCAGCATTTTCCATGACGCATGAGGATTCGGATCATATCCTGTCCGGAAAATCTAGGATATCTATAAATCAAAGAGTCGTAACAAAAAGTGGTTCAAGTAAACATTCAAGTCAACAAAATTTTCTAGAGAATGAGCTAGAAATCAAGTTTCTAGGATGAGTGCTTTTCATTTTATGAAGGAAAAACTGAGATTTTTTGCAAAAAATTGCATTTTTTCAAAATTTCAACCTCATTGCGACGCAGGTTACCATTATTCAATTAATATGAAACTTTGTTTCAATTGTAGCAAATTTAATATAGTTTTAAAATGTACAGAGGCTTCTTTGTTGAAAACGTGCTCCTTTATGGTCAAAATGGGAAAAAATAGAAAAAGTGCGAGTTTTTGGGATATTCAAAAATGATCATGGGGGCTGTTTTTAGGATCCCCATTAAAAATTGTACTACTCTTTTTTTTAATCAACGCGAAAATTTGTCCTCTTTAATTTACTATAGAACGGTTATTTATAAAATATGAACTGTTTTCGAGTTATAAGGAAAAACCTGAAAAATGATCCGAAAATTTCGAGATTTTTCGGCTTCCAAAAATTGTACCCCAGACTTTCGAGGTCGCAAACTTAGATTTGGCATACCCACACCATACCAAACGATCATAAAAATCTTTTCCCCGCAATTAATATAAGGTGAAACCCCCTATTTGTTGGGCTATATGGGAAGATAATTTGTTTTGAGATCTACATTTTTCAATCTGTATTGATTTTTTAAGAATAAAATTGATCTCTTAGCATAAATAGTTATATACATACGCAAAGCTCAGATGAGTAATTTTATTTATTAAATGTATCAACCTATGTATTAATTTTTAGTTAGAAGATGTAAGGGGTGATAATTTTTTATGTGTTAAATTTTAGTTACAATTTTAGAAGGGGCGCAAAATTATAGTTTGCACATGGGCGGCCGAATGGCTTGGCGCAGCCCTGATTATTTATACCTATATATATATTATATAAATAACTTCCCGTTAATTTTTAGGCTAAATCAGTGGAATCTTTTCAAGCTCTTAATATACAAAAATACAGTATAGATTTGATGTATTTTTGGGAACAAATACAAAATGAATACAATACATTAACAAATATCGAGTTGTTCAAAAATTGTGCTTTAATGAATTTCCAAGGAGAGCCATTTATTGGAGATATCTTTTTTATGTAATGCCTGAAGAACCTGATCCGATTATATATGAGAAATTTTCACATGCATTGTATGATATAGGCGATTTCAAACGTTGGCATAAAAATTATTTTCGTCATATGAAAATTTTTAAGGTAAAAATCAAGAGATTTTTTTTTAAGTAATTTTATTTAAATTTGGGAATAGTGATTATTATCTTAGTCGTGGACTGAAGCACCCACCATATCAGGCTAAATCAATTTAATTTAAATTAGAGGAAAAAGTATAAAATACTCTATACGTGAACTGGCAAATATTTGTCAGCGAACCGTTGAAATCCGACATAGAGGTAAAGTTTATTTATTTATTAACTTGTATGACAAATTTCAGTATTAGCTAAAGTCGTTCAACAGGTTCTCATTTACAAATTCTCTTTTTCAACTGAGCGTTCTAAATTAGATAGCCCAAACGCTAATCAATCAATCTTTGATTTGAAAATACAATCATTTCGATACTAAAACGAATTTTTTACGACTTTACGTTTTTGGCTTATCGTAGTAGAGTAAATCCGGGAGAGATGCCACACATTTAAAAAAACCCATTATTCTAAAGCCCATGGTGCACATAACTATAAGTAAATAGTTGTTATGTTAACACAATAAAATGTATTAAGTGTGTAATGGGTTATTATTAAATTAAAAACAGTATAATAAGTAGAAAAAATTTATTTGTAAAACGTTGCTCTGTGGCGTCTCACCCACAGGTGTCAGGGGAGATGCCACACCTCTTTAAATTACAAATTACAATAGTAGTAAAAACATTGTTATTAAAAGTATTTAAGAACTAAAACAATTTTTTTAGGTATAAAAAAGCTAAAAATATATATTTTGAACATAGAAAGTTCTTTAAAGATTGTAAACAAGATTTTGCCAAATGAAAACAATAATAATTGGACAATATTTAGTCTTTTTTAGAAATTTTTCTATTTTGGCGACCACAATCGACACAAAATTCTTCAAAATAGTGCAGTCCTCAAGAAGCCATCTCTGGCATGTTGCACAACGCAACCAATCACATTTCTTGGAAGTTGAAGAGTAGTTTTCATCGCAGTGTGGCATCTCTCCCATTTAGTACGAGTGAGATGCCACACCCTCCCTCTTGCCGCGATTAGTAGCAAACAAACCAAAAACCGACTCATAACCTCACTAAAGGTTTCGTTGTTTACTATCTATTTGACTTTATTCGAATATTTAAAATATTAGCTCTTAATAAATTCATAAGTGAAGCTTAAGAAAAACTTTAGAGTGTGTAATGAGAGTCTTACCTTCGATTTTAGCTTGTAGTAAGTAAACTAGTCTTCACAATCAGATAAAAACAGTTTTCCTATCAATTTAAACGTCCAACTGATAAGGCGGACTGGCCTGCGCTAGGATCTAGCTGGTACTTTTTGAACTACAAGGGGTGCGGCATCTCTCCCGAGTGTGGCGTCTGTCCCTGATTTACCCTACAGAAAAAATTTTCACTCATGATTTTTCTCATTATCTATGTGGATTCCGATAATCATAACTCAAGAACAGAATGCCTTAAGCCGGGTTTCCACCAAACAGACAAAACAAGAAACACAAACAAAAACTGTTTTTCACAACAAAAAGAACCAATGTTTTGTAAAAACTGAACGGTTGTTAAAACATTTTTGTTTGGAAACAGTGTTTTAGTAAACAAAACACTTTCCCACCTTGAGTCGGTAGATCAAAGAAAAACAAGTATGTTCGTGTTTTTTGTTCGGTTGGTTGTTACACGTCCTTTTGTTCAAAAACATTCGGCTCCCTGTAATTTGTATTTTTCTTGGCGATTTTAGGTCCTAGCAAATTAATTAATAATTCGAAATCGGTACTTGACATTCTAGTAAAATTGTAGAAGGAAGATTCAAATTCTCCATTTATCCCAACGTCGTCAGTATTTAAATCATGCAATAATTTTTCTCTACCGAAATTAACTCTCCTTTTTAATAGAGAACTAACCCAGTATTCTGTTTTGGGAATCATCTATCTATATAAATAAAAATGTACTGTTACGCTTAAGTGATACGTTGAAGGATCTCCGAAAGTTCTTCACCGATTTCTTTGAAATTTTCACACAACATTCCATTCAAATACACGAGTGTTTTGATATATAGTGTTTTTATAGATATCACACCTGTGGCATGTAAAAAATATTTTTTCGAGGAAACAATGACAGTGCCTCTCTGGGGGTAAAAGCAAACAAACAAGATGGCCGATAATATCTTTTTGGAAATCTTTCAACTGTCAATATTATTTTTGGTTAAGGGAACAATTTTGACAAGTAAATTATAATTCATTTACTGTTTTAATACCTATTCTATAATTATTTGCATTTTAAATTTATTTTCAAAACTATTATTATTTTTTAAATATATTTAAATTTTGATCAAATCAATTTTGACAGGTAATCAATATATAATCATTTATCAGACGCTCCCCGCCAGGAGCTAGGTGACACGGGCCGAAGGCACCAGCAACAAAAGTTTATAAACAAACTCTGGGACATTCTGTTTATGAAAAACAGAACAGTTCGAAAAAAAAACAAGTTTTTGTTTTGTTTTTTGAAAACAGAGCAGTTTTAAAACTGTCCGTTTGGTGGAAACCCGGCTTTAGAAAGCTCGTCCTAGTAGGCAAATGTTTACATTTTCAAACCCAAGAACTGATTGGGATTTCTAATTTAAAGTTTCAAGTTGAAAAATCGAGTTGGTAAATGTGGACCTGTTAAATACCTGTGGCTAATATACTGAAATTAGGCACATAAGTTATTACTTGAATGTAATGGAAGGCAGCCCAGAGGTAGTGAGGAAAGAAAAAATTAACACAAATCAAATAAATAAGTTATTACATTTTACCTCTGTGCCGAGTTTCAGCTTCAATGCGTAAATATACTTTCTATTTTTAATGATTCACTGATAAAAAAAATTGCTGACATCACTAAAATATGTGGAAATTGTACAAGTTTTGAAAAAGTTTTCATTTTTTCTCCACTTAATCATTTTTTTTAAACATTAAATGTTGTAATAGGATCATTGGTAGAAAATTGAACTTGGGGCCGCATGCCTGGTCCGGCAGCTTTTCTAATATAAAATTATTTGTTTAGGTTCTTGAAGTGGATAAAGCGATCCCCCTTGGCTCCGTCTATCTGTCTCAAGTGGAATCTATTCCGATGGAATCATCTAATATCGAATCGATTCTAAATGCTATGTTAGATCAGGTAAGCTTCTCATTTGTCAGTCATTTTAAATCCATCGAAAGTTGGTCGGTACCCATACAAAAGAGGATAAATTTAATTATTATATAAAAAGCTTTTAATATTTACAAACTTTATATTTAAAAGGTCCGTAGAAGGCGGGCGTCCCATCTAGTATCTAATAAAACCCACCAATTTCTTTTGACAAGATTAATTACAAAAACTTTTCGAATGATACAATCATAATACAAGTCAGCCAAACATTTGATCTAACCTAATTATTTTGTTAAGATAAGATAAGAAATTCTTTATTATATAATTATAATTACAGATGAACATTTTTCATACAAGATGAATATACATTCTTTGTCAACTTTATTTCTAACGGTGACTTCGGGCTTGCTGCCCACAATTCATCCTTCTTTAAAAATTTCTTTGACTCTTCTTAGCTCGTTCGATTCACCAAGTAATGATATAACGAGGAAAAATTTAAAAAAACCTCTAAAACCAATTAAAAAAAAAAAAGAAAAAGAGAAAAAAAAACTTGAAAGAAACCTAAAAGAAAATATAAGAGAGCAAAAAAACGAGATTTCCGAGATCGATCGATGTAATTAATGGATTCGTATGAGTAATTAGCCTTTTATGGAACGATAATTGCCGAATGTGGTCTTGCAGGCTCTCAATTTGAAGTCCTGCTCTGATTATGTAGTTGTTGATTCCTTGCGGAGGGTCCTGAGAGTTTTTGTTTCAACTCTTTCAATAAGGGAAACATTTGTTTTGGCCGCATGACCCAACCATCAAGGTGTCCCATAAGTAGAGAGGGGTCAAAAGGGGCAAAATATCTTTGCAATGTGTTTACACTAATTATGCATTTTCAATAAGAACGATAAGATATCTACTTGATTTTTACTTAATAAAATTCTAAATACAAATATCTAAAAAAATTTTCAGGATTTTTTGAAATTCGACTCCCAACTATCCAAAATGTGAGTGGGCGCAAAAATTAAAACTCTCTCTCCTATCTTGATCAAATTTTGTAGTTATTCTTTATTACTTTAAGAAACTATTCCTGTAAAAATCAACTATCAAAATTGACTGTATGAGGGTGAAGGGGGGGGGGGGGGGCAAATATAGAAATTTTAGCTTTTTTGTACATTTACTCTCTAGAAAACTGAAAGTTATTTATTTGCAAATATCTAAAAAATAATTTCAACCTCCCAAAATGTGAGTGGGGGCAAAAAATTAATACTCTCTCCGATATAGATCAAATTTTGTAATGTTAGTTTTTAAGACTATATAAAATGTATGCTGTAAAAATCAATAGCCAAAATGAGTGCGTGGGGGCGAAAGAGGGGGCAAAATATTACAAGTATATATTAAAGACCTAATAATCACATGTCGAGGCGCTGCCCGCCAGGGACTCTTAAGAGCACGCCTGGAGCAGCTCGTATTGTATATTTCGCGCAAAATATAGATTTCTTAAAAATACATTTTCGGAGAAAGAATGAAAAAAATGAAGAAATATAGATAAAACAGGGGGACACCAATTTAAATTCGAAGAAAACTGAAATAGGCTTCAACGACAAGAGTATAGTGTTGGACTACGAAATAGGAGTTTAGATTACAAAGGATGTGAATGTAGCTAAAAAACAACAACCCACTCATTTTCTTTTTATTCAGTTATGCTTTGAAAATTTTCCAATCTTTTCTTCCAAAGTTAAATTGCGGGTTTTAAATTCCTTTAAATTTGCCTCTGTAGATGTGGAGCGCTCCTTTTCATCGTATAAATCAATTTTAAATGACCATAGACATAAAGATAATTTAGAAAAATACTTGTAAACATAAATTATTCACAATTACAATCAAATTTTAATTATTTCAAGATCCTTTGATTATTATTTTTTTTTAAACGGCATTTGGTAACTATAGCCGATTTTGACCCTTGACTGTTCGTGTGTGTATATGGAAGTGTGTGTAAATTAGTGTAGAGATCAGGTTATAGCCGCTCAAATATTTGCATTATTTTATTAGTTGATGACGATGTTCAAGCGGGAAGCCCGAAGGTCCGAGCCTTGCTAGCATATAAAATTTCGACCGGCTAAAATTCGGCTCCCTCACTAACACTACACACGCTTTACCGATGTGCTGTCTAATTGGATAGTGTCCCCGGTGACATTAAATAAATAAATAAATTAAAAAAAAAAATAATAATGAAAATTTTGTACAATTTTTTACGCAATAAAATTACATATTTGACTCTTGGTATCTATCTATAGCTTACTTTATCAGTTTATTTCTTTCATAGCACTCCTTCAAAGATATAGTATTTTTGTGTTGAATTTTAATTTTTTAGTGCATAAAAAAATTTATTTTGCCATTTTTTACTGCATATATTTGTATATTTCACCGTATTCTGCATATTACTTGCATATTTCAGCATTTTTAACTGCATATTTTGGCAGTTTTTACTGCATAAAAATCCGGTCTCTACCCATAAGTAAGACGAGGGCGCACCATGGCCTTATTTAGATTTAATTTTTGATCCAATTCAAGTGGGCTTCTTTTATTAATTAAAAGCCATATAATTTTGGCGGCAATTCTTCCGCTTGATGGATTTGCCTTTAGATGCGTAGCCCAATTTAATAATTTGTCCAGATGATCTCCTAAATATTTTGCTGAAGAATTCCAATCTAACAGTCTGTCGGCCAATTTTATTTTATTCCTTAAAAGTAGTTTTCTGAGTAAATAAAATGGCGTCTGTTTTGTCTTTATTCAGTCCCAGCTTCCAACTTTCCAAGTACTCCGATACTAATTATTTTGTTTATTTATAAACAAATTTATATATTTATTTTAATACATTGTGACGACATATTCAGATTACAATTTATTTAGGCTTTTAAGATTTGATTTAGGGGTTAGCGTACCAGCCTGCTCATCAAGTGGACCCAGGTTCGAATTCGACTCGAGGCAACCGGCTAAAAATCTGATCCCTTCATAGAAGTCTTAATTTAATATCAGTATCGTAAATTTGCTGATGGCTAGAAGGGCCGAAAAGCCAAAAAAAAAATGATTCGATTTAGGGGATCGGCATGGTCGAGTGGATAACATAAATGCCTTCTAATCAAGCTAGCCCGGGTTCAAACCCGAGTCGCTGCAATCCGACTTTAATCTGATCCCTACACACTTCCTCACACACACACGAACACTCAATGGCCATAATCGATTAAAGTTTCCGAAGGCCATTAAAAAAAATATTTGATTTAAATATGGATCTTGTTGTAAGTTTTTCCTCTTCTAGGTTGAAGAGAATGTTAAACAAATCAGTTCACAATTGATAGAATATGAAGAAGAAAAAGAAAAAGAAGAGATATCCAAACAAATACAAGTTCAACAGATAGTTGAACAGCGTTTCAAATTATTGAACGAATTATATGGGATCGATGAACAATCTATTAATTCTAGTGAATCAATAAACGAACCAGTGGCTATTTTGCACCATGATACGGTAAGTTCTTCAGGAGGTCAAAAGTGCAAGGAAAAATGTAATATGTATGTACCAGTATGTATGGACGAATTCCTCTAAATAGATTAATAGCTCGAAAAGTAAAAATGCTAAAAGTTTCTTTAAAATAAATTGACACGTTCTGATGTGGCCATCTACTTGACTATATCATACACTTCTGGTTGAGTTTGATAGAAGGGCCTAGATTTTGATTTTTTGCCCCCCCCCCCCATTTTGGGCGGATAGTTTTTGCATTTTTAGTCTTCTCGTAGCCCACTGATTTTGTGTACAAAATTTGTTTGACTTTGGTCCAAGGGCCTAGATATTCATTTTTTGACCCCGCCCCCATTTTAGGGTTTGTTTTTGAATTTTTAGTGTTCTAGGGGCCCAATGATTATGTATACAAAATTTGGTTGAGTTTGCTCAAATGGCCTAGATTTTTATTTTTTGACCCCCCCTCCTGCGGCGCCAGAAAAAAAAATATTTTCGATATTATAGGTTCATTTTATAGTATATTTCATTTTTCTTGTTTTTTTTAGTCTGAAAATATTTATAATTTTAAATTTTAGTCCCCCTCCCCCTCCTTAATTTTGGGTCGATATGCACTAAAATCTAATCAGCTCTTAATCTCAATGCACCAAAACTAAGTGTGATATTTGGTTTCGATATTCACACTAGTTTTTGAGCTAGCTCGTCCACAAAATTTGGTAACGCACAGACGAACAGACATTTTGACAAAACAATTATTATCTCGAAAAATATAATTTTTTCGATGTTCACTTATTAGGGATTTTTTGTAGAGCGAAATGCCATGGTTTCGCCCAATTTTTTTAATCAAAATAGTTTCGGCCGTTTTTGAGATATTTCGAAAAAAATAAGGCAAAAAAAAACACTTTTTTCATGCACGATTACAATACTTGGCCATACGCTGTATGGTAAAGTAAAAATTCTATATATAAGGCATTAAAAGGAGTCAATTTTTCTTATCATTTATCTAAAGAGTTAAGATTTGCGCAAAAAAATCGAAAAATTTTGGTTTTTCGCGATTTTCTTCTAGAGACCCCTTCTATGAAAATGGCTGAAATTTTGGACTTGAGTAGTTCTATCTTGACTTTAAACTTTTCCGACTTTTCGAGAAAGATTTTTAAAACAATCTTTGCGGATGTTTCTGTTATAAAATTAATAAGAAACAAACTGCAACGGATCGTTGCTAAACTTTATCCAAAGTCATTTGAAATATTAATATCTTTATTCCTTTATATTATTAATCAGATTTCACTTGCTATTTGCAGTCCATGTTGACTTGAATTCAAAAATAGCGAATGATTCTCATCTAATAGTTGAGGAATTCAACAATTCTACATTTGATTTTTGACTTTTTGACTATTAATGGCAACCTCTACTGAAAACGTGGAAGAATCGACTTAAAATCAAAAAGACTAAATACTCAAAAACTCAAGAATTTAAAACAATGAATTAAAAAAGTACTATTTTACTCTAGATCAAAGTACTTTAAAATATAATTTTACTAAAAACTTTATTTAACCTTTTTTGTGGTTCCCAAGGTACTTAATTAAAGTAATTTTCAAGATATTTAGAAAAAAAACTAAAACAGTACTGAAATAAAGTTCTAATGTTTGTAGGCTGATATGTACTAAAAACTAATCAGCGCTTCATTTTCTTAAAATAATGATAGATTTTCAATTTCATTTCAATCGGTGCAATGGTTTGGAAAAAATCGTGGACTCAAAAAACGAAAACATACATACAGACTAAATGAAAAAATCGCACATTTTGGCCTGTCGACGAGACCCCATGTAATTTTTGGCAAAACCGTCACGTGCTAAAATTCAACCTAATTGAATACTACAATTTGTCACTTTAATTGAGACCATGGGTTCCGTAGTCTTTACCTGAGAACCCTTTGAATTCGTGCTTGTCGCAAGACCGATTACAATACTTTCACCATGCTTCGCATTGGATAAAGTAAAAAATATATCGTCTAATGGAAATTATAACATTGAATTTCCTATATAAAAATAATAATAATAATAATAAACAGAAAAGAGACACTCGGTATATATAAAAACATCTTACTGTAGTATTTGTTCCCTGGCAAATTCTTTAAGTCGATAAATATGACGTGAAGAGGGGAGGGGGTGGTACGTGGTTTTATTTTATATGCTTCTTTTATTATTAATATTAAATATATACTGGGTTGCTAGATGTCAGGTTTTCATCCGGAAAACAAATAATACGAATTCCGAACTAAATTTATAAAGGGTTCCACATTAAAAATCACGGTATTTCCTCACACGGAAATAAAAAAATCATATTATAGTATATGATTCATGTAAATAAATTTGTTATTTAATTATTATTGAAGCTAAGTTTAATAAATGTTTTTTTTTAATTACCTCCCTTTACTCTGACTCCCTCTACCCAGAGGCGTAGCCACGGTCAGAACCCCAAAGAGCAGGGCTCTTAGGATGAGTAACGGCAACGACAAACCGTTTCTTATGACAAACTAACGGTAATTAAATATATTTCATATAGCCCAGTATATAGAGAATCCAAAAAGTGGTTCAGCTTACATTAATTGAAGGAAAATATTTTTTTTTAGGATCGTTAGCTATGGTGTGGGTATGTAAAATCTAAGTTTACGACCTCGAAAATGTGGGGGACAACTTTTGGTGGCTTCTATCTCATTCTCTAGATTTTGTTTACGACGTCTTTATTGATAAAACTCTTATATTTATAGATATCCGGCATTTTCCATGATACTTTTGAGGATTCTGATCATATCCTGTCCGGAAAATGCTGGATATCTATAAATCTAAGACTTTTAACAAAAAAGTAGTTGAAGTAAACGTTCAAATCAACAAAATTTCCTAGAGAATGGAGATAGGAATCAAGTTACTAGAATGAGTGGTTTTCATTTTATGAAGGAAAAACTGCGATTTTTTGCAAAAAATTGCTGTTTTTCAAAACTTCAACCTCATTGCGACACGGATTACCATTATCCAATTAAGATGAAACTTTGTTTGAATGATAGAAAATTTAATTTAGTTTAAAAATGTATAGTGATCTTTGTCGAAAACGTGCTCCTTCATGGTCAAAATGGGAAAATATCGAAAAAGGTGCGAGTTTTTGGGCTATTCAAAAGTGATCTGGGTTTTCTGCATCCAATAAAAAATCGAACTACTTTTTTTTTAATCGGCGCGAAATTTTGTCCTCTTTAATTTACTATAGGACAGCTATTTACAAAATATGGACTGTTTCCGAGTTATAAGCGAAAAACTGGAAAAAGTCCGAAAATTTCGAGGTTTTTCGGGCATCAAAAGTTGTCCCCCACATTTTCGAAATCGCAAACTTAGATTTGGTATACTCACACCATATTAAACGACCCTAGAAAAAATCTTTTTCCGATTTAAGCTAAAACCCCCATATACTGGGCTAACATGTATTTTTTTTTATATTATTTATTGGCGTCGGGCACAAACCAATTTTGCCAGCCAATATATTCACATTAACTCTACAAAAAACAAAACAACAAATTTAAAAAAAAAAAAAAAAAAAATAAAAATAAAAAATAAAAATAAAATAAAATAAAATAAAAAAATAAATAGCAACCTAAAAACTCATCAAAAAATATCACAGCCCAGTGATATAAGGAATTGAAGAACCAGCTTCCCTAGTTCTCCCCCTTCGGATATGCAGGCAAGTAAATATCTGCGCATTTGTAGGGAACTGGATCTTTCCCCGAACCCTGTCATAAAATCGGTCTATTTTTCGTCGAGACAACCCACACCCAAGAAGGGCATGGTTAATGCCCCCCCCCCCGGGAGCTCGAATCACATCTACAGAAAGGGTGATCTCTGAGACCAACCCTATGCATGTACTCGGGAGTCGTCGCGTGCCCAAGTCTCAGCCTATTAATATGTAGACATTTTTCTGAACAGGTGATATCGTTCAAACCAGGGCTGAACCGGGCTAACATGTAGAATTATGTTATTTTTTAATTTCTTGAAGTACCTATTTGTTTTAATAAATAAAAATTCCCACTAAATATTTTCCTTTGAGGATTGACCCCCCGCCCCCCAAATGAAATTTTTTTGGCTAGACTGATCTGGGGACTCTATATTTAATAATAATAATAAATATGAATTTCATTTTTGTTTTAGGCATTATTTCGGACATGGCATTTCGATAAGTCTAATAATATGATATCATGGCTAATGGTATTCACTCTTGCATTGATGCCCTGGAGTCATCTTTGGCGTCACATCCCACCTCCTACATCTGGCCAAAAGGCCAAAAATAAATGGCACTTAAATCGAATACAGGTGAAAAATAAATTAGATAAGTTATTTTTTTAATTATTATATTTTAAATTATCATTGGATCAAGCACGTGTTATCAAAGCATCACTTAAGTTTGGCAGCATGTGGCGGAGTTAGTTTTTAGATAAGAAAAGCCGTGTTAGGTTGCAAGTTTTACATCTTTCAATCCCAGTAAATATATAATAATAATAATACAATAAATTTTTTGAGCCGCGAAAGTTAAATAATGTAATCAATAATTTCTTATATTAATTCTACATATTTAGAAAATTATTTTATTATTTTTGAAAAGGAAAAATGAATTGAGCATCCAACGGGATTTGAATCTGTCTCTCCTTTACGCGAAGAGCGGCTTACCAACTAGCCTATGGATGATCCCGCCAGAATAGCTCTTTAGATTGATTTTACTTTAAGAAAAAATTAAAACTAAAAGCTTAAAAGCTAATTTGTCTAGTAATATAATAGTTATTATTACTAATTAATTTAATTTAATTTGATATGGTACTATAATGTTTTAAATTACAATTGTGGTGTTTTTTGAGGCTCTTGAAAACCTTGGAAACAGATGGAATGTCTTCGTTAGGAAAAAGAAATAAAATTTCCTTATATTCTAACAATTTATTTTCATGAAAAACTTTTGAGACGTTTCGGCGGATATTCTCACACCATCATCAGTCCAAGCTTTTCATAATATAGTACATATATATGTGTAGAATGTTATTTTCTTTTTACAATTAATAACATTATAATCAAAAAGCTGGAGCATTCTGTGTGTTAAGTTATTATTAATATGGTATGTCAATATCAGTGAATATATCATATATATATAATGAAATGTTTTAAATCTTATAAAATGTCTTTCTTTAAGTTGTTTTCTATAATTATTTCTCTTAAAATATATATTTAACTATAATTTTCAACAAGTGATTGGATTTCTTATTAATATTTTTTTAACGAAGACATTCCATCTGTTTCCAAGGTTTTCAAGAGCCTCAAAAACACCACAATTGTTAATTTAATTTATTGTATATTGTCCTTTCCTACTCTGAATACCATGAGGGCCAATAATTGACCTGTATTCTTTTATTATAAATAAAAAATATTAATAATAATAAAACTCCTTTGCGATTTTCACTCCAGGCTGATTAAATAGATTCTGTGTCGCTTGAATATTAGTAGGGTGTATGCATTCAAATATTAGGCTCTGAGTTGCGGGTTGCGGGTTGCCAGGCTCTTAATATTAAGCCTTAATTCTAATCCTATATTCAGCTTAAAGACGTCGGGTGATTAAAAGCTCTTAAGTTTAAATTTGACAAATATTTGTTCCCCATTTACAAGAATACAAATATATATTTGAAATTATTTTTTATCATGAAATTTTTATAATTAATAAACTCCAAGATATCAATAAAAGAATAAAATTAAATTTACTCAAGATGCTAGAATTTTATTTATTTTGAAAATGAATTTATTTTTATTTAGGAAACAAATCAAAGATTTTAGTAGAAATATTTTTACATTGCATATCAGAGGGTTTCGTCCCCTTGGGAATCGAACCCAAGCGCTAACTAAGCTTGCCGGGCTGTTAGCCAAACCCTTAAGACTTAAGATTTTTGAAAAATTCAATCGTTTTTCAAAAAAAGAAACTCGAAAAAGATGCTTAAATCTTTACATTAATCATTTATTTATTTTATTTAAAAGAGGGTATCATTGTACAATTTAAAAATGATTTGTTGAAAATCGTTTAGATCAAGCAAACACAAATTGTAATAATAAAACTTGAGTAAGATAGGAGGTAGGTTTCACAAAAAAGAAATAAAACAAAATTGAGTTATATTTCTTAGATTCCTGATGATGGGTTAACCCCCGAAATATATCAAATTCAAAATTCAATTTTGTTTTATTTCTTTTTGTGAAACCTACCTCGTATCTTACTCAAGTTTTATTATTATATTAAAATGTTTCACCTAGAACCAACACCGAACTCCTTAAAAGTTATCAACACAAATTGCACTGCGGGCCTCATCGACGACTTTAAAATTTCCAAGAGTCTGACAGAAATAAGAATATTTACAATTTTTTCAATATCTATTTTATTTTTCGAAATCTGGCTTTACAACGTATTTCTTAGTAATTGATTTTTATTGTGATTAATATGAATGCAGCGATACACTAAAAATGTTCAATCAGTGTAAAATGTGAATAATAAACAATACAACAACCAGCTATTTTATTATAGGGAACCTTATTTCTTTTGAGTTTTGATTAATTTAATGCGATTTAAATTATATTTAGAAATAGCCGATACAGGCCTGGTTTTCATCAAGGTGATGAATTCAAATTATTATTCGTTGTACACTTTTTTATCTTTCTTCTTGGCTGTTGAGATTCTGAATCCACCATCATCTAGAATCTATATATTTTAAAACGAATCAATATGCCTCTTATCTACTAGAAATTTAAATCTATAATTTTGGAATTATATATTTAAATAATTATAGAGATTCAAAGAGTTTCATAATGTCTTTACTCTCAACACATAAAAGAGGAAAAAGATTTAATATCTCCCCTTTTGAGCAAAAATCACTCGAATCACTTATTACTTTTATTTATAATATAAAAGTAAAAGACAATAAAAGAGTGTGTCTTCTGCTGGAATTATAAATTTTATAACGAGACTATAGTTATATATTCATAAATTAATTCCTATGAATCCATTGTAATAGACTGATGAAGAGGGCAAAGCCCTCGAAACTATGAGTCTCGTTATAAATAAATAAAATTTATAATTCCAGCAGAAGACACACTCTTTTATTGTCTCCTTCAATATATAAAAATTATGCTACTCTCGGCAAAAAAACTTTCAATTTAATAAAAGTAAAGTTTTGAGCATCTTATTTTTGAAAAAAGTTGAAATGTTTTTCAAAAATGAGCTCGGGTTCAGATTAACAAATCAATTATAAACGAGAAAGAATTTAATTTATAGGACAGATTCTAAGATTTTAATAGAAATATTATTAAATTGAGATATCAGAGGGGATTCATCCCAGGAGCCGAACCTGAGAACTAACATGCTTTCCAGGCAGTCAGCTCACACCCTCGAGACAAAAAACCTCTCTCGCAATATTTGATATAAGCATATTTCTATTAAAATCTTAGAATCTGTCCTAAAAATTAAATTCTTTCTCGTTTAAAATTGATTTGTTAATCTGAACTCCGAGCTGATTTTTGAAAAACATTCCAACTATTTTCAAAAATAAGATGCTCAAATCTTTACTTTTTATATTAAAATAGGAGGACTTGCATGAAAAACTTTTTTCATTTTAAGCTAAATTTTTTTAATTTCCGTTATATATTAATGGAGTGAAGAATTTCTATGCTTATATCAAATATTGCGATTCAGAGAGAGGTTTTTTGTCTCGAGGGTGTGACCTAACTGCCCGGAAAGCATGTTAGTTCTCAGGTTCGACTCCTGGGGGGATGAATCCCCTCTGATATCGCAATTTAATAATATTTCTATTAAAATCTTAGAATCTGTCCTAAAAATTAAATTCTTTCTCGTTTATTTATAATATTATAAAAAATAAATTATTACCTTGACCTCTTATTTTTTCTATATTTATGTAATTTTTTTTATCTATATTATTTACACTTTACACATTAATTTATATTTTATTCCGAAAGCAAATGCCTGACTGTTTCTACGTATATTTCCAGAGTTATCTTTCAAGAGATGATACTGATAATATATTTATTCATATCATGCAAATATTAATTGCCTACAAACTTCAATGTCCACTAAGTGACCCTATTCCGGAAAACTCGAATCAATCGCCAGTTTATCCAAAAGGAAATGGTTTTTGTTGGCCTGGAATCAAAACCTCACCTCGGAGACCTTGGCTTATTCCAGGCAAGCTTCCAGGAGCTCGTAATAGTAACATGATGGCAGATTCACCAATAGACCCTTTGAATGCATTATTTGAGCTACCAGAATTCTCTAATATAGAGGTAAACAAAGACTAAAAATATAAAAAGTTGAGAAATTCAATTTATGAAAGAATTATTGACAAATATGGTTTATATTATTTATATTATATTATAGTATGCTTTTTTTTTGTTTTATTTTTTATATTTACGCTATTCAATTTGAAGAAAAGATGAAAAAACTAAGATTTGTTTTGCTTTCGCCAAATTTTAGTGATTTGACAATTTTTTATCAGCAAAGAGTTTGAGAGTTCAAACTGTGCAAAAAAATGTAGTATACTCGTATCAATACAATCTTTGAATAAAAGCAAATCAGTTTTCGAATTTTAAATAAAAGAAAAATATTCTAACGCCACTAGAGGCTCTATTTTTGACAAAATATTAACTCTACATTACCAACGATTTAAGGTAGTTCTTTCACAAATGCAAAAATTCAAGAAACCTTCGAAACTTGGAATATAAGTCATTAAAAGCATAATAAACAAACACACTGTTAAAATTTGAAGACGATTTACCACACCAAACATGAAATAATTGCAATTAAAAATGAAATATTTTACATATGGTAGATTGGGAAAGGGTGGGAAAATGATCATTATTTTATTTTTTCTATGATGGACTTTCACCATCTTGATGAAAAACTAATATTTGTTAGAATAATATATTCGGAGTAACTTAAAAAAATTGAAATTATTTACCACGTAGTTTTGATAAAAAATAAAAAAAAACATATTTGGGCGATTATTTTTAGTGGAGGGGATATAAGATCAATCGCTTGGAAACGATCCATTCATAAAGAGGATATAGTAGTGTGAGAAGTACAGTCACGTTAAAAAAACATAACCTAAAATTTTAGCACTGTTCATATGTATAGAGTGGTTACGAGGCTAAAACTTTTTGTGTGGATTGTCGCGAAAGAACTACCTTAAAATTTCATACTTTGTACCCTAGTAGCACAATGTTTCAAACTATTTAGGTCTCTTTGAAGTTTGGTGGGTAAACAAAAAGCTATCTTACGAATTTGAAGCTTTTTGGTAGGTTTTTATTAGTTCTTTTTTGTCTATTTTGGGGAGGGGGTTGGTTAACTCTTCTTTCCATTTAGAGATAGGAAAAGCAAGGAGTTGGTTTTGAAATTGGAATAAGGAAATCTCTGCGTTGCTAAGGTAAATATTTTGTTTATTTAAATAATTTTTTTAGATAATAGATATGGTTGAAAGGGGTAGTCAATCCAGGGTTGGGACTAGAAGTATATAGGTGTTAAAACCAGTGGTGGTTTTGTTATGAGGATGATTCAGATGGTTATTTAGATTATAAGGATTTAGGGAAGCATGGTATTAATTTAAATTGGTCTGGTTCCTACAAGTTAGTTAATTCAGATATTAATATGTAGGTTTGCATTCATTTGTAGGACTGGCATTGATTTGAGGAGTCTGTCTATATATTACTATTTGGGATTATAGTATGATTAAATCAATTATAAAGTTTGTCAAGTCCTAAAGTCCTAGAGTTGTACAAAATTTTTTTAGTTCTCACAAGCAGAGATTAGCTGAGGTAGAGAGAAGTCATACCATCCTTGTTAAGGTTTTGACCAGGTTTCCTTAACAACTTATGGCAAATGCCGGGATGGCTAATGCGTCGCTAGCTCATGGTATCGGGAATTTGTAAATGACTTTTTGTCTTTTGATGGAAATCTATGGTCATGTTATTTGTTAATGAGCATACATTTCTATTTGTTTTCTTTTTCTTTTTTTGTACTTGTTTATTATTTGTTAAATTGTTGTAGTTTTTTTTTTTGGCTTTTCGGCCTTTTTAGACATAAGCCTAATTACGATACTAGTTATATTTTTTAAAATTTGTCTCTACCCCCGGGGGTCAGATTTTAGCTGGATGCCTCGAGTCGGATTCGAACCCGGGTCCCCTGGTTAGCTCGCTGTCACGCTACCGCCTAGCCTATCGACCCCCCAATTGTTGTAGTTAATTTGTATTGATGTTTGTTAATGTATTGTAGCTAGATTGTATTGATGTTTGGAGGACCTAGCCATCGAGGACTTGTGCCTCTAAGCAGGTCGAGAATAAAGATTTATTTATTTATTACTATATAGTTTGAAACATTGTGCTACTAGGGTACTGATATACAACTTATTTCTTTCTGACACCTTACAATCGAAAATAATCATCAGTAAGCACCAAGTTAATAGTTATTTTTAGCTCATGTACGAGTATTATTATTATTATTATTATTTTTTGTTTTAGATATTCAAAGAAAAAATAAAGCAAAATATCCAGAATATATTGAAGAATTAACGTCAACTTCTTTGCTTCAATTTTTAAAAAAATGTTGGCAAAAGTATAATTGTGCCCATTATTATTATTTCCCATTGATGGATTCAGTATTATTGAAAATGCACATGGGCGTTAATAAGAAGGGATTTTATCAGGACTCTTGGACTGAATATATTCCTACGGTGCTGCATTTCGCAGATTTCTTCGATTATATCTTAGAGGATGAATATTCGTGGCTGCAAGAGCAAGAGCGAATCTACGACAAACAAATTGAAATTGCAAGAAAGCAAGAGATGGACGAAATGCTGGCCAGGCAAATTGATTTGGAAATGGCCTCGCAAATGGATAAAAACGCCGGCGACATTTCATTCGTCGATGACGATTTAATATCAAAGGCAGCATTAAAGATATGATTAGGAAGAGGAAATTAATGGAAATGGAGTTGAACAACAAAGAGAATAAAAATGAAAAAAGTTCAATCTCGGAAACATCCCAAAAGAATAATAAAGAAACGAACATTTCGGAAAATATTATGAAAACATCAAATGAAAGAATTTTCGGAATAGAAGTTGCAGCGGATGATGAACCTTTTTATAAAATCGGTTTTGATATTGGATCAAACCGAATACAAATGAATGGCAGATTTTTTGATTATTTTCTCACCCGATGGCTGCAAGGTGATTTATGTTATTATTATTCTGTTTATTTTACTTTTTTGTTTTTACAAAGTTGCCGAGGTATTTACCCAAGGCAAACATTTATGTACAAAGGTTGTTATATATATACAATATTTACAAAGGAATGTAATGAAAGTCCGGCTTTATGGATGGAAATCAATGCATGACACTGGGTGGTTCACTGGAGACTCAAAAATTTTCGATCAATGTTCGCAGTTCCCAATAAAGCGGCCTTCTGACAAGTTCTCATGTGTCCTTCGTTCAAATGAATTTTTGATTTTGCAACCTTCCAATCCTTCGTGACCAGACCATTTGCGGACACCTCCACTGGGACTATCTCCACCCCCTGAAGCTTATACATTACTTTTAGCTCGACAGACAGCTCTTGGTACTTCCTCTTCTTTTATGAGAATTTTTATTTCTCTTTTTTACATATTTTGCTTTTGCTCAAAAACTAATTGAGTTAGGGATTTTCAGGTTCTTATTATTTTTCGAGCTTCGAGGGCGTGCCGAACGCACGCCCTCGAAGCTCGGCCCTCAGGCTGGTGCCCTGGCGGGCAGCGTCTCGGTCCAAAAATTGTATTCCTCTTAAAAAACCACACTCCAAATGTATACCTGTAAACTCCCGAAAATACATAGTCTCTTAAAATTTTCGCCTCATTTTCGTCCTGACACAGCTACAGAAATGAGGCTCTAGATATGAGTCTGGAAGTATTTTTTTCTTCTATAATCTACAGCATTGTGATATTTTTTGTATGGAAATATATTTATTTAAATAGGTGGGATCGAGAATTATATTATATCATTTTTTAAAATTTGGGATCGATAATCGATATAAGGCTCCAAATATTTAAAAGAGATCAGGTGTTGTTTGTATGACAGGCTGCTCCATCCAGTATTGCCATGAGAAACTCATATGGGCATGCGTGTCTTAAGTCGTTCAATTTTGTAAAAATCAAAAAATAAGAATAACAAAATTTAGATTTTTAAAAAATTATAAAAAGTGGCAAATTATTAAAAAATAAACAAATAATATATAAAATATAAATCAAATAAGATGTGATTAATTTCTTCTTCTGTGCGCAAAGAAAAGCGAATTGAATATTTAATTTTTGAGTGGTGAGGGGGGGGGAAGGAATAATTATAAATATATTTAATGTTTCTTAATTTTAAAAATTTAATTGGAGTCTTTCATTTCAAAATTCGAGTTCAAATTACAATTATATTTCAAATTTGTCGCAAATATACAGACGGCATCAGCGATCCCTGTCGGCAGCATTACGTGAGCGTTGCTGCAAATTAAACTGGAATATTATATATTATATATAGTATTAGTATCTACATATCCCCTAAGTATCAATAAATTATCTTTCGTATGCTTATACCCCTATGCCCTTTGTATATATTTTTGGGGTCCCTCTTTAAATATATGAGCCGAAAACACACTTGATTTATTTTTTCTAGCTTTAAACCACCACTTCTTAAACTTTTTTTATTCGCGACTCCTTTTTCGACTGAAAAAATTTGCAACTCAATATTATATAGATAGTATAAACCATAATTTTTACTAGCAAATCATGAGTAAACCAAATTTTTATAACCTATTATAATAATTGTATCATTTATCAAAACTACATTATTACAATTATTAAATCTAAATAATAATGAAATGAATCTGCTTTTTTCTTATTAAATAAGGGTCAAACAGAAGTCATCTTCAACATTTTTCAATTTTGGTCTGTATTTTGATTTTCTAATCGCCAATGCCGAAAACATCGCTTTTAATAAATAAATAATATATCTAATACAAAATGGCAATTTCACAAATTATTGGAAATTCAATGACAGAAATACCTCGAATTCAGCACTAAACATTAATTTTTGGACGTTGCGCATTATAATTTTTTCATTGATCATTGTTTCATTGTCCCCTTATGTTTCGCGACCCATAGATTAAGGACGTTTCCTAATAAATCGATTTTCTTGCAATCCTTTTAAAAATTCGAATACACATATTTATAAGTGTCCTTTATAGGTACGTAGAAATTTTTTTCAATAGTCCTTGCTGCACTAAATTTATAAATATTAACCTTTGAAATTCGGATATTTAATACGCGAACCCTATCCCGACTACTGTTAAAGCGACTGTTTCATTAAATGACAATCGTAATTTTCTTGAAATTATTTTTAAAAACTGAGAATCATTAACTGGAGATATAACAAATATTTTTCTGTTAAAATAATTGTATCAAGCGGTATTCGTTTTGTATGAAAAATGTTAAAAGTTAGGTACTTTTGATGGTTTTCGTTTTTTCTCTCATGGCATGGCAAGTGAAAGATGGCGACTTGGCAACGTCGCACTAAAATCACTCAATTTTTCCATATCTAAAAAACTTCTGCAGTTGGTGCATTTGAGATTTTTAGCTAATTCTCTCAACCTAACTATACTGTTCTCATCTGGAATTTCGTATTGAGATGTTTCATGAAGTGTTTTTTTTATTCTTTGTCTTTTATCGTCGGTAAGAATGCAATGTTGCCAGGTCCGAGAAACGACGACGCAGTGAAAATATTTTTGCCTTTCTGCTCATGTGAGAGTAGGGGAAAGAGCGAACTGCTCTGAGCTAAATTAGAAAACGCCCTTAAGAAGCACTGGTTTAAACCAATCTGCCTGCTACTCTAAGCAGAAAACCTTTTTACTACAATAATTATTTGTTCCAAAACTCAGGGATATTGTGTTTGGAGATATATGCTGATTTTTTCGAGAGGAATTCGTAGGGAGTTTGTTTTAGCATCTTAATTCTTAATTTCATTTTATATAGCTAAATAGTTTTGAACAATTTACTCGTTTTGGCGGGTGGGTGGTAGTTGGAAAAAATCTCAAATGGATTAAAGTTATAAAAATCAAAGATTAATTCTCATTCATGTCACTAGTTCGTCTTTACTCGTCATCTAATCTCTCAAGAGCCAAGGCTGAATGTCATTCTGTCAATTCAGCATCAATATCTTGAAAAGATTCAGCTTTTACTCCCCTTTCTATTTAATTAAATTGAATTTTATTAAAATGAATAATTTTATGAATTTGTTTTTCTCTTTTTAGATACGAGTTGAATCTCGTAAATGGATTCGTGCACAATTTGAAGATATCCATCTTTCGATTAATAAATCCGATAATATTTTATATTTGAATATGTTTCTAAAAAATCAATCCGTTGAAATGCATTTTCCTATAAGTTTCAATTTGGAAACAAAAGAAGGGATACGCCTAGGTTTCTCCCAAAGGGACCTGGAACAGGAAGAGAAGGTGGAGGAGGAAGAAGAATGGACTATATATGAAGAGGAAATTGAATCGGAAAATAAAAAACCATTCACACTCTACTATGACGTAAGAGAAATATTTTCTATTTTAGTGTTTTAACCAAGTAAACGAAGGCCGCATGTAGGATATAATTAGTTAATTTGTGAAAATAGGTAAAGTTATTAAATCAGGCTTATCTATGAATATAGAAAAATATGTGAAATAAGATTTTTCGTCTATAAAATGTTCCCCTGTATTGCAAACGCCATAAAAATGTTATTTTAAAAGATATCTTATCATATTAAACGAGCAATTCTTGTATATATAGAATCGGTTTTTCGAAAACGGCTCTAATGATTTGGATGAAATTCAAGGGTTAGGGGAGGGTTTGTGTTGGCAATTCGATCTGTCGCGGTTTTATCTTCGGTTAAGCTGTTTTTGATGGGTTTTTTGTTAATTAAAATAAGTATTCACAGGTGGTTGTCTCGATAAAAATGTATATTTACATTTTTATTCAATTTCTTTTGAAGGAGACAATAAAAGAGTGTGTCTTCTGCTGGAATTATAAATTTTATTTATAATTCCAGCAGAAGACACACTCTTTTATTGTCTCCTTCAATATATAAAAATTCTGCTACTCTCGGCAAAAACTTTCAATTTAATTTTCAATTTCCTTTTAACAAATAATTGGTTTTTTAATTTTAATTTCCACAAAAAGGTCATTTCAAATATTATTATATATTTTAAAATTTAGGCAATTTAATTGATGATGGAGGAAGATGGGATTGTGGGGATAAACCAATTGACTTGATTGGGGAATAATGGAATTGAAATAATTATCGGAAAAGAGGTTTTTTTATCTAATTAGATTTTTCCTCTTATTAAAAATAAGGACTAAAGATGAATAAGGACACTCGATGGTGGAGAAGTAATCTCCGGAATCGAAGCAAAAATACAATGTATACATTAATTAATGTAAAATAATTGGTTTAATAAAATTTATAAAAAAAAAATTAATTGATGCTTTTCCTGATGAGGATGGAATGTCGATTAATTGGATGGATTAATTTCCGCAATATGGTATTGGAATAATTATCGGAAAAGAGGTTTTTTTCTTTAATTAGTTTTTTCCTCTTACTAAAAACAAGGACTAAAGATGATCAAGGACAGTCGATGGTGGAGAAATAATCTCTGGAGTCGAAGCTCAAATACAATGTATACATTAATTCATGTAAAATAATTGGTTTAATAAAATTTATAAAAAAAAATTAATTGATTATAAAACTAAATCCCACAAATATTATTATAAATTAGAATTTGCCAATTTAATTGATGAACTCGAAAATTTTTATTTAATTAAAAAAATAATTATACGGTATTTAGTTATATATCTATATATGTATAGTATATACACATAATCTATGGGCCACTAGAAGGCTAGAAATGCAAAAACTCGGTGGCCAGGTACTCATTATTTAAAGCAGAAAGTTACGGGGAAATAAACTCTATTCATCCATAAGAGCAATTCATTTACTTCTCGGTTAAATTACACCCCTGATTTTGGTTAATACTTTTGATGTGAGAATTGCAATGGCTTATGATTAAGTTAATTAGATAAAATTAGATAAAAAAAACGTCTTTTCCGATAATTATTTCAATTCCATTATTCCCCAATCAAGTCGATTGGTTAACAAATTCTCATCCTCCCCAATTTCATCTCCGGCTTATGATTAAGTAAATTCCAAGATTCAAAGGCAAATTAATGTATTTAAAGAACAAATACTGAGCTTATTCGCGATGGATTAATAACATATGTATTTTTTTTATACACACACTCTATTCTAATCTATGTATAATGTATATATTTTTCTCAGTTTCGAATGTCCTGGCCAACTGGACTCTTTCTCCAAGTAAATCCGTCCTTAAAGGATGAAATTTTCATGGACCCGATAACAATCAGCCAGAGATATTTACCCCGTCCGATGAGTCCCCATCTCAACTCAATTCGGGACGAAAGTTGGCGGGTTTACACACGAAGTGGGATTGTCTATCGGTTTATGCAAGACTCCTCCGTGCAAATACTCTGCTCCAATGGAACAATATTCAATTGCAAGACGTTTTATTATGATTCGTGAGACAATTTACAATTATTTTAAATTATGTAAGGTTTTCCACTAAGTAAGGGGTTCATTTTAAATTAACTTCGCTCCCCGGGGGACTAGAATTTGCTATTCACTTGAAAATTGTCATTTTTTTCTTATTCGTTCTTATTAATGTCTGAAACACGAAGAATGGTCAATTTCAAACAATTTATTTCTATCATTGTGAATTTCGATACTCATAAACGCCCCTTGTAATGTTTAAAAATGTCTGAAACATGATGAAAAAATAATTTTCAACCATGATTTCTTGTTCAAAATTGGCACTAATTTTTCACCCTAATCACGTGACTACTCCCACTCGTGGCACACGAGATCTTTGGGGGACTTTTGCACCACACTTTTACTCAAGACCTTGACAGCCATTGCACAAAATCCTTCTTATTCGAATGCCCTTCAGTGCGTAAACATATCTCTAAGTTTTATTGCACGCGCTTACAAATAGCCACTCAATTTAAACATGTAATAGAATTATTCTCTGAAGGTGGGTTATTCCCTATTTTGTATGGGTCTATGGTTTTATCACTACCCAATCGCTAAGCCACACTTTGCAAAAACTTGTTTAATCGCCATGACATAACAACGCAGAAGTCTTGTTTTTAAATCAAGAGTGAGATTGTGGCTCTTGAAGAATCTGCTCATCTGATTGAAGGCTGATCTAGCTTTCCCAATGCGAGATTTTATTTCTTGAGTGTCGTTCCAGTCCTCATTCACGATGGTGCCGAGGTAATTGTAGTGGTCCACTCTCTCAATTGCAGCTTCGTTGACATAAAGTTGACCTCCCGTGATCTTCTGCTTACTAATTATCATGAGCTTGGTTTTGTTGTCATTGATATCCAGGCCATACCGCTTGCTGTGATGAGTTATTTTGTCCATAAGAAATTGTAGGTCTACTAAGTTTCTGGCAAAAACAATGGTATTATCCGCATATCTGATGTTGTTCAAATGGTATCCGTTTATTAGAATGCCCTTTTCTATACCGTCCAAGGCCTCAGTGAAGATTCGTTCGGAGTACAAGTTAAAGATCAAGGGCGACAACACACAGCCCTGTCGGACCCCACGCATTATTTTGACGTAATCTGTGTGCCCTTCTCCCATTCTAAGGTTCAGCCGATTGATTCCAGTAGAGGTTTCCAATTATTCTCAGGTCTTTGTCATCTATGCTTGCCTTCCTTAATATTTGGATCATCTTGTCATGTCGGACTCTATCAAAAGCTTTTCGATAATCAATTAAGCAGGCGTAGACGTCGCAGTTTATATCTCGACATCTCTGGAACAGAACTCGGACTCCCAATAAGGCTTCTCTGGTGCCAACCGCATTCACAAATCCAAATTGGTTGGGAGATATCTGGCTTTCACACCTCTTATAGATTCTCCTGTGTATTATTTTCAGAAGGTTTTAATAGGTGACTCATGAGGCTAATTGTTCTATATTCCTCGCATTTTTTGGCCCCTGATTTCTTTGGAATGGCAATGAATTCTGATTTCAACCATTCAGCTGGAATTTTACCAGAATCATAAATGTTGTTGAACAGTTTTGTGATCAATTTTACTGTTTCATCATCAAATAGCTTAAGGAACTCCGCTTCGATGTTATCTGGTCCCGCCAGCTTTGCCATCTTTTAAAATCAAATTAGGTTGGAGTTGGTGGTGTTTCACAAGGAGAAAAATTAAAATACAAAGATTTTTTTAGTTTACTCTATATATTTCGAGCTCTTAACTCATCGTCAGGAGAACATTGACTAAAGATAACATGATATTTTGAACAGAATTTATTTTAATATGATGGACAGTTATTTATGACTTAGTGTAAATAACTGTCCATCATATTAAAATTAAAATAAATTCTGTTCAAAATATCATGTTATCTTTAGTCAATGTTCTCCTGACGATGAGTTAAGAGCTCGAAATATATAGAGTAAACTAAAAAAAATCTTTTGTATTTTAATTTTTCTCCTTGTGAAACACCACCAACTCCAACCTAATTTAATTTTAACAATGTTTCACTATAAAACCAACACCGCGTTCCCTAAATTTTATTGCCATCTTTTAGTTGGACTATCGCAGCCTGTACTTCATGCTCCAGTATTTCCTGACCACTAGTAGTTTCCTCCATTTCGAAGTTGTTTTCTCTGTGGTCTTCAAACAATTTCTCCAGATATTCCCTCCAAGTATCAATTCTGGTTTGCATGTCTATGATGACTCCCCCATTTGAGCCTGTTAGGTTTCCTCGTCTTCTACCTCTGTATCCCCCATTAAGCTCTTTTTCCCATTTTCTTTACAGGATATTAAATATGTATAACATTAATAACTAGATAATCAAACCAGAGCACTATCGAAAAAACATTTAAAATCATAAAGTTAAACACAGCAGCCTTTGATGATTTACGTCCCTCATAAACCAAAAGGCGAGATACTTTCAAACATTTCTTTTGTTGGGGTGTCTGGGTTCTGATGTCCACGCTAACTCAAGAAGTTTCCATAGCTTTAATATATCTAAATTTATTACTAGTGGGGTCTAACGTCTAACTCCTTGCGAGAACTCAACCTTTTAGCTCCAAAATTTGTCGAAAGTGTACCGAGTTTTTAAGATTTGTTTTTTCTTTAATTTTTAAAATCAAATCTCTCTTAACGGAAAACCTTGAATATATTTAAGATACATATATATATATATATATATATATATATATATATAAAATAATAATAATAATCTTGATAATTATTTTGTAGAAATTTAAAAGAAATGTTTTTAAAAAGCTTCAAAGAGCCCGAATTAAAAAGTCAAGAAATAATCAACACGATTAAAGAACAAGAACAGAAAGGATTTTTTGATTCAATAAAGACAAGGCCTTACCATTCGATGCCTGACTTGCCTCCAGTTTCTCCAAAATCCAAGAAGATGAATAGACAAAGAGTGGACAAATACAATGTTATTGAACCGGATGGGTTAACATACGAAAAAAGACGGGATGATATTGTCAGCCCTATTAAAAAATTACTAATGAAAAAATCAACTGATTTTCAGGTATTTATTTTAATATTTTCTTTTAAAAATTTATTTTATACGATATATATAGTATAAGGGCAAACTTTACTATTTGGAAAAAATCTAGCCATTATATTTATTTTACATTACATGCATATTTTACTTTACTTCCTATTGGAAATACGGAGAAAATGGCATATGTTTTTATTTTTTGGTCATAACTCTTTATTGGTAATACACAGGACAGTCATATTCTTCACATATCATCTTTGGTTCTTTATTAATTGAAAACTAACAAACATTTATAGAATGAAAATAAGAGAAAAAATTATATTCTTAATTCAAATGAGATCATCCAAAATCCATTTTGTCCATATGCTATGGACAAAATGACATACACTAAAAACTATATATAATTATTGACAAAGTTCACAAATGAAACGCTTGGTTCTCTAAGGCCCGGTTGTATGTCACAAAGTAAATGCTTTTTACCACTAACCAAGCATTTACTTTGCGACATGCAACCGGCCCTAAGGAACGTCAGTGCAAGTAACGTGAGGCCAATGCGAACAATTTAACCAGCCCAATCAGTGTTCTCCAGGCTTAGCTCGTGAAAAAGATCATTGTAATATATACATGGACAGTCCTCTTCATCGTCTTACGAGTTATTAGGATATTTTTCTTCTTCACTGTCGCCTCCTCTTTACTGGGGGACCTTTGGGCTCATTTTTTGATTTAATTTCCCTTATATTAGAAGTAGAAGTTAAAACTAAATATGTCTGCCGAGTCTCTGGTTTAGGTTTCCTTGTCCACTAATAAAAGGACACTAAGGGCCAGTTGTATGTCGGTTGGTAAACTCTTTTAACCGTTGGCAAAGGGTAAAAAAAGGCTGGGATGGCCAATCAGATGAAAGTGCCTGCCATGAGATTGGCAGGCACTTTCATCTGATTGGCCATCCCAGCCTTTTTACCCTTTGCCAACGGTTAAAAAGAGTTTACCAACCGATACACACCTGGCCCTAAGAGCCGGTTGTATGTCGCAAAGTAAATGCTTTTTACCACTAACAAACGGTAGATGGTAAATGGAGCCACTGGGATGGCCAATCAGATGACAAGCACTGAAAGTCCCTGTCATCTGATTGGCGCATCCCAGTGGCTCCATTACCATCTACCGTTTGTTAGTGGTAAAAAGCATTTACTTTGCGACATACAACCGGCCCTAAGAATAGAGGACGATGGATGTTTTTTATTAGCAGATGACCCAGCAATGGAAACATGACTAGGAGTCGTTTGCTGGTGACATACCTATGTCATTATGTCCGTTGTCTAGGTATGTCGTTTTGTCCATACAACGTTTTGACAAAACAACATTCAAAAATAAATACAAAAATGATGATTTTTTTGGAAGAAGTTATTTGAGGGCAACAAGAGATCTTTGAGGAATAAAATAAATGCTACACACATAGGTAGAAATGCGAAAAACTTATAATTTATACAAAAACACTTGTCGTAAAAACAAAACTCGTAACGTACAAATACTTGTCGTCGGCTATGACACGGGGAGGAATGAGAGGGGCTCGTTTACCTTTTGACAGGTTGTTAAAAACCATTCGGGTCACCTCATGCAGTTTTCAGTTGTGTGCTAGAGTCCACTAAATTCGAATTATACCACCTATGTCATTTTGTACGTATTTCTCCCACTAGCATGCATGGCAAGCTTGGATGGGTAAGTTGCAAATTAAAATAGCATTTACATGATAAACCATTAATTTGATACAATCAATGCTGGATTACCCATTAGGCCAAGTAGGTTGTTTTAGAGCCAAAGAAAATGGATCCGAATAATAGTGATTTTATCTCTTAAGAAAATTATAATTAAGTTTCTCTAAAGTTGAGACCGGAGAGAATAGAGAGCTCTAGATTCCTCAAAAGTAACTAATTCTACTTTCTTCTTTAGGATGCTTCCAAAAATTACTTAACCTCCGATATAATAACATAATGTATTAATTTGTTAATGTTCGTTTTATGTAATAAAATTGCTATATATAAAAATTGCTGCTTGATAAAATCTAAAACTTAATTGGAGATAATTTGCTCCGAAATTCCGACTGCCTCAGGGCTTCACATTATTTCAGACTCCATGGGGGTTGGAGAGGATCGAATTTTTTCAGGAACACAATATTTCAATTAATACGTAAATCTACTTTTTGTGTAGGATTCGTATTAAAATTTTCTAAATATATGCGAGAGGTTTGGTATAATCGCATGGTGTGTTTAAGTCACGCGATAATTTTTTTTTCCTCTTTTCTAGATAAATGAACAATTTATTCGCCGCGGTGATGGAACTGACATTCGTCTTTGGGGAGACAACAATTCTTTGCTTGAGGTAACTTACCCCGACGGGACACGAATCACTTCTTGGTATACAATTGAGGATTTTGAAATTTGCATTGATACTTCTTCAGAAGAGGAAAGTTTTATTTATTACAAGCCAGATGAATCCTTTCAAGTAAGAGATAATAAAATATATTTTTTAAATATTTATTTTAATGAAATTACACATACTGACTCGATAATCAATAACAAAATATTTCTGGAATAGAAATAAAACGATTTAAAATTCTTCCAGAACTTAAGTGACTTGATTTAAATTTTTTTTGTTAAATTGAAGGGTTGTTTTTAGTCACAAATATAATAAAACAATAAATTCACTAATTATTTGAATTATTTAATTGATAAACTATACAGTTTAGGTCACCACTGGTTGACCATCCTCAGTAGTTATCTCTTTCAAGAACCGGAATTTGTCGTTTCCCATGAAACATTCATTCCCAAATCTTCAATACAGACACAATACACAATTCATTACATTCAACTGTATATAGCAATGTTTTTATCAAAATGTTTTTATAAATTGTTGCTATATACAGTTGAATGTAATGAATTGTGTATTGTGTCTGTATTGAAGATTTGGGAATGAATGTTTCATGTGAAACGACAAATTCCGGTTCTTGAACGAGATAACTACTGAGGATGGTCAACCAGTGGTGACCGAAACTGTATAGTTTATCAATTAAATAATTCAAATAATTAGTGAAATTATTGTTTTATTATATTTGTGACAAAAACAACCCTTCAATTTAACAAAAAAAAAAAAACGATTTATTCACTAAGTTCTACTGCTATCTGGTGAAAACTATTTCGTTTGCTTATTAGTATAGACCGGATTCCTATGCAATTGCATATTTTGTTTCCCGTCACATACGACCCAGGTGATCATTTATCTATCCGAATCATATGCATCTAGGATAGTGTGGGTTGAATTTTATACTGCACATTTTTGTATATTTGAGTAATTTTGCATAAAATTGCAAATTTGAAGAATATTGCATAAAAATTGCATATTTTAAGGATTTTTTGTCAAAAATTTTTTTAAAAAGTAAATTTTCGGAAAAAGAATGAAAAAATGAAGAAATAAAACAGGAGGACACTAAGTGACCGTAGACATAATTCCCGAAAATAATTTAAAAAAATACTTGTAAACATAAATTATTCACAATTACTATCAAATTTTAATCATGTTTGAGATACTTTCTTAATTATTTATTTATTTTTTTAGCTATAGCCCATTTTGAGTGTTTGTGTGTGTGTGTGTGTTGTGTGTAAATTAGTGTACATGTACAGATCAGATATTTGCATTATTTTGTTAGTTTATTATTTGTACGTCCATAAGAAAAGTTTGTTAATATAAAAAAATAAAAACAATACAATACAATTGTGTCTGTTAAATAAAACTACTCCCCCAGTATTTTTTGTTCACGTTATTATATTTATTATGTTGATTTTATTCAAGAGGACCTATTATTTCTTTGAATTTATAGATTTTTTAATATATTAAATATAATGAGAATTTTGTGCAATTTTTTACGCAATAAAAGTACTTATTTGACACTTGGTATCTATAGCTTACTTTATCATTTTATTTCCTTCAAATATATAGTAATTTTGTCTTCAATTTTAATTTTTTAGTGCATAAAATATTATTTATACACTAAAAAATTATTTATTTTACTGCATATATTTGCATATTTCAACGTATAGTGCATATTACTTGCATATTTTGACAGTTTTTACTGCATAAAAATCCGGTCTCTACTTATTAGTTAATTAGTGATTATTTACTTTGAATTTATTATGAGATCGAAGATACAAAATATTTTTTTATCATGTAATGTGAGATATCTTTGAGAATAATTAGGTTAATTTTTTAAAATTAATTCTTTTTAAAATGACAATGTGAGAGAGCCCCAAAGAGTCCATTTTTAGGTAATTTTTATACCTGTCGGCTTCCAGAAGTGGGTTGATTTAAATTGATGAAAAATCCTGCAAATTTTCACTTTTTCTCCTTATCAAAGACAATTTTTTTTAAAATGATATTGATGTGAGAAGGAGATACACCAAAAAGGTGTATCTCCTAAAGGCCTGGGTTTGCCCCTCCATCGTGATATGATCAAATAAGAACGAATTTGATACCTCAAGTATTTTGGGAGAAATATAATCCTCGACACTTGGCCTGCTTATATATTTTTTTAATGATTATGATGAGAGAAGGAGTTACACCAAAAAGGTGTAACCCCTAAAGGCCTGGGTTGGCCCCTCCATCGTGAAAAGAAGAAGAAAGAATTTTATGGGTTGGGCGGGAGTCGAAGTTATCTGTGGATACGGGTCTTAAATAGCTGAAGGTTATAAGTCGTGGGAATGATGTTGGCAGGGAGCGAGTTCCAGTCTCTGGAGGTCATAGGGATAAAAGAGTTGGCGAAAGCGCTTGTTCGACTTTTATCCAATTTGACAGCGAAGGGGTGCTGATCGTTAGAAAACCGCGTGTTTCTCGTAAAGAGGGCATTAGGGGGATAATTGATTTCAGCTCGACTGAACAGACACCGTGATAGTATCTGTAGTACAGAGAAAGTGGCAGAAACGGTAGGTATATTATATAATTTTACAGTTTGCATGTTATTAATTACTGAAAGTCCGATGGGTTTTCCAAGCTACTAATATATGTATGTAAAATAATAGCAGCTTTTGAGAGGGGGGGGGGGCTAGTAAATATATAAAATATTTAATAAATTAATTTTTTAACGAGAAATGATTTTTCAATTTTTTAGGAATGTTCCGATTCTGGCTTTGTCTGCGTGACTTACCATTGTCGAATTGAGCACCCTTGTTTTGCCGGCGTCTACTTCAATGGTTCGGATTTCTCTACGGAAATATTCGCCCATCCATCGCACAATCTGCGTGTTCATTTGCCGTCTAATTTGAATTTTATACAAATCGATCTCGATGAATTCAATTTGAAAGTCTCATCGGAAGAAATCCTCTACACACATTTCGCTTGTTCAGCTGATCATAAGGAACCGGGCTTAACAACAAATAATTCAAATATTAATTGCGAAACAAGGATCTATTTAAATGCACTACAACCACCAATAGATGCGGTAAGTTACTCTTTATTTAAATGGATTTTAAGTAGATAAATACATATTTACAGCAGAGAAAAATAGTTATTTGAATTTATTTTTTTAAATTTACAAAAAAATTGGATTTAATTCAATTCAAAATTGAAGGAAAAATTGGATTTGGAGGACGCTTTCTGCATGCATATTTTGGTGATACAGCTAACACAAGAATTATTTGACGGATTATAGTGGTGTTTCACAAAGAGGAAATAAAATTAAGAAAAAATTTTCATTGTATTGATTTTATACACTAGTTGTGGCTATTATTTTGGTAGAGGGTGTAGGGAAAGGGGAGGAGCCAATGGGTGTTGAACGAATTTGTGTGGTCAAATTTTGAGGTATGAGGGTGGGTGGGGGGAGTGGCTGGGTATTAAACGAATTGTCCAAAAACTTGAAGATTGTGTGTGGGGGGTCAGGTAAATTGTCTATGGTCGGAATTTATTTATAAAGGGTTCTAAAAATAACTATAAAGGGTTCAAACTATGTAAATGTAGGCAAAACTGGATGGTATGGGGGATTAATACAAAGGGAACAAAAAGGGAAAAAAATTTTTTGTAAAGAATAAATCTCTGTTAAATTAGGTTTATTAATAAATCAATTATTGTTGATTTTGTGGTTTCTAGTTGGTTATTTAGAATGGGTTCATTGTGGGATATGGCTTTTTTAATTTCAGTGGACTCTAATAAATCTAATTTGCGTCCTTTGGGTGAAAAATGTAGAATAAGGGCGTTTCCTATAGATAGTGAATGATTATTGTCAAATAAATGATCTGCAAATGCTGAAAAGTAATTTAGTGAAGTAACGCATACACTATTCAAACATTCAACATCCCTTAGCGATCAAATAAGATACGAATCCAAAAAAAATTCCCAACTCGTTTATTCCTACATATATAAGGGAACTAACTCTACCTAATCCGTTTTTCCAACGACATAAATAACCACCTAGATTTATCTTTAACTCCGACTCAACCCCTGAAATCTCTTTCTTTTCTTCTTTTCACGATGCTAAGATCCACTCCTGAACTATTACAAGGGCGCCCCTTCTTGGCAGAACATCTTCTTACATCGATATGATAAAAAAAAAATCAAGAACTAAATAAATAACATTTAGGGAAAGCGGTGTTGGTTTATAGTGAAACATATTAAACACAGGAGTTTTTAACGGGTTATAGTTGTGTTTCATAGGTAAAAATAAAAATTAAAAAATTATTTTAATTATATTTTCGGAGTTTTATTTTAAATAATCTATACATATTTCGGGTCCATCATCAGGAGTTTGAGTTTACAGACCGAAGAAAATTTTTACATTACATTGTATTGATTTTATAAACTAGTTGTGGCTATTATTTTGGAAAAGGGTGCAGGGAAAGGAGGGGGAGAGCTAATGGATGTTGAAAGAATTTGTGTGGACAAATTTTGAGGTATGAGGGTGGGCGGGGGTGGGGGAAGGCTGGATATTAAACAAATTATCCGAAACTTGGAGATAGCAGAGTGGGGGGAGGGGGGGGGGGGGCAGATAAGTTGTCTATGATCGAAATTTATTTATAAAGGGTTCAAGAAATAACTATTAAGGGTATTGAATAAAGAGTTTAAACTATGTGAATGTAGACAAAAGAGGAAGGTATGGGGGGTTAATACAAAGGGAACAAAAAGGGGGAATTTTTTTTGTAATCAATGAATTTCTGTTAAATTATGTTTATTAATAAATCAATTATTCACAGAGAGAAACAAAGAGGTTGTCCTCTGCTTGATGCAAATAAACATACACACATATATATCGAGATGATTATCTGTATGTATATCATCTCGATATATATGTGTGTATGTTTATTTGCATCAAGCAGAGGACAACCTCTTGTTTCTCTTTTGTGAATCTAGAACTCTGCTACTCTCGGCAAAACAAAAACTTTTCAATTAAATCAATTATTGTTAATTTTGTGGTTTCTAGTTGGCTATTTAGAATGGGTTCATTGTGGGCTATTGGTTTTTTAATATCAGTGGACTCTAATAAATCTAATTTGCGTCCTTTTGGTGCAAAATGTAGAATAAGGGGGGTTTCTTTAGATGGTGAATGATTATTGTCAAATAAATGATCTGCAAATGCTGACGTAATTTAGTGGTTCTAAATTAAATACATTTTGGGTTTACTACAGTTTCAGGATTTTCTTATGCTAAAAATCAGAAAAAAATTGAATCATTTTTACAATTTTTCAATACATCCCTATTTATATAATATGTTGTAGATACTTTGCGAAAATAGAGATTCAAGTGAGCAAATATTTCAATTGTCCAGTGACGGTACCTTTTCGACCATGAAGAGTGAAGATTGTAGAGAAGCAACAGAATATGAATCTAATTTTGGTAAGGCTCAATATTCCCTATTAAATTTAATGAAATTATTTTTTACTTATTTTTTAAAGAAATGGTACATTAAATATTTTAGAAAAAAGAAAAATATTTAATGAGCCTCGTTTTCAATATATAATCATGAATCGAAATCTTAGTGGTGTTACGTTTTTTACCGATAAAGAAGTCATGGATCATATTCAGAAACTGTGGAATCTTAAAGAGGTATGGAAATAGGAAATATAGAGAAAATATCCTCGCATTTTAAGTTGCGCGAGAATATTTATTTAACACATCTTTTGAACTGAAATAGATGCTTAAGATGCGTTCCTACTGGAAATCTTGAAAGTAAAAATAAACCATATGCCTTTCGAATAAGAGTGATCGCGTATCGAGATTTTCATAATGCTTTTATTTAATCCTCACTAATTAACTAATCAAAAATCTATAAACAACCTTAAGTGTGTAAGTGTAAATATCAAACCTGGTGGTGGTGGTGGTGGTGTCAACTCAGTGTCCTCTTTGTACATAAAATTAGAATTTACTGACTTTAATAAATTTACTCTACTGCTTCTAATCTTATAAAATGAATTTACAAATAAAAAAAAAAATAATATTTAAAAAATGCAAATCAAAAATCAAAAAATAATTATTTCTAGGTGAAAACGTATAAAGGGGCTTTAAAACAAAAAAACTTTAAGAAAAAGATTCAATTTTAAAACAGAGATATAATTTATTGGGTCTTTTTGAATTTAACAAAACAATAGAAATTTAATGAAGAAATGTGGATATTTAAATTGACTGCTTATGTGGATTTCAATTTGTGTTTGAGATGAAATGAAATTTACATTTGTATATAGCAGCTGATGGGAGACGCCTGCTTGCGTCCAATTTGACGACGCCCGTCGAGAGGTTCCGTAGTTCGCCAGGCCAAGGAAGTCGTGTTAACAGAACGTGTAAATGGCAGAATTTCTGTTCCGTAGCCTACCATTTACACGGGCTTATTTAAATAATATAGCCGTTGACTTCATAGGGTTCTGACCAGTTGTATAGTGGGTCTATCAAAGCTGGTTTACTATCCACAGAAGTTGAGTTCTTTTTCCGACAATAGGCCATGTAACTTGAGTAGTTCAGCACCTATTGTTGTTAGTGGAGATTGGATCTAATTACACTGCCCAACAATGAAAATGCTTCGGGCTCAAAAATAGCTGATTCTTATGTATTTCCACCTGATGAATTCAAAAGTCACCATAAAGATTACCGATTAGCTCTTGTTTTGGAGATATAATCGATCAAAACGGTGAAAAAGACCATTTTGACCTATTTTCGAGTTCCGTTAGATATTAAACAACAATATTTGAGATCACAATATTTTGTTGAACTAATAGAAAACAGCTTCCTCTTGGATTTACAAATTACCACTTGTTTGTAGCTCAATTAGAACTCGAGTTATAACTAAAAATCTAAAACTACGTGATTATAAAGGATAATAAACATTAATAAAGTAAAGGGAGTGTAGTTTCAGAGTGAATGAAATAAAACTCAAAGAGGTGTATACAATCTCAATATATTTCGGATTATTAGTCCATCATCAGGAGTTTACAGGTTAAAAACTAATCTGTAAATTCCTGATGGACTAATAACACTGGGCAACAAAAAAGAGGCAAGCTAAAAAAAGGCACCACATAAATCTCTTCAGACACGACCATCTGTGAAGTATTATTCCAGCAATGTAGAACTCTTAGAATGTAACTACAATTTGTAAAAATATAAAATGCACTTTCAATGTTGTTAGCATATGTAATTAAAATGTATCTTTTTCTCTTGATCCGCCACCTACTGTATTTCACAGAAACTAGAGCTAAGAAAAAATTTTCATTGTCATATTCGTTTTTCTCAACCCAAAATTGGTAGGAATTGACTCATCAAGTGCTCGAAGCATTTAAAAATTATTTTTTTGTTGCCCAGTGTAATCATATCAGAGCTTCTGCTTTTATAGAATTCTTTATGACCCCACTCCAATGATGTCAGGTGGTCAAAATGAGGCGACAATTTCTTGAATTCAACCCCCTGCCCTTCTCTGTACTCTATCCAATCGGTATCAATTCTACTCTGTGACGTAAGGCTGTATTTTTATCCCCTTAAATTTCCCCATTCTTTCTATTCAAATTGACCCTTGAATGACATTACTATGAATATATTTTTATTAAACCCGGATTCTAATTATTTCTATTAAAAAAATAGTATGTTTGTGAATTTAAATCTATTTTTGATTATTTTCAATTAATTCCTTTCATTATTTACTTAAATAGTTAAGAAAATTAGAATATAATTTTTAAATAAAAAATGAATTTACTATTAATAAAATAAATATCTCTTCAAATCTGAGTTTTCTTTTATGCAACAATGCGAAACATTATAAACCTTTCAAATTTTTTATTTTTTTTTAAATTTTGATACTAAATATTATTCATTAACTTGCAAATATAATAGTTCTTCAATTAATATAAAATAAAATTTGTTTGTGAATTCCAGGTAGTAATATTAGAATCAGAGGAAAGTGTTTTGACTCTAAAACCCATTGTGGAAGATTGGTCCCATTCATGGTTGATACCCTATCAATCAAATAAAAAAATTAATATCGCCAGAGAGGTGAGTAAAAAGATTTATACCAATTACCTATATTTGTTCTGCCTCGACTGTGCTTATCTGAAAATAGAAGGAATTTTTTTTTGCAAATATAATTTCTTTTTTTGGCCTTCGTGCCACTGTAATTATTATGTCTATCTGCATGCGTGTGTGTTTATGTAAACAAGTGTGGGAATCTGATTATAGCCGGTTCGATTTGTAAATAGCGTGCGGGCCACTTGGTCTCTGGGAATTGACGACTACAAATTCTACTAACTTCAGCGAAATACGAGTCATCGACCGATTTCGTCTTTTTTTTAATGATATTGATGTGAGAAGGAGATACACCAGAAAATGCATCCCCTAAAGGCCTGTATGGGATGGCCCCTCCATCGTGAAAAGAACAGAGTAGAAGGAAAGAAGCCGGGATCACGAGCCAAATCTCAGAAAGTTAGATACAATCCAATATCCAATTTACTAAGTTTTTAGGGGCTTCGAGCAGTGGTAAATTCTCCGTTTGATAAATTAGATTAAATTTATCTCCCACTTAATTTTTTTCCAGACCCTAAACTTACAGAAAAAATGTCTGGGTATAGCCGGGAATCGAACCCGAGACTTCCGGGTTGCCAGCCAGACATGCTGACCACCACACCAGGGAGGCCGACAAATTTGCCATTTTTCATTCAAAAAAATATTTGATCATTTCATTGGGCTTGCATTTTCAGAATATTAATTTTTTAAACTATATTAACTTTTAAACGATCCCTACAAACCTGCATATTATATAGTTTTAACATTATACACTTTTTTGTTTGAATCTGAATTCTCTTTAACAAAGGTCAATGATTATCCCAAGTTGTGTTGCTCAAAAGGCTAGGCATTATTGAAATTTATGCTGTATTAGATCTCTTATACTATATTCTCAAAACTAATAAGCCCAAAGAGAAAGTTAGATGATATTATTTTTAGAAATTCACATATTCTACAAGAAAGTTATATATTTAATTTAGCTCCGATAAATACTAGGTGTACAAATATAAAATGGGGATTTGAGAAACAGATGACCTACAAATGCAGTGTGTAATATAAAGATTTGACATAGATGGCACTTTGTTGCCCCCATCAACAAGTGTCAAACGCGCATAAGTGATGAATTGAAAAAGTGTTTACATAGTATTGTTTTGCTGTGTTCAATATGTCGAAATTTGTGCCAATAAAGAGCATTCGCGGACAGCATTAATTTTTTCGTTTTCATTCGAAGAGAACTGCTGATGAATCATACCAAATGCTTCGAGAAGCTTATGGTGAACATGCTCCATCGCAGATACTTGTGAAAGATGGTTTCTCTATCCCATGCGGCTTACTCACCAGACTTTGCTCTTTCAGATTACCACTTGTTTGCTTCGATGGGTCAACTTAATACAACAGATATTAAACAAAATAAATAAAAACCTCAAACAAAATTGATCATTCAAAGTGGATGACAGATGTACTTTGAATGATCAATTTTGTTTGAGATTTTTTATTTATTTTGTTTAATATCTGTTGTATTAAGTTTGTTTAAGCCTTGTCAATTATGTCATTGCAAAATCTAGTCTAATGGTCTGTATATATCTATTAACGAGAAAGCTGATCCTAAAAATTGCCTGAAGAAGTCGAAAAATATACGACGAAACGTGTTGCAACTTTTGGAAATTTAGCTTTTAATTATTTTCTCAAGTCCAAGATCCCAATATCCAGCCTAATTATATAGGATATATTTCATAAATTAAATTTCGTCTGTCAATTTATGTGTCACTATTAAATCAATAAATTTGATTTGATTAAAGCCGAAACGTTTTCCATAATTGGGAGTTTTTTATTCATCAGAGGCTACCCATTGGCTGGATCCCTCTACATTATTTAATTACTTAATTGTATTAAGTCAATAAATTTGGAGAAAACTTGAAAAATAAATGAGGCTGGATGTTTTCTCTCTCAAACTTGGTATTTAAGGTAGCTAAATGTTTAATTTTAGATAGCAAAATATACACGTGTATAATTATAAATTAATAATCAACTTTTTTCCGTTTGAATTCTTTTTTTTTTAGTCCTCGTATTGCATGCATTTATTTGCCCCTCAAGCTCGCGGATCCAAGAACCGACCGAGTTCAGTTGCCAGCTCGGAATTAACACCTCGGCCCCCTCACATTTTTCTTGCTCGAATTTACACTATTGTGGATCCTTTCTCCTTTCAAGATGTCCTCGATGCTATCGATCACTTCTTTAGTGAAGGATTACTTCAAATGGAACGTCTAAAAGTACACAAAGTATTTCCTTTTTTAAATTTTATTTTAGAGTAGATAATAAATATGAGCTTTTTATTTTGAAAGTGGCCTTCCCAAAAATTGAGTTGCTATTATAATATTTATATTTCTACAACAATTTGTAGCTGATTAGTACTTAGATTTATTAATATTTACTAAACACAAAGTTACTTGGTTTATAGAATCATAAATAATTAATTTGAAAGTGTCTTAAAAGTACACTTTGCAAAGTTGGGATTTTTTTATTTTTTAATAATTAGTATTTATTAGTTCAAGTGCCTGGCTTTGCATTTCGAGACCTATATATTAATTATTTATTACAAAATTATAATATTTATATTAATGTAAAGTTATTTATCTATAATATTCTTTTCGTTAGTTAAAAGTAAATTATTTCTGTTTCTATTCATTAATTCTAACTTACATTTTTTATCACTTTTAAAGTAGTATTTATTTCAAGGGGCTTTGATATTTTTACAAAAATTATAAAAATGATTTACTAATTTTGAAAATGGCTTAAGTCCATTTGTGCCTAACAAAAAGGTATTATTTTTAAAATCTATCTATCTACTCTTATTAAACGAGCAAAAATTGTATATATATTTATATATCTTAGTTCTATTTTAAAAACGCCTCTACCGATTTTGATGAAACAAAATCTATTAACAAGTTTTGAGGATGCGAAAACGATCTGGCTAGGTCTGGACCTCGACATATTTAATCTTAATTGATCTTTTCTTAATTAAAGTAATTATAGATGAAAATTTCAATAAAAAAGTTTTTTTACATTTTTTTCAATTATCTTTTATTTTTAATTGGTTTTTTAATTTTAAAACCCACTAATTGGTTATAACAAATATTATTATATTAATAAGATTGGAGTAATTTTTGGAGACGGACTGATAAGTGAATTAAGTGGCTAATGATATCATTACTACATTATAATTCTGCTGAGAATGAAATACAAGATATTATTGTTACTGCCACTGAAAGAGGAGACAGAGGGGAATGCCGCATTGGATTTCCTTCTCTGACTTTTCAAAGTGAGTAGAATATTATTCATTAAAAAATTGTATATAATTTATTTTTTATTCATTGACTACGGCAACTTCATGTCTACTTATTTATTTGAACGTTTTTTAAATTATTTATTTTTAAACATTTCTTTAAACCCAGTGACATATTCTATTTATTTTTTGTTTTATTTAATTGATTATTTATTTATTTATTCTTCCCAGTGTATTTATTTATTTATTTTTATTGTTTGGACGACGTGCGGTTTTCCCTTTTTTATTTTTATTATTATTATTATTTTATTCTTGGTCGCAGCATACTATGGTTTCACACCGTTCTGCTGTGGCCACACCCTGAGCCACTCAACCGGATCCTGAGTGGGAGGATCGGAGGGCTATAAGGGGAGATGTGGAGGTCCTTAAAAAATATATATATATATTAATTGTATTTATATAAAAAAAATTTGTGATGATTTTGTTAGTAATGATGGCCAAATCCCATTTTAATTAATTACAGACCCTGAAGAAGGAGGGAATAGCCTCCGAAACGTCGGTTTTATGAATAAAAATATAGTGTAAATTATCTTCTTCTTTTTTTGGACTGCCTCATCGATATCCACTTAATTATTATATTATATTAAAATTTAATTAACAGGTGTCTAAATCATAACATTACAGGTGGATTCATAACAAAACATGTGTATTTACAAATAAAGTGGTTGAAGTGGCTTTTTTATATAACTTGGAAATAAATCTTATTTAATTTTATGTTTTTATTTCAGATCCTATACGATTATTTTTATTATTATTATTTTCCTATTTATTTTTTTATAATGTTTATCAATATGAACAAATGTGGGCAAATTGGTGTACGAGTAAACAAATATACACATAATATGTGGACCACTAGAAAGCTAGAAATGCAAAAACTGGGTGCGAGGTGAAAGAGGTCGAGAATCCGGGGGTGGGTTGGGGCGGAGTGGGGGTTGAGGTGGGGTCCAGTGGTGGCGGGCGAGTTGCGTGGTTTCGGGGGGAGGGGATATTTTTCATCTTATATAAAAATTAAGTCAAATTGATTAATCACATTAAATTAAATTACATTTTTAAAAGTTAAACAAAAGTGTTTCGTGATGAGGGTGTCTGGATTATATATAAATTTCCCTGACTAAATCGTTGGTCAAATTTTTGAGCAATAGTTTAAATTAAGTGGATAGTGATGACGCATTCCAAAATTCAAAAAGGAGAGATAATTTAAACTATCTTTTTTATTCAAAAACCTAGGTTTCGGTGGCATATTCCCCCCTTCTTCAAAACGCTGAATGCCTCATCAATATCGACTCAATTCACTTATCAGCCCGTCTCCAAAAACTACTTCAATCTTATTTTAAATTAATATTATGTCACCTGATTTTTAAATTTGTACTTTTTTAAGGCTAGATAATAAATTTTTAAGTTTAATAAAAATTAAATGAAACAATTTTAATTAGTACATTTTTAAAATGAATATAAGGCTTATTTTATTAATACTTATAATGCTTAAAAGCGACAAATAACAGGATATAACAAAAAAAATCGTTCTTTCCGGATTAAAATTAATAAAAAATGTAGAACTTTCCTTGTTTCTTTCATCTGATATGTATATTCTAAAATCTTTTTCAGTAATTTTAAGTAGGCACATGTTCACTTGTCGCTAATAAAGGAAAAATTACAGTGAATACAGGCTTAAATTTTTAAAATGGCGGCCCTGTCAATTTTTAATTATTTATTTATCAATAATTGTTACTTTTTAAATTATCTTATATTTAATAAAATTTAAAAAATTTATTTATAAACAAAATGACACCTTATTTTTTCAAGTTAGTTAATTATTAACCGAGTTATGGTGGTTTTAGTTATGGTTAGCTATTCTTAAGTAAATGAAAAAAAGATGGTGCTGGATTACAATCACCATTGTTTAAATATTCATAATTAATTTGACAAGCGAGTTGATCAAATATATGTAAGATGGCAGCATTGGGAAATGAATAAAGTTTAAATTCAAATATTCAAAATTCGATGATGGCCGATTTCATCTCATCCAATTAACCAAGACTAACCTATAATAATGACAATAAAAAAACCATCATAACTCGATTAATTGTAAACCGATTTTCAAAATTAAGGTGTCATTTTATTCAGAATAAAATGCTTAATATTTTATTAAATAAAAGATAATTTGATAAAATTAACTATTGAGATATAAAAGATTGAATAATTGAGAAATAGCCAACATTTTCAATTTTGAGCTTCTATATTCACTATAATTTTTGACTACTTTATCTATAGCGAAGCATGGATTTTAAAACGACTATAGATAAAGTCTAGCAACTATCCGTTGCAGTTTACTGCAATTTAAATTATATTTTCACGAAAACTTTATTATGGCTTAGGGAGTTGGCGACCACATTTTCCTGCAATCCTATACATAAATTTTTAAATGATCAAAGAAAAAAATGTATTTTTTTCTAAATCTTCAAATATTTATTTATTTTCATTTTTTCTCTCTCTCTTTCGTTTGTAGAAGCATAAAAATTTCTCTTTAGCTTGTTTCGAGTTTCTCTAAATTAATTATTTCCTTCAATGAATGAAAATTTTATATTTATTCAATTTTAAAATATTTTCGAAATGTAAAAGTGGCTAAAAAATTATAGGGAGCTTTTTTTGATGTTACTAAAATTTTTAAATTTTTTTAGTAGATGAGAGGTTATGCATGTTTTAATATCAAAATAAATAACGTATTTTTCGTCTCTAAAACTAATCTTATATAGTCCAGTCAACGAATGGGTTATAGAAAACATTTTCTTATGTAGTGTGTTTTGGCTAGTTAGGAGGTAAAAATACTAAAAGTCCCCACTCCTAGCTACCGGGCTTAGGGGTGGAAGGGGGCTAGAAATGTCCCGTTTTTTGGTTTTTTGCTTATATCTTAAAAACGGTGGGTCGGAGGGTCCCCCACACTTTCGAGGTCGCAAACATAGATTTGGCATACCGAGACCATAATAATAAAATCATAAATGTATATATCATTTTAAAGGAAATTGAATGGTCTACAACTTCTTTTCTGAAGACTTTTACAGTAAAACTAAAGGCTGAGGTGATAGAGACAAAAGTTTGACGAAAAGTATAGGAAATTTAATTTTTTCATGCATAAACGATATTCGTGGGCAAATATCTCAAAAACCATAAGGAATAAAGAAAAATTAAATAGAAGCAATCTTGTAGGAAATATTATAAGCTTTTATTTTGCTAAGAAAAACTTTTTCTCTACGAGCCACCGTTTTTGAGATATAAACGAAAAACTAAAAAACGGGACATTTCCACCCCCTTCCACCACTAAGCCCGGTAGCTAGGACTGGGGACTTTTAATATTTTTACCTTCTAACTAGCCCAAACACATTCCATAAGAAAAAAATTCTCTCTAAAATGTTTTCTATAACCGCTTTTTGAGCGTACGTTGACTGGACTATTTTTACTTTACCATACAGGGTATGGTCAAGTATTGTAATCGTGCATGAAAAAAGTGGGTTTTTTTCCTTCCTTTTTTTCGTAATATCTCAAAAACGGCTGAAACTATTTTGATTAAAAAAATTGAGCGAAACCATGGCATTTCGCTCTACAAAAAAGCTCTAATAAGTGAACATAGAAATTTTTTTTTTTTGAGATAATAATTGTTTTGTCAAAATGTCTGTTAGTCTGTTAGTTAGTTAGTCTGTGCGTTACCAAATTTTTGTGGACGAGCTAGCTCAAAAACTAGTGTGAATATCGAAACCAATTTTCACACGTAGTTTTGGTCCATTGAGATTAAGAGCTGATTAGATTTTGGTGCATATCGACCCAAAATTAAGGGGGTGGAGGGGGGGGGGGTTAAAAAATAAAAATCTAGGTCGTTTGAGCAAACTCAACAAAATTTTGTATACATAATCAATGTGCCCCTAGGAGTCTAAAAATGCAAAAACTAACCCCCTCTCCCACATGATTACAAATAATTTTATTAAATATTAACGTAAGTGAGGGGCCAGGTTGTATGGTAAAACCAAGTGGATGGCCACATCAGAACACGTTAGCTTATTTTAACTACAATAGTTATTTGAGTACATTTTAGTGTAGTGAACAAAGATGGTTTTTTTTATCAGCTTGCCGGAGCATTGCAGCTCTTATCTCTAGAGATTAGAGATGAATTATATATCTTTACGTGGGTTTTGAACCGAGTGCGCAAATTATATATAGGTATCTACACGGGTTTTGAGTTTTGTGGTGAGTTTTGTTTAGTCAAAAAAATAAATAAATAAATAAATGCAAATAAATATTTTTATACGACTTTTATTCGAAGTGAAAGTGAGTTCTGTCTGAATTCAGAAATAGATCTCTCCGCTTGTCGGCCGTTAAAAGACTTTATATAAGGGCATCCTGGAGGAGAGTTAAGTTAGATGACAGAGAGAGGATTAAGATTTTTCGCGATTTTTATTTCCATCAGGGTCATTTCTTTCCTGAGACGGAAAGCCGCGAAGGGACAGAAATGCCGCCCGCGGGCGACAGGAAATTCTTTCTTTGGGCGAAGGTTGTGGAAAGTTCAAGAAAAGCTGCTAGTAGCAGGAAATTGGTTGGCCGCTTTGCATCAGATACTTTTTTCCAAACAGTGACTAATAAATGTTTTTGGATATTTCATAATCAATTACATTATAAACTAATATTACAATTGTTTATTTACTTACTAATTAATATACTCGTATTATTAGGTGGGTGCATTATTATCCGCCGTTTATATTGGAACGGTTTTCGTTAGTGGTAATTGTTGTTGTTGTTTATTTTTTTAATAAAAATAATCATCTTTATTTCTTTAAGAAAATACCTATCGAAAATCATATTCATATTCGTCATATTATTATGCTGTGCCAATACGAGAAAGGATGGAAAGACACCACAGTCATTTCGCGATCTTAACGAACTTTTTGGCGATGGAACAATTAGCGAAAAACAAGTCGGGAGTGGTTTACACCTTAGACCATGAAATATATAGACACGCCCTGGTGTCGATTTGGTGAGGCCAACATCATCTAGAGAACGTGACGTCATCTGTAGGTAGGAACACCCAGAAATAGCATGGCCACTATAGGAATTATTATAAATTGAGATAAATTTATCGTAGTTTAGATTATTTATTTTGGATTCCAATAATCGCAAATTAATATTACCAAAATATGCGAGAACGTGACGTCATCTGTAGGCGATGTTGGCCTCACTTCACTCTGTGTGGAGAGTAGCAGAGGGCGTGTCTATATATTTCATGGTCTAAAGTTTACACGTTTCAAATCAGGTAATTAGAGCTTGGAGGCCAATCCAGGAAGAGGTCGACCATCGAATTTCGACAATCAGGCCCTACTAGCGGCCGTGGAAGAGGACGAAAGCCTGACAACTCGAATGCTGGCTGAAAACTTCAACGTCGACCACTCATCGATCGTGCGTCGTCTCAAAAATCTCGAAATGGTATGAAAATTGGCTGGATAGTCCCCTCACAAACTCTCTCTAAAAAACAAAGTCGATCGCATCCAAATTTTCTCCGAATTGCTGCAAAGAAACGAGCAATCCATCGCCAATAAAGGATGGGGTCTGCTCCCACAATCCTCCATATTCATCGACCAAGGCTCCCACAGACTACCACGTCAATCACTCGCTGAAAAACTGGCATGTGAATAAAATTTACGAAGATTTGGATGACTTGGTGACCAATGTTAAAGCATGGATTCCCTCTAAGAACCGCATCTTCTTTGCCCCTGAAATCGACTCTCTCCCAAGCAAATGCGAAGCAGGAATTGAAGTAGATTCTGAATACGCTCCAAAATAAAGAATTAGACATGTTTCTGTTGAATTTTTATCTTTCTTTTTTCATAATAATAAAAAAAAAAACGTCGGATAATTATGCACCAACTTAATAATATAATTGATTACGAAGTGAATTTAATTTTATTAAGGAAACAAATCAAAGATTTTAGTAGAAATATTTTTACAGTGCATATCAGAGGGTTTCGTCCCCTTGGGAATCGAACCCAAGCGCTAACTAAACTTGTCGGGCCGTTAGCCAAACCCTTAAGACAAATCTCTCTCCGATATGCAACATATATAAGAAATAAAGCTACAAATTTTTCACTCCTTTCAACTCGAAGGGAATAGTAAAAAATCAGGCTAAACTGAAAAAAGTTTTCAGTGTCGGTTCCTTCATTTAAATAATTAGTGTAAAGATTTAATCATCTTTTTTGAAAAAAAATGGAATTTTTTCAAAAATCAACCCGATTATATAATATTACGAAGTGAATTTAATTTTATTAAGGAAACAAATCAAAGATTTTAGTAGAAATATTTTTACATTGCATATCAGAGGGTTTCGTCCCCTTGGGAATCGATATATATATTTCTTATATATGTTGCATATCGGAGAAAGATTTGTCTTAAGGGTTTGGCTAAGCCCGGCAAGCTTAGTTAGCGCTTGGGTTCGATTCCCAAGGGGACGAAACCCTCTGATATGCAATGTAAAAATATTTCTACTAAAATCTTTGATTTGTTTCCTTAATAAAATTAAATTCACTTCGTAATATTATATAATCGGGTTGATTTTTGAAAAATTCCATCTTTTTTCAAAAAAAGAAACTCAAAAAAGATGCTTAAATCTTTACACTAATAATATAATTGATATTTTGAATAAATATTGCATTTTTCAAAATTGAAAAAATTCACCTGTTTTTAAACTTAAAAATTAATTAAAAATTTTTGATTTTATTTATTATATTTTCGTGGTTTTGCATTTATATAAAAATGCCATGTGAATGATTTGGGGAGAAGTGTTGAGTTTCATGCACTGAGTGTCTTTGTAAGTAATTTACTTGAAATCAAAAATCTTATTTAAAATATTAGTCAGATGATTAATTTGAAAAGGTTTTAATTTTGATGGACTTTCAAATAAAATAATTATTTTTTTATCCTGGCGTGTGAGATAAACCTCCATATGAAGGACTTGCTAAGTAGATTAAGGCTATAACTATAAACCATAAATCTTTCTGAATCTTGACTTTCCCATGCATGAGTGAGAATTTGCCAGTCTAAAGCCGCATTCACACTACGCTGACGACACGTGTTAACTCGTCAGCTGACGAGTACAAAAAAATTAATCAATTATTTTAATTAGGAGTGTGCACATTAGGCTGACGTGTCGTGTTGTGACGAGTCGAGACATAACTCGCTCGCTGACGCGTCAGCTCTAAATATAAATTCCCAGAACTCGTCAGTCCGTCAGCCATGATGAACATGGAAGAAGAGCTCAGAGAAGGGTATTTACTCAAATAAATAAAAGATATTAATTATCTATGAATTTTAGTTTTCATAATTAATAATATGAGGTAAGTATCAAATTTAAGAATTCAAATATTTAAATGAATTTAATAATTATGTAAAATGATCATTATTAGTTAGATTTTCTTTTATTATTTCTATAGGAGATCAAATTTAATAAAGCAGTTAATTATCATTTAAATTCCAAATTTAATTTATTATTCACTAACTGCAAAGGCCCGCCTTCGGCGGCCCTCTTGCTAGCCAGGGGGCACGCCCCCTGGACCTCAACCCATGAACCCCCACCCTCATACCCCGCTCCCACCCAGCACAGTCCCCGAACCACGCACCCAGCACCCCCACCCCCGCACAATGCACACCGTCACCCCACTGCCCCCTAACCTGAACCCCCCACTCCACCCCCGCACCCAGTTTTTGCATTTCTAGCCTTCTAGTGACTCACAGATTATGTATACAAAATTTGGTAAGTTGGCTCTAAGGGTAAGAATTTTCATTTTTTGACCCCCCCCCCCATTTCGGGTGATTTGTTTTTGAATTTCTAGTGTTCTAGTGACCCACAGATTATGTATACAAAATTTGGTTGAGTTTGGTCCAAGAGCAAGAATTTTCATATTTTGACCCTCCCCACTTGTTGGGTGGTTTTGGGGGGGGATTTTTTTAAATAAAAGTTGTCAGAAATCACACCCCCTACAACTTTGCTCATAATAAATTTTGCCGTAGGGTTAATAGTTTAGGAGTTATTTGATAATTTTCATTCGTGCGCCCCCCCAAACCCCCTTTTGGGGTCAAAATATCAAAACGTTATATAGCTATAAACGTAAGTTAGAAGACATCTGATGCAAATATGAAATTTCATAATAATCCTTCAGCCGTTTTTAGCGTGAATCGTGAGCAACTTTTCGCGGAACCCACGAAACATACAGACATACAGACAGACAGACAGGAATTTTGTTGAGGGTGTTTTCGTTCATAAGCCAAAATTTGGCGTGATTTGGACCAATGTACGAGAAAAAACCTTAATTTTATATAGATATAGATTTAGATTAGCCATCCAAAAGTCTCTTATCCATTCCGCAACGATGTATTCTTGTCTGTATAAGCAACCAAAGTACAACTGACGAGTTAACACGTCAGCGTAGTGTGCACACCCCGCCTGACGCTGACGTGTTAATACGCCCCGGCGAAAACGTCAGCTCTCGTGTTAACACTTATCGTCAGCGTAGTGTGAATATGGCTTAACCCCGAAAGCTTTAATAATCACATACATCTTTGTATTCAGCTACAGAAAAGCCAATCCGAAGCAGCCCTTCTTGCTCGTCAACTCCGTGAGGCAATTTTAGGACAAGGGTCTTGGAATCTGCTTACTCTGTATAGCGAGGCGGTCCGTATGCCGCGTCCAGGATACCGGCCTCCTGTAATTGCGCAGCCGTGTGGCTCTACCCGTATTAAACGGTTTCTTATGCAACGGGCGCAGAATCGCGAGCTGGAAGAGTGGTATCGCGAGTCCCTTCGTCGACATGCTGTTCCGCCCTATTTCAAGTCCATTCCAGGCTCGACCTTCCTCTCCGTCATCAAAATGATCAGCAATGCCATGGAGGAGTCTGAGAAGAGACACGAATCAATCATGAGCAGTACGCTCGGAGAACTGACCAATCTTGAGCAGGAAGGTCGGTTTGTTATCGTCCCTCTCGAGGTGCTCACTGACCATGTAAGTGTTGCCTTCAGGCTCATTATTTTGTAACTATTTCAAGTTCACTTTTGAAAAACGAAAACAAAAATTGAATTTTAAAAACGTTGAAGTTATAAGTCGATAGATACAAAAGTCATAAGGTCTTTGAACTCGGGTTAATTAGCAACCAAAGGAGTGATAATTTGACAAGGAGAGACAAAGCTGGCGATTTATTATTATTTTTCTAGGTGGGGGTGGGGGGCGGTGGGGAGAGGAGGAACATAATTTTATATAACTGAAGTCAAAATTAATTTACACGTTCTGATGTGGTAATCCACTTGACTTTACTATACTCTTCTGGTTGAGTTTGGTACGAAGGCCTAGATTTTCATTTTTGACCCTAGAACCCCCCCCCTTGTTTCGGGAGGTTAGTTTTTGAATTTTTACTTCTGGGGGCCCATTATGATTATGATTATGTATACAAAATTTGGTTCAGTTTGCTCAAATGGCCTAGATTTTTATTTTTGCCCCCCCCCCCTAATTATGGCGCCAGAAAAAATGGCCACATCAGAACACGTCAGCTTATTTCTTCTTCTTATAATGCCATGCCCGAACGGGCGTCGGCTCCTCTCCACATATATCGGTGCTGAGTGTGTTTAGCTGTTTTACACAGATATACGGGACCTACTTTTTAACGCCGGTTCCGAACGGCTAGTTTGGAGAGGTTGACTAGGCAATTATACTCTTGATAGTTTGCCATTGCTTTCCAAGAGGAGGCGACTGCAAATATCTGCCGAGACTCAGTCTCGAACCAGCATACTTCAGGACAGCGACCGGACACTCTGACCTCTGACCCACATTCGCCTCTAAATATTTTTTATATATTATATTATTCACTAAACAATAATAAAAAATTCTGAGTTGGTTTAAATAATCCTCCAGGGATGCGGGAGTATAATATTCTGTTATAATGATACAGATTTGTTATTGTACAGGAAGTTTGAAACTTGTTACCTGACTTTATTACCAGAGTACCAGCTTTATTTAATTTGATTATTTATTAGTAAATATTTAAAAAAATATTTATTTTTTTATTATACTTTTTATAATTAATTTTCTTTAATTTATATTCTAAATTATACAGAGGAAATTAACTAAATACAGCTTTTCGATTGGTATAGTCGCGAACAAAAATAATCAGTAGTAAAAATATTATAATTGCTTCTATAAAACTGACACGATTTTGTTATTCAATGGAAAGTTTAAGATATTTGTTGTACCCAAAATTTTTGAAGAACGCATTTTTATATTCGATTTGATTATTTATTTATTATTATTTTTTTTTTTGAGCAAATTTGAAAAGTAGTTTTTCATTATGAAAACGAGATTATTTTATAGTCAAAAAGATGTTTAGTGAAATTATTTTAGCATATCGTAAATGTGCAAGAAAACTTAACAGAATTTAACTCGAATGTTTTCTACATTTGATTCAATCGCGAATCAAATGTAGGGAATTTTTGTCAAATATTGAGTGAAAATAATATCTGAACTTATATATTTCTAACTTGAAATAATGATTTTAAATAAATTTTATAATTTTTTTCTCAATAATATATCAAAGAATAATTGATATATCAATGAGAATTGTTTTGACCGCGCTTATTTTGAAAAATATATTTATCGCGGGACTACTGTGGATTACGCTATTGGAGTCTGCGGAGTCTTAAGTCTGGACCAAGAGAGAAAAAGATGTGATCCACTTAGCTACAATCCAACGTCATTTCGCGTATAGTCCGCTAGACATTCATTATTTCAAGTTAGAAATATATAAGTTCAGATATTATTTTCACTCAATATTTGACAGAAATTCCCTACATTTGATTCGCGATTGAATCAAATGTAGAAAACATTCGGTTAATTAATGGCAAGCATCTAACATACATGCTAATAGATCTAGCGCTCTGGACTGGGAGATCGAATATATAACATCTGAGATTTCAAATTCACTTGGTGATCCATCCGAATGTCTAGCGGGCTATACGCGAAATGACGTTGGATTGTAGCTAAGTGGATCACATCTTTTCTCTCTTGGTCCAGACTTAAGACTCCGCAGACTCCAATAGCGTAATCCGCAGTAGTCTCGCGATAAATATCTTTTTCAAATAAGCGCGGTCAAAAACAATTCTCATTGATATAGCAATTATTCTTTGTTATATTAATGAGAAAAATTATAGAATTTAACCCTCTTATTAATCCCTGTAAAATCTATTAAGTTGAAAGAAACAGTCGAAATGCTTCTTATCTAATATACATATACCTAGTTCTATAAGATGAAATATTGTTCACAAAATGTTGATATGAATATAATTGTCTTTTTTGTTACTTAGATAACTAATAACTGCGAACCAGATTGTTTTTCGGAAGAACATCAATTTTTTCAAATTGTTGAATATGTTGAACACCTATTTGAATATGCTCTTATCAAGATTTATGGATAATTCAGAAATTAAATCAAATACAGACAATTTATCTAGTTCAAATTACAACTATGAAATTGGAAGTGATCTTTAAATAAAAATTTTGAAGAAATTTTTCAAGAAAGAATTCACACATTCTATATTTAAGTCTATAACTACACTGGGGTGCAAGAAAATCAATTATTTTTTATATATTTCATTATTTCATAAAAATTTGAATAAATGCGTTCAAAAAACTTCTGAAGCTCCCACTTAAAAGAACACATTAAACCAGTAGTTTTTAATCAAGAGGCGCGCCTCCGTGTATATATTAATATTATTTTTAATTGAATATCCAATTTCCGAAAAGGGCACATGTCTGAAAATTGAAAATGTCCAGGAATGAAAAAAAAAAACTAATTATTTTCTAAAGTAGTGTAAAATTTATTTTTGAGTTACATTTTGGGAGCAGTAAAATTAATACCAGAAATGTGCCTTTTTCGAGCATAATAGGTGAAGGCAAGTTTTTAGATTACATTACATATGCAAAAGTGTATTTGCCAAAATATGCGAAATGTGCCCTTTTCGAAATTGCATATTCAATTGCTATTAAGTTCAAAACTTTGTGCAGAGTGAAAACGTTGCCAAAAAATAATTTAAATTTAATTTATTTCTGTCTGCAAATAAAAATCCACCTATTTACTTGAATTTAAAATTTAAAATAATAATTGTTTTTTCATATCCACAGATACCTTCAACTCCTACCCAGCCCAAAATCCCCCTTCTTCTTTTCAAGATGAGGGTCGCTACAAGGGGTTTAAGGAATGCTCCTTTGGTCCCTTCTCTCATCAATATCATTAAAAAATAAAATTAATATTGAGAATGCAAAGTTTTTGTTTTGTTGAGAGTAGAGAGTTGTTGATTCGCTGCGAATGTTGTCTCGCTTGATGCAAGTAAATATACATATATATCGAAATTATATATCTGTATATATATATATATTATTTATTTGTTTGAGACTATAGTTTTTCTTCGTTTTTAGTCATTTTAATTATAAATATTATTTTAATTAGATCAGTATCGCGGGTATTGAAAAAAAAATTTGAAAATTTTTTTTTCAGTATAATTGAATTTTTTTATAATTTTAATTTTTATTCTACCTGGCTATTCAGCTGAGAAAGAAGAATTTTTTTTAAATATCCACGCGATAGTGATCTAATGGAAAATAATATTTATAATTAAAAAGACTGATGATGAGGGCCAAGCCTTCGAAACTATAGTCTCAAACAAATAAATAATATATATATACAGATATATAATTTCGGTATATATGTGTGTATGTTTATTTGCATCAAGCAGAGGACAACCTCTTTGTTTCTCTTTGTGAAGACGGAGTGGTAGAATTTAATGCTGAATTGATGGAAAGGCTGCCCAAAGAAGAAAACCCACTAATCTTTTTGTATAATTAATAATTATAAATTAATGTGTGTTTGTCTGTTGGTGTGTGTGTGTGTTCATTTTTTCAATAAATTTGGTGGGGTGTAGGCTGATCTGGAGGTGGAGGGTTGGTGGTGTGGAGAGCGATTGAAGAAGTGGAGTAGAGAGTTCAGGGAGTGAAGAGTGATCTGAGGCTTGGGGGTCAGAAGTGGCGGATGACCAGAGACAGGGGATGTTGTCCCCGGGCTTGGGGGAGGGCTATCAACGGGCCATCTGCATAATTTTTAAAGAAGAACTTTTCATGAAACTGGAGGGGGGAGAGTCATGAAGCTAGGGAGACACCCTTGGATAAAATGTACCTATAATAAAAAAGACCATAGTAGCACAATATTTCATACTATATAGCAGAGGTGGCCACAACGTGGCTCGCGAGCCGCATGCGGCTCTTCAGTCAATCTCGTGTGGCTCTTGAACCCTCTTGAATAATACTGATTTTAAAAAGTACAGGGTGGGCATTAAGATCTACCACATTTTGAAGAGGTATAAAAAAATGAAAAAATTTAACTAGAAAAAAACTGAATAAATTTTCGAAAAGAACATAAAATAATTTTTTTAAATGTGTTTTAAACATTATATCAGACAAAAAAAGTGAGGGGGGAGGGTAAGAAATGAAAATTCTAGCCCTTTCGACCAAACTCAACCAAATTTTGTATTCATAGAGTATTCTGTGGACAACCAGTAGGCCAGAAATGCAAAATCTAACCACCCAAAATGGGGGGAGGGTCAAAAATGAGAAATTCTAGCCACTTTCGACCAAACTATATGTATACAAAATTTGTTTGAAGATTTTGGTCAAAAGGGCTAGAATTTTTTTTACCCACCCGCCCCATTTTTCCTTCTGATAATGTTTAAAATACATTTAAAAAAAATTCATTTATTTTATTTTCAAAAATATATTTAGTTTTTTTCTAGTTAAATTTTTTCATTTTTTATATCTCTTCAAAATGTGGTAGATCTTTATGCCCCACCTGTATAATAATTAAATTTAAAAAAATAATAATACAAAAATTAAATTAATATGTAATTTGTAATGTTATAAGTAGAGCAAAAAAATATATGTTACTTCATTTATATTTTATAAAATAAAAAAATGTGTCTTTTTTTAATAAAACATTAATTAATCTCCAAACAATCTGGCTCGCTTTGAAACAGTTTTATAAATTTGCGGCTCCCAAAGTTAAGGTTAGTGGCCACCTGATATAGTAACTATATAGTGCCTGTATAGATTTCAAGAATCTATATAGGCACTGTATAGTTACTATATAGTTTGAAACATTGTGCTACTAGGGGAGATTTATTATTTTTTTCTGGGGCCAAAATTGGGGGATATTCAAATAAATAGAACTATCAATATTAGTAATTCTTAGTACTTCTGGTCTTCCGATTCCAAAAGCTTGATGTATTCCTTCTAGCCTATATCAAGCTTAAGTTTCGAAACGCAAGGGGGGGGGGGTACATTCTTACGTACGTAAACATCATTTTCCGGTTTTTTCTATTTTAGCCAAAATCTTGTTATACTTCTTCTAATCTTGAACCGAGTCTTGAAAAAAATTGCTTTTTTTTCACCCATTCCACATTCAAATTTTATTAAAAAGAAGCGAAATTGAATTTGCAAAAATTCCCATATAAACAATTCACTAAGTGCTTTTTAATGTGATAAAATTGCATTTAGTAGCGAGTGGATTAATTAAGTAGAAATTATACAAATGGGAGAGTTCATTCTCTCTCTCTCATTGATGAAGATGATAGCTAATTAAAAGGATGTTGTAGTTGTTGTTTTTTGTTGCAGTCTGGGGTTGGTTGCAAGAGAGAAAGAGCAAACGAACACATTACCAACACGAAGAGAAAAAGAGATAGATAGAGACAACGGCTGTGACATCACCGACCTTGTATTCTTGCCCCATGTGTGTGTGTGTGTGTTTGTGTGTGTGTGTGTGTGGCCCTGGATGTTTTTTGGTTCTTCTTCTCCGTCCGTTTTCACTTTTCATTTGACTCATCATCATCTGCCATCGTAGTTGGTAGTTGGTTGTCTCCACTCCAACATCCAACATCCATCCACAATATCCTCTTCGAGTTCGGTTTGGACAACGGCAAGTCAGTCAGTCAGTCGAGCTCCGGCATTCAGACGGAATAACAAGCAAGGAAATTCAGCCCACCAACCAGGCAGACAGACAGACAGACAGACGCATCATGAAGCAGCTCGAACAGGTGGGCGAACTGGCATTTAACAAAAAAACACTTGCTACAAACACACACACACATCAGCATCATTCATATACGCATACATATACATCATATAAACAAAGCAAAGGAAATATAATTAATTTTATTTTGCGAAAAAAATATAATATTTATCAAAAGAGAAGTTTTGGCTGAAATCACCTACTAGATTGCAGATTTTTGATGAGATAAACTCATCAGAATATAACTTTTAAGGAGATAGGTGTTGGTTTTAGGGGAAACATTTTAATATAATAATATAAATTGCTTAAAATTGCGAGGTAGGTTTCACAAAAAAATGAAATAAACCAAAAATGAGTTTTGAATTCGATATATTTCTGGTGTCAGCCCTTCTTCAGGAGTCAGAGAAAACGTTTCTCTGACTCCTGAAGAAGGGCTGACACCAGAAATATATCGAATTCAAAACTCATTTTTGTTTTATTTCTTTTTTGTGAAGCCTACCTCGCAATTTTAAGCAATTTTTATCAACAGAATGCACGACGTTTTGACACCTGGTTCTTGATTCGTTTTCAAGTGCTAAGCGGAAGTCTATTATAACGAGAAATCAATGAGGCTGTCCTCTGCTCGATGCGAATAAACATATATATAATTTATTTGTATGAGACTATAGTTTCAAAGGTTTGACCTTTATCATCAGTTCCTTAATTAGAAATATTCTTAATGTTAAAGGAATCGTAGGGAGTTGGACAAGACTTTAAATTAAATTAAATACAAGTTTTGATTAAATATGCCATACGTTTCGTTGCTGTTTTGCAACTTCTTCAGTGGCTCATTTATTAAACTTATTTGTCAGGATTTTTTACTAAGAGAAAAAACATTTCAAACAGTATTCTTTTTTCTATCACAATTCATTCAATTCATCAACTAACATAAAATATAAACCTTTTAAACAAATTAATTGTTTTTTGTCAAAAAACTAAAAGAATCAAATTGCAAAACAGCAACGAAACTTATGGCATATTTAATCAAAACTTGTATTTAATTTAATTTAAAGTCTTGTCCAACTCCCTACGATTCCTTTAATTATTAATCATGGACACGAATAATGAAATATTCTTAATGTTATTTCTCATTGTTTCAATTACCTGATTGAATATATATATAAAGATTTTCTAATTAATATATTAAAGATTAATTAACATATTAACTAGAATTGTTTTTGATTGCGCTTTTTAAACAAGATATATATCGCTAGACTACTGCTGGTCGAGGCTATTGGAGTCTGCTGAAATCTTAAGTCTGGACCAAAAGAGAATGAAAAAGATGTGATCCATCTAGCTATAATCCAGCATCATTTCGCGATTAGCCTGCATGACGCTTTTTATAACAAACACTGATATGGATCATAAATGGATTTGTAATCTGAGATGTTACATATTCAATCCCCCCAGTCCAGCGCGCTCGACCTGTTAGCACGTGTGTTAGGTGTTTGCCATCAATTAATAATAAGTTTCCGCGAATCGAATGCAGGTGATTTTTTCTTTTCAAGTCAGAAATATATAAATTTGGATATTATTTTCACCTGCATTCGATTCGCGATCGAATCAAATATAGGAAACTTATGATAAATATATATAAGTTCGTTTTGTTGTTATACCAAGCTAGCCACATAACATACTATGGACGGAAGTCTACTAATAAAACTACTTAATCTAATAATAGAGGAGAGCAGGCGTAGAGTTTATCTCATCTAGGTGGTTCCAGGCAAAAATTCTCTTTTTTGATAAGAAAGCTTCAAATCTTGTTTAATCAGGAAGCATGGTGTTGGTTCGAGATGAAACATATACTATATATATTTGTCTAGATTAATTTGTAACAACGCTTAGAGAAATTTCTCTAAAAAAATTACGCTCTTGCCTAGAATCGAACCGACGAACTCTTGAACTATGGGCATTAGCTCTAGCGATTACACCATTGCAACATTAATATTTTTATCTTGATTTGTGTTACTAAAACTAGATATTTTTGATTTGGACTTTGTGTCGAGATAATATTGTATTCATTTGAACTCGAATGAAAATGAAAAAACACCAATAGATTTTAAATTAAGAAACATGAAAATGAAATCGAATTCAAAACTCAATTTTGTTTTATTTCTTTTTTGTGAAACCTACCTCGTATCTTACTCAAGTTTTATTATTATATAGACAAAAATAGGCCATTTTTTCCATTTTTGCCTTGGATATTATTCTATTCCGAATGAAAATTTGCTCCTGAATTAAAAAATTATACCTACATTCCTGAAAAAGGTTCTTTTAGGGAACCTGACACCATCACATATATTAATTATCCTTGCTCATAAGTATTATTTCTTTCAATTGAGAAACCTACGTATCTAGTAGTTATTTTGATTTTGTTAAGTTTAATATCTGTAAAAAGATAATAATCACCTTAGAAATTGCCATACCCATCATAGAGCTCAGCACCCCCTCACCAATCATATTTTTGAGCTATATGAATTTTTCTGGATAATTCTGAATTTCCTTACAATTAAAATACTACTACCCATCTTCTGTTCACGCTTATTTTGTCATCTCTCCACATCTTCAGTCTTTCATCATTTAAATATACCTGATGTTTCAGGAGGAATAGTAAATATTTTAGAAGGTGGTAATATAGACTAATTGCAATAAAAATGCCATATAACATGTGTCCAATTTTTATTGAATACAGAGATACAGCTTAATTCAATGCATTTTCGTTTCGTGTCTTGGTACATCGGTTGCTAAAGGGGGTATTTATCGAATGTCAGCAGCAGAGTGTTGATGTTCAAGTTGTGAAGTTGTGCTTTAGTTTACATTAAAGTTTTTGTAGCGGCTCGCTGTTGCTCTGGCTACTAGCTTGTAAACACGGCCGCTAGATGACTCAGTCAGATCGTTGCGACACTTTCGCATGACTGATAATATTTCATTCATGCTATAAGTGAAGCAATTCGATCTCCACTGGACGATCGATGGAGGGGCCATCCACCAACTAGTAGCCCCTCCCCCGCTAATTAAGCGGGTGGCGCCCAGCCCGGCTTTTTTATCAGGGATGAACATCTCCCTGCACAAAACATTGTTAGGACCCCACCAACTTGGTGGGGGGCGCGGACACGCACCACAACGCACTCAACCGAGGCCCTAACAGTTTTCATTGTGATTTGTTGGCCTAGTCTACTGTACTGTAGCGTGTAAACATGCCGCACGTACGCTGAGTATGCCGATATTGGGTTACATACTAACAGCTGTATCTCTGTACTCAATAAAAATTGGACACATGTTAAATGGCATTTTTTATTGTAATTCGTCTATACTACCAACTCCTAAAATATTTACTATTCCTTCTGAAACACACCCTGTATAAAATGTACATATTTACTCTTCAAATTTCTTCATACAGAAAAATGTCATCGATAATAATTTATTTTCTCTCATTACGAATATGACTGTTGAAGTAAATAATGCAATGTAGTACAAATGGAGTACAGGTTTTAAAAGCAGTACGGTTCACGAAAAAGGACTACAAAATTCCCTAAAGGAATACGTTTGGTCAATATAAATATGTATAAATTTACAAAAATCAAAACAAAACAAGTATCTATGTAGTATGTATATCGGTAGATAAAATTCAAAAACCACTAATTTATTGATTCTTTATAATTTTTCTGCAACATTATGAGCCATGAGTTGAAATTTGCCACGCAAGTTACAGGGCTTTAAAAATTAGAACTATCACACTATAAGTCTTAGACCCTTTAATCCAGCGGTTCCCAAACTTTTTTTGACCAGGGACCATTTTGATTTCGTCATTATTAGCAGGGACCACAAGGTTAAAAAATAAACTCTAACAATCTAAAAATAATCTTTAATCGAAACGTTTAACATAATCATAAAATTCAAAAGTAACATTAATTAACAGTGTTATAGTTATTGAAAACATATAATTTTTAGTAAATAATTCATGTTTGCATACAATGAGATTTTTGAGGTTGCATGCTATGTACAAGTTCTTGAATTCTTGGGGTGATATTTTTGCTCAAAGCTACACGCATATCACCACTTACTTTCAATCGATTCCTAGACTTGTTTTTAATTATTAGTAAAGCAGAAAATCCTTGTTCGCATAGATAAGTTGTTGAGAAAAAGCATAAGATAACGCAAAGCGATTTCTCGAATTTTAGTGTATGAAATTGCTTTTTTACACCAAAATTGCTCTAATGAATCAGATTCAAATGCGTCCTTACAGTTACTATCATTTTGTAATTCAATAAGTTGTTCTTGGATTTCTTCGGAATTCGTACATATATTTTGATTTGAAATGAACTATTTGTAGGTTTTAAAATTATATTTCCCAACTTTTAACCGACTTCTTTATTATATATTTATATTCGAAATGCACTAGGTATTTGTGGCTTTTAAAAATAAATAAATAAATAAATAATAATAAATAAATCTTTTATTCCTCGACCTGCTTAGAGGCCCAAATCCTGGGTGGCTAGGTCCTCCAAACATCAATACAATCTAGCTACACAATACATTAATAAACATCAATACAAATTAATTACAACAATTTAACAAATAATAAACAAGTAAAAAAAGAAAAAGAAAAAAAATAGAAATGTATGCTCATTAACAAATAACATGACCATAGATTTCCATCAAAAGACAAAAAGTAATTTAAAAATTCCGCGCGAAAACCCGATACCAGGAGCAAGCGACGCATTAGCCATCCCGGCATTTGCCATAAGTTGTTAAGGAAACCTGGTCAAAACCTTAACAAGGATGGTATGACCTTTCTCTACCTCACCTAATCTCTGCTTGTGAGAATTAAATAAAATTTTGCACAACTCTAGGACATTAGGACTTGACAAAATTTATAATTGATTTAATCATAGGGGGCAGAGGACTATAATCCCAAGTAGTAACAGATAGACTGTTCCACAAATCAATGCCAGATCCTACAAATGAATGTAAACCGATATTTTTCAAGAATCTTGGCTTACGAATCTTTTTTCTATGATCAGCTCTTACCTAAATAATTTGGTTCCTGAAATCTATTCGTTATTTCCTCCCAACTCCTAAAACCCTTATAGGCTTTGAAAAATCACTTTCAATTCTAGCCCATTCCCTTCTCTCAATAAACTAGACCATCCTAATTCATTAACAATTGAAGTGACACTACTAAACCTATCAGATTTACCAAAAACAAATCTAGCAGCGCCCTCCTTTGTACCATATCAATTTTTCTCTCTAATCGTTAAATTAAAAATTAAATTAAATAAAAAATTAAATTAAAAATTAAATTTGATGATTTTCCTTGATTTCCATGGAATCCCTTCATCAAATTCTGACTTCGGTGACAATCGGACCACCTCGAAAGAATATCCTACGCTCGCTATTTGTTATGCATCAACGCGTGTTGATTCAAAGTTTGAAATCTTTCGCGGACTATATTTTAGTTCTTACGGACCACTAGTGGTCACGGACCAGGGTTGGGAACTACTGCTTTAATCGATTTGTAGGAAATTTCTCGGATTCTTTCGTATATAATTATAAATTATTTTGAAAGATATTAATTTGCCGATGATAATAGATTCAGATTTGCTAGAAAATCATAAGATGGTGTCATCTATTAAATCCGATGGAGTGGAATATTTTTAATTATATGTCAGAGGGGTTGTTTTTTACCCCTCGGGAATCGAACTGCCAGTAACAGCAATCCGGACCATCTGGCTCACCTGCCTTACGAGTGTACATATGTCAGAGAGAGGTTCGCATCCTGCAGGTGAGCCAGATGGCCCGAATTGCTGTTACTGGCACTCGGGTTCGATTCCCGAGGGGTGAAAACAACCTCTCGGACATATAATTGAAACTATTCCATTCCATCGGATTTAATAGATGACACCAACTTATGATTTTCTTATAAATTATTTTATTAAATATTAAATATAAAAGAGGACCCAGACGTATGCTAGTCATATGGATGACTACATCAGCTTATTAAATATACTAAGCAATAAAACATTTTACGAGTGAATAAAAACCATAAAAAAAAAAATAATAATTTCCCATTCAGCGTATATGGTAAGCAAAAATATTAAAAAAAATGTTGAATAAAAAATTGCAATTGATTTATTTCTAGTTAGAAAGGAACGAGTTTTAAATAAGATTTCCAACATCTGTATCAATTATGGTGACATGTTAATTTATTGATATTGACATTACTGGCTTGCCTGCCAAATGACTTTGTTGCCCAATCATTCTTTATCAAAATATTACCAAATATATATATATACTTTATATAGGTTGATTCAAATAAAATCGATATTATGTTATTTACGTTATTTCATACTCAGTCCAAACAGTAATGTAATTGCGCACGAAGTTTTTTTTTCGATTTTATTGTTCTGTTTAAAAGTAAAACGGAACCTTATTAGTCCTTCAGAGCAAACAAGCTTGAAATTTCCAAGTTTTATGTAAGTAGGTACCTATTAATTTTCCTCTAAAACAAAAAAACAAAAAAATAACAAAATTGACTTCAAACCAGATAGGAAATTAGGTGTGAATCAAAATCAGACCGACATCTCATTTAATTAAATTGATTTTTTTAAGAATTTAACATTTTAATCAAGATAAAGATGGGCTCTAGGAAAATTTAATGTCTGCAATTTAAGGCCGCATTCTATATTGTGATTTGATTAAAAAAAAAATTGTTAATAATAATAATAATAATAATAATATTAGAGGGGGTCGGTAGCGCAATCGGTTAAATCACCAACTTTTCTAATCCGATTAGGAGAACATCAACCTAGACTTCATCAGTTCGATCCCAGCAAGAAGCAAAGTGAATTTATTTGAAAAATAATAAAAAACCGGCCCCTCGGCTCCAGAAACTGACAATCTCTGGTTCTACAAAACCTCGCGCATGCGCAGGACAAAATTTCGTAACAAGCAACCATGAATCGTGAGAGGCAAAACAAGATTACCCCAGGTGGTAATCAATCCACCCACCCTCGAGTGGCAACCGGGCATTCAGATTCTGGGGGACCCGGACCATCACGAAATCAAGGAAGAAACAATGGAAGAATAACGCCAAAAAATCCATACATACCTGGGCACCTTTAACATCAACACACTCATCCGGCCAGGAAAATTACATAGCCTGACCATGGAACTCGATACGTTCCGGAAAAAGATAGAGGCGTGGAAGGTCCAACCAGAAAGAAACATCAAAAAGAAAACTTGCACAAAATGAACCGAAGAAAGGAAAAAGGCTCATGGAGAAAAAATGAGGATATTCTGGTAAATTAAAAGAGCCAGAATCAAAAGATGAAAATAGAACAACAAAAGCAACAAAAATAATAAGAAACAAACTAAAAAGATGAAAGATTTGCGTGATCCCAAGGGTCCAAACGCAAAAATAAATAATAATATTAATAATATTATTAATAATATTTCTATTGTTCTATTATATAACTATATATAGGCTGAAATTGAGTTTATGTTCCTTGACGTCATAATCAAACATGCCTGCTACTCAACGCCTGTAGGCTATTCCTCTTACTATGCTTAAGAATACAAAATGGTTGTATAACCACTAGGCGCAAAATGTATTATGGTTAAAATTACAGGTAAATTATACAAAAATTATATAACTGAGTATATCATACTAGATTCTATTTTCACCAGAACCAAAAGTGTGTCAAAATTTCGACTCAATCGGTTGGGTGGAACTGGTTTAAACGGTCCATAAACTCAATTTCAGCCTATATCGTGGTATCGAAGTGTGTCTGGGCCGGCACAACTGAACATTGATCCTCAGAATTTCAGCCTGTGTAGCTACTTACTCTTCAATCAAACGACGCAAAAAATTGTTTGTATATCTATATATATATATATACACTTACTCATCTGTATTGGCGAAACGGCTTTACCGATTTTGGTGAAACATTATACTCTACCTTCTACATGTTTTGAGGGTGAGAAAAGCGATCTGGCTAAGTCGGACTCCCGACAAATTTAATCTTAATTCATCACTGTGATAAATTCGTGTAGTGCGTGAAAATCTGTAAAGTTTCTTGACATTTTTCAATTGTTTTTATTTTAATTGTTTTTACCCTAAACATAATAGGTTATAGCAAATATTAATATATTATATATTAAAATTAGGAGATTTTTTGTTTGTTTTTTAATTAACAGGTTGTCTAAATCATAACAAAAAACGGGCTCGTTTTCAAATACAGTGTTTTTTTTTTTTGACTTTTCGGCCTTTCTCTAACCGTAAGCGGACTTACAGATACCATCTATCTTTTTTAAATTTTGTCTCTACCTCGGGGGTCAGTGGTTCAAGTGGCTTTTTTTTATATAACTTGAAACACAATATTATTTAATTTTGTGTTTTTATTTCAGATCCTGTACTGACGATTTTTTTATTGTTTTTTTCCTATTTAATTTTTATGCAATGTTTATCAATATCGCATCCAGATATGAATGGGCATTAATTGGTGTACGAGTATACATATATACGCGTAATATATATGTGGACCATTAGAAAGCTTGACATGCAAAAAAACTAGCGTGCGGGGGTGGGGGTCGGATGTGGGAGGTGGGCTGTGAGGGGGGTGCAGTTGCGGTGGGGGGATCCAGGAGGTGGGAGGCGCGGTGCGCGGGGGTGCATTGGTGGGAGCGAGGTGTGTGGTTTCAGGAGGGGGGGGGGTCAGGGGCACGCGCGTCGTGCATCGCTCGGTTGTTGGCTCCAGGTACTATAATAGAACAATATAAATATTATTATTATTAACAAAATTTTTTTAAATCAATCTACAATATATAGAATGCGGCGTTAATTTTTCGAATCATACCCTGATACACATTTGGAGCTGGATCGGATAATTTTTTTTTTGTTAATTTATCATTTTCGCACACTGATTGTCTTACTGGATATAGCAGAATACAAGATATTATGAAATAATTTGTTTTTTGAAACCGAATCAATTGTGTGACGTGTCAGAGTCCTACTTCAGACTCTTATTATCCCTAATTTTTAAAGAACTTGGTGTCGGTCTCTAGGTTAAACATTTCCAATAATTCTACCCTCTCACTCGATCAACTTTCCGTTCTTTTCGATAATGCAAGGGTCTTTCGTAATCCATAGGGGCCTTTCCTTTCATTCGATTGAATTAAGAAAAAAAATAAGAATTGATTAAACTAGAGGGTGAACCGCGATTGGAATTAGGTGTACATGTCTTTGGAATTATGTGGAATTATTTTGGAGTTCATTAGATAATGCCCCTTCATCTATTGTCTTTTACTTGGAAATTAAAGTGGAAGTAGAAGTAGGTGTACACGATATTAGGTCGCTGTTCACCTCCTCACATTAAAATACTATGTTATTTATATGAAACCTTCCTAGCAGTTTAATCACTCTCTTATTTTATTCTCCCATTTGAATGCACTATAAATAGGAATTTATCAAATGAACAATTAATAAAATGTTAGAAAATTATGCCTCGGATTTTTTTCTTCGTTTGATAATTTCCTTTGAACATTTTAAATGGGAGAAGAAAAGTGCAAGTAGACTTCTGATGTTATTCCATTGAATAATCAACTGTAAAGTTATTTTTTCAATTGCCTACAAAATATAAATTTTTTTAAATTAAAGGATTTTTTAGTCACATAAAATAAATAAATAAAGTAATTTTAATCAATTATAATTATTTATTTGGTTGATTTATCAGACAGTTACGATCACCCACTGGTTGACCATCAGAACTATCTCTGAAAATTGAAACATTTTATAAGATTTTTTTATACCATTTTACAAATAAAGAAATAATAATAATAATAATAATAATAAAAAAAACAGAATCTTATAAAATGTTTCAATTTTCAGTTACTACTGAAGATGGTCAACCAGGTGTGACCGAAACCGTCTGGTAAATCAAACAAATCTCTATAATAAAAATAAATTTCTGTTTCTTTGAAAGCACAGATCTCTCAAATGCCTCGACCTATTTGGCTAATTTTTTTTTTAAATGTTCGTAATAGTCCAATTCAGGTTAATACGTAAAGGAAATTGGAAAAGTTGCCCGGAAAATTGGAAAATTTAGGAAAAACTAAAAAAGATTCAGGTTAGCCAACATTTTGTAAGAAATTTTATGGACTTTTATTTTGAATAGGAAGGGTATTTATGAAAAGTTGATAGTTTTCGAGTTATAAGCGAATACCCGCCAAAAAATGGAAATTTTCACTTTTTTGCATTTTCTACAATGTCGCCTCACTAAATTTTGTTGGGAGACCTCAGATTTAGATTAAGCGCCTCAAAAAACATATATATGCAAAAAAACAGAACTATCCTAAAACTTTCCTGATAAAAACACAATTTGACTGGACTAATAAGTCACTTAAGTTTTGGAAAAATCTTAGAAAAGTATAAGTATGGAAATCAATAACATGTTATTGTAATAGTAAGTATTAACTGAATTTTAGAAGCGTACGCTAGCTATCGTGCTTATTTCTAGAATACGCACACCTAATTTTATTTGTATTTTTCTAAATATTCCCCTGAATTAATACACCATACATACTTACATAGTCATAGTAATTGGGTGTATCTTTCTTTGTTTCCGTCCCATAACAAAAGATCTTTTCACTTGAGAATTTTTTCCTGTGAATGCGCTAAACAGCTTATGTATCACAAGCCTTGTGTGTTCAAATCATTTAGCAAGAGAGAAATAAATAAAACAAGTGTAACTACTATCGTATTCCTTTAGGAATAATGTAAATTGTTTATAGCAATGGGTTTATACTTATTAGCTTAGATGTTTATTCGTTAAAATTTATAATCAAAATAAAAAAGCGCTCTGCGTCAAAGCTTACACTTAGCCTTCAATCTCCAAATCATTAATCATTCATTTATCAAAGGTTTCCATTCAAAGCCAAATGGAATATGATAATAAAATAGCACACGAGAGAATAAATAAGACTTTTCAGAGATTTAACTTTTGGAAAAAGAAAACAACAATTAATTTCGAAGATGAAAATTTGTATCTTTATTGAAAAATTTTTCAAGCTCTTAAATTTTTGTTTCATCATTTCTGAATTAATAACACAACTCTACAAACAAATTTTTTTTTCCTTGTCCTAAGATTTAATTTATTTCATGATTTTTCTATTCATTCATTAGCATCAGGAAAAATACCTATATTCCGTTATAAAGTTTGCATTTTGTAATGGTTATAATAATAAGACGACGAACGAGCGATTTAACGTATTTCCTATCCATTAACGATGTTATGGGCAATATTTAATCAATAATTTTGTTGATGTGTATTGAAAACAGCTTCCTCTTTGATGTTCAAATTACATTGTTGTAACTCTGATTATAACTCGAGTTCTCTTTAAAAAGGCAGACCATATGTTCTTATATGTATTGCAATTGACGTTTGGGCCTTCCCCGGCGCCGTTTAGCACCTAGCGGGGACCGATGTCGTTTTTATTAAGTTATATTGAATACTGCTGACCCGACCACGCGCTGGTTAGCTGACTAACTCTTGTGCGCTTCAAAGATTAAGTGATTTTGAAAATAAGTTTAAAATGCAAATAATTATAGAATGGAGTGATTAGAAACATTCATCGAATTATCACATCCACTTGTCCAAATTAGTTCCCTTACACCAAAAATAATATTAGACAGTTGAAGATTCAAAGATATTACCGAAGAAGAGATAGATGACGGCCATCTTGTCGCTTGCTTTGTACCACCACAGAGGGCGACCTGCCGTTGTTTCCCTCGAAAAATACTGCTTACATTTTTCTCACAGGTGTGATATCCATATGAAACGCCGTAGTATGTTGAATGGAATGTTGTGTGAAAATTTCAGAGAAATCGGTGAAGAACTTTTCGAGATCTCTTCACCGCAACAGTACATTTTTGTTCATATAGATTGTCGGCATGATCACGTAGTTTTAGTTTTTTAATTATAACTCGAGTTCTAATTGAGCTAAAAACAACTGGTAATTTGAAAATCAAAGAGGAAGCTGTTTTTATTATTTCAACAAAATATTGTGATTTCAAATATTGCTGTTTAATATCTAATGGGACTCGAAAATAAGGTCAAAATGGCCTTTTTCGTCGTTTAGACCGATAATATCTCCAAAACAAGAGCTAATCGGTAATTTTTATGGTGATTTTTGAATTCAGTAGGTTAAAATACATAAGAATCAGCTATTTTTGAGCCCGAGGCATTTTCATTGTTGGGCAGTGTAATTAACATTCTTTGTATAAATATTTGATAAAGTTCTTTCACAAAGAAACCGCCAGATCACTGAATTGTTTGGTAAGAGTGAAGAATAAACCCCATGACGTCATATGGAATGACTATGAATATGTGAATGTCTTGTTCGGTTCGGTTCTGCGGTTATGAAAGCTCGCCAAACTAACCGCCTAAAAACCAGCCCGAAGTCGAGGTCTTCTAACCCCAGAACCGAGCCGAACTGAATACATCCTAACCGAACTTCATAGGACTTGTTTGGGAACGCATTTTTTTTATCTAATCGATTCGGGATCTAGAAGTGAACTTGTGAAAATTTGGGAACCAGAGATCGCTTGTAGAAAAAGTAATTCCGCCATCAGACGTCACAGGCTCTATTGTGTACTTGAGCCAATTTTTGTTGTTCTTATATCTAGAACTTCTAGGGATAAAAGAGTTGACGAATGCCTTATTTGTTCAATTAGAATTTATTTAATCATGTAGGGGGGGGTTAGTTTTTTCATTTTTAGACTTCTGGGGGTCCATTGATTATGTATACAAAATTTGGTTGAGGTTATGTACATAATCAGTGGGACTAGAAGTCTAAAATGCAAAAACTAACCGCCCAAAATAGGGGGGAGTGTAGGATCTAAAACTGAAAATCTTGGCCATTTACCAAACTCAACCAAATGTTGTATACGTATACATATACATATACAACATTTGGTTGAGTTTGGCAAATGGCCAAGATTTTCGTTTTTAGACTCTACACCCCATTTGGGGCGGTTAGTTTTTGCATTTTTAGACTTCTGGGGTCCCACTGATTATTATGCAAATTTAGTTGAGTTTCTTAAATATCCTAGATTTTTAATTTTCCCCCCTCCACCCCTTAATTTTGGGTCGATATGCACCAAAATCTAATCAGCTCTTAATCTCAATGCACCAAAACTACCTGTGAAATTTGGTTTTGATATTCAAACTAGTTTTTGAGCTAGCTCGCCCACAAAAATTTGGTAACGCACAGACTAACAGACTAACGGACAGACCTAACAGACATTTTGACAAAACAATTATTATCTCGAAAAATATAATTTTTTCGATGTTCACTTATTAGGGCTTTTTTGTAGACCGAAATGCCATGGTTTCATCCAATTTTTTTTAATCAAAATAGTTTCAGTCGTTTTTGAGATATTTCAAAAAAAAGCAAAAAAACAAAACAAAAAACACTTTTTTCATGCATGATTACAATTCTTGACCATACCCTGCATGGTAAAGTAAAAATGAGTGCGTACCAAATCTTGAAGTAGTTTTCACCTTTTTCCAATTTTATTATTTTAAATAAATTTGGAGATATATAATTAGCCAGTCAGGTGTGAGTCGGACTTGCATAGCACCTAATTATTATTGGTATATTACTAGCTGAATGACCCGTTGTTCTATGAATTCAATACAGACATTGTAGCGAAACTAATAGTATCCCATTTTATTTTTAAACGGAACCCTGAAAAGCGATACGCATGGTCTAATCTCAATTAATTCGGTGAGGCAATCAAGTGAGAAACAACACACCTGATGTTTCGATCTCCACCTGTGTTTCGGAAGTGTGTGTGGGTGGCAAACTAATCTGATCAACTCCAAAAAAACAAGGGCGTCTCTCTACTCGGAAAGTTTCTTAACACATTTATTTTTCATTAAATTCTTGATTTTTCTACCTGTGAGAATCTATAAATACCTAGCCAGGTAGTAAGTATATTTTTATTAAAATATAAATTAATGTACAGTTAACATGTTATATAATGGTCGTGACCTGAGATTCGGTGTCGTGACCATAAATGAAAAACTGGTTCTATCAATGAACTCTACAGGCCGAGGAAGCAACGAGCAAACAAACAAGGGCCAATTTATTAAACGTTTATTATTTATTTATTTATTTATTTACATATCGTTCAAAAGTGAAATCGTTACACTAATTAAATAATTAAAGTGACGTGGCCTAGTTGGTAAATGCACTCACTCTTCGGGTATAGGAGAAAGACACAGGTTCCAATCCTGACGGGTGCTCAATTATCATTTTTCCTTTTCACAAAATTTCTAGATATGTAGAATTAACATCAGAAATTATTGAATATATGGTATTATTTAAACTTTTGCGGTTCAATTATTTTAAATAAAGTGATAATTGATTTCATAAATTTCACGAAAAGAGGCCGATATTTGTTTTTTAATAATATAATTTTTATGAAAAATAAACTGACAACGTTGCTAAACTTTATCCAAATTCATTTGAAATATTAATATGTTTATTCCTTTATATAAATCAGATATCACATGCAATTTGCAGTTCATGTTGACTTTAATTCAAAAATAATGATCGATTCTCATTTAACAGTCGAGGAATAACAATTCTACATTGGATTTTTGACATTTCGGTTTTTATTGATAACCATTGCTGAAGACATGGAGGAATCGACTTAAAATCAAAAATAGCGATTGATTCTCATCTATTACTTGAGGAATAATAATTCTACCTTAGATTTTTGACCCTTCGATTATTATTGGTAACCATTGCTGAAGACATGGAGGAATCGACTTAAAATCAAAAATAACGATCGATTCTTATCTAATACTAGAGGAATAACCTTATTGCATTCCATTTTTGATGTTTTGACTATTAATGGCAACCTCTACTGAAAACGTGGAAGAATCGACTTAAAATCAAAAAGACTAAATTCTTTTTTGTTTAACAACTCAAGCTTGAGTTGTTTACCAAAAAAGAATTTAGTCTTTTTGATTTTAAGTCGATTCTTCCAATTTTCTCCCAAATTTTTACCATTTCACAGCGAGAAGCCTAACCATTCTTACTTAAGTTAGGTTAAATGAGCTATATTAAAACGATCAAATGAATAAATTTTAAAGAATTTAAAATTTAAAAAAAGTACTATTTTACTATAGAGTAAAGTACTTTAAAATATAATTTTACTAAAAACTTTATTTAACCTTTTTGTGGTCCTCAAGGTACTTAATTAGGATATTAAATTTCATCAAAATTGGTTAAGTCATTTTCAAGATATTTAGAAAAAACTAAAATAGTACTGAAATAAAGTACTAATGTTTGTGGACCGATATGTACCAAAAACTAATCAGCGCTTCATTTTGTTAAACTAATGGTAGGTTTTCAATTTCATTTCAATCAGCTCAAAGGTGTGGAAAAAATCGTGGACGAAAAAAACGATAACACACACACATCCATCCATCCATCCATCCATCCCCACGCACTTCCAAAAAAATGGCACTTTTTGGCCTCTCGACGAGATTCCAGGTAATTTTTGGCAAAACCGTCACGTGCTAAAATTCAATCTCATTGAATACTTCAATTTGTGACCTTAATTGAGTCTATGGGTTCCGTAGTCTTTACCTGAGGACCCTTTGAAGTCGCGCTTGCCTCGAGAGCGATTCCAATACTTTCTCCCATGCTTCGCATTGGATAAAGTAAAAATAAAACCGACTTCAAAAAAATTAAATGCAACAACTAAAATAAGAATAACTCAAAAATCAAATAAAATGCACTAAAAGGAATAAAATAATTATCTAATTTATGTTACAACTAAACGAGGAAATTGTTATATGAAATCACTTTTTGGAAGTCGGTACTAAAACATATACATTTTATGAATCGATCTTGTCGGATCTTACTTAGTACTTTTGGAGGGTAAGCTCGCTTATATAGTTTCTTTAGCACCGACTTCAAAAAGTGATTTCATGTAAATATTTCGTCGTTTAGTTGTAACTAAATTAGATAATTATTTTATTCCTTTTAGTGCATTTTATTTGATTTTTTGAGTTATTCTTATTTTAGTTGTTGCATTTAATTTTTTTGAACTCACTTTTTTTTTTTTTTTTTATAAAAATAATTTTTATTTTTCTGTTTTTAGTGATGTTATTAATAGTGACCCGACACTTTGTGCGTAAAGGCATTTCACTTTGACTTAATATAATAACTTGCATGTTAGTCGTAAGAGAAAGTGTCGGGCGAATGAATCAGAAAATGATAATAAAATTCAATTAATAAATATAGAAATTCTCTCGAAACGTGTGCGGGTTTTAAATGAATGTTTTAAGATTTTTTATATAAAAGATTTTATTTATTATAATTTCGATTATTTGCCCATAAGAATTGGAGATTTACGTTATTTCGTCATTGATCAATTCATCAGAACTTGACGAAATTAATATAGACCACCTTTAAGGTACTCCTTTCCAATAAAAAAAGAATCATCGATATCGGTCCACGTGGCAAAAAGTTCTCGCTGAACATACATAAAATAAATAAATAATATTTTGGAGCTATACTGATCCAAACGCAGAAAGAATCATTAAAATCGGTTCATAAACAAAGAATTTATGGGTGAACAAACATAACAAAAAAGGTCCGATACCAATAAAAAAAAACGGGACCAATCGGAAACGAGAGTGAACCCAATGCAAAAAAAAATCATCAAAATCGGTTCACTAATTGGCGAAGATATCAGGTAACATAGACACAAAAAAACAGTCAAATTGAGAACCTCCTTTTTTTAACCGACTTCAAAAAAAGGATGAGGTTCTCAATTCGACTGATTCTTTTTTTCGAAGATCTACCAGATAGAGTTCATGTCCTGAAGCACCTTAAGCGAGGATCTCTAACTTTTAATTTTGAAAAAGGAATTTCTAGAGTGAATAAGTTGGTTTATAATTTTTAAGAAAAAATAAAACCGACTTCAAAAATTAAATGCAACAAATAAAATACACTAAAAGGTATAAAATAATTATTATCTTATTTAGTTACAACTAAACGACGAAATATTAACATGAAATTACTTATTGAAGTCGGTACCAAACAAACTATACCAATAAGCGAGCGTACCCGCCAAACGTACTAAGTAAGATCCGTCGAGTGCGATTCATAAAAGGTATATGTTTGGCACCGACTTCAAAAGTAATTTCATGTTAATATTTCGTCGTTTAGTTGTAACTAAATAAGATAATAATTATTTTATACCTTTTAGTGTATTTTATTTGTTGCATTTAATTTTTTGAAGTCAGTTTTTATTTTTTTCTTAAAAATTATTTTTATTTTTCTCTTTTAGTGATGTTATTAATAGTGATCATATCATCAGAACTTGACCAAATTAATATGACACTATCCCTAAGACACCCCTTTCGGATAAAAAAAGAACCATCGAAATCGGTTCATAAACAAAGAGGTTAGGTCTAAACAAACCTAATAAAAAAGGTCTAATACCTATGAAAAAAAACGAAAAAAATGGGACCAATCGGAAGCTAGACTGGACCCAATGCAAAATTAATTTTTCAAAATCGGTTGACAATTGGCGGAGATATGAGGTAACATAGGCACAAAAAAAAAAAAAAAAAAAAAAAATTCAGTCGAATAGAGAACCTCCTCCTTTTTTGAAGTCGGTTAAAAAGTGGTATGAATATTGTGTACTAATAATATTTCCTGGATATCTATCTATACTTAATAATAATAGTCTTACGACTGCGTGATCTCTCTGATTGGCTAAAGAGATCGAATGAAGGTCAGTATTTGGCCGTGCTTAACCAAAAATTAAATAAATTCGTGAGAGTTTAAAAATTATTTAAAATCTAAAATTTTCAAACACGCCGACGGTGGCCTTCGGAGCTGGTATTCGAATAATCCTTTTATTTGATCATTTTTTAGTTATTTTAATACCCGAATTTCCCGTGGTCTATCACTAATACGAATTTAATATACTAATCTAAAATTCGTGATCCAAAGTCGGCTATTAATGGCGGATATTTGATTAAAAATGCAAAATGCAAAATTAAAAATTCAGTTGCGATATAATTAGCCGTGTTTATTCATCAGGGTTACATTTTTATTCAAATGCAAAAAACAAAAAAAATGATTAGCGCGAACGAAGTAGAGAAAGTTTGATAATAACTTCATCATTTACATCTATTAACATAAATTGATGACATCAATACATTCAGACGCCGAAGCTTTACATTCGACACTCTACTCACTAACACAAGGAATCTTAAAAAAAAAAACACGCCTAAAGAGAAATAGACATACTTAATTCTCGAGCCTAGTATTCAATTCACACAAAATTTGTCAATTTTTTACTTTATCCGATTCCACGATTTTTTCCACACCGTTTGCGCCGATTGAAATGAAATTGAAAACCTACCATTAGTTTAACAAAATGAAGCGCTGATTAGTTTTTGGTACATATCGGTCCACAAACATTAGTACTTTATTTAAGTACTTTTTTAGTTTTTTCTAAATATCTTGAAATTGACAACCAATTTTGATGAAATTTATGATGAAATTTAATATCCTAATTAAGTATCTTGGGGATCACAAAAAAGGTTAAATAAAGTTTTTAGTAAAATCATATTTTAAAGTACTTTACTCTAAAGTAAAATAGTACTTTTTTAATTTTTTATTTTAAATTCTTTAAAATTTATTCATTTGATCGTTTTAAGATAGCTCATTTAACCTAACTTAAGTAAGAATGGTTAGGCTTCTCGCTGTGAAATGGTAAAAATTTGGGAGGAAATTTTATAAGTAACCATAGCAACTGCGTTGTTTTCTTATCCCTTACCATTGCTGAAGACATAGAGGAATCGAGTTAAAATCAAAAATAGCGATTGATTCTCATCTAGTACTTGAGAAATAAACACTCTATATTGGATTTTTGACGTTTCGGCTATTATTGGTAACCATTGATGAAGACGTTTTCAGTAGAGGTTGCCATTAATAGTCAAAACATCAAAAATGGAATGCAATAAGGTTATTCCTCTAGTATTAGATAAGAATCGATCGTTATTTTTGATTTTAAGCCGATTCCTCCATGTCTTCAGCAATGGTTACCAATAATAATCGAAGCGTCAAAAATCCAATATAGAATGGTTATTCCTCGACTGTTAAATGAGAATTCATAATTATTTTTGAATTAAATGTTAACATGAACTGTAAATAGCAAGCGATATCTATTTAATAATGAAAGAATAAACATATTAATATTTCAAATGAATTTGGATAAAGTTTAGCAACGATCCGTTGCAGTTTATTTTACTTTATCCGATGCGAAGCATGGGTAAAGTATTGTAATCGGTATCGCGGCAAGCGCGATTCAAAGGGTCCTCAGGTAAAGACTACGGAACCCATAGTCTCAATTAAAGTCACAAATTGTAGTATTCAATTAGGTTGAATTTTAGCACGTGACGGGTTTGCCAAAAATTACATGGGGTCTCGTCCAGAAGCCAAAAAGTGCCATTTTACTTTACCATATAGGGTATGGTCAAGTATTGTAATCGTGCATGAAAAGTATTTTTTTCCTTCTTTTTTTCAAAATATCTCAAAGTATTTTGATTAAAAAAATTGGGCGAAACCGTGGCATTTTGGTCTACAAAAAACCCTAATAAGTGAACATCGAAAAAATTATATTTTTCGAGATAATAATTATTTTCTCATAATGTCTGTTAGTCTGTTAGTAACTGTTATTCTGTGCGTTACCAAATTTTGTGAACGAGCTCAAAAACTAGTGCGAATATCAAAACCAAATTTCACACGTAGTTTTGGTGCATTGAGATTAAGAGCTGATTAGTTTTTGGTGCATATCGATCCAAAATTAAAGTGGTTGTTAAAATTTAAAATTATAATAATTTCAAACAAAAAAGACAAGAAAAATGAAATATACTATAAAATGAACCTATAATGACAAAAAATATTTTTTCTGGCGCCAAAATTAGGTGGGGGAAGGAGGTCAAAAAAATTAAAATCTAGCCCGTTTGAGCAAACTCAACCAAATTTTGTATCCATTATCAGTGGACCTACAAAAACAAAAAAGGGGAGGGGGGGGGTCGTAGGGTCAAACAATTAAAATCTAGGCCTTTGTACCAAACTCAACCAGAAGTGTATGATAAAGTTAAGTGGATGGCCACATCAGAACGTGTCAATTTATTTTTATTCATTGCATTGAAAAATGTTTGAAACTAATTACTTACGCTGCTCGACAAAAATTAAACAAACATTTGTTGCAGTAAATCAAACAATGGATTCCAGTAGAGTTTTCTAGGGGAATTACCATGCAATTTCCCGATTTTTTACAACACGTCAGAGTTTTGAGATATTATCGGTCAAAACGACGAACAAGGCCATTTTGACCAATTTTCGAGTCCCATTATATATTAAACAGCAATATTTGAAATGATAATATTTTGTTGACGTAATAGAAAACACCGTCCTCTTTGATTTTCAAATTAACACTTGAATTTAGCTCAATTAGAACTCTAGTTATAACAAAAAAACCAAGACCATTTGTTTATTATCCTTTATAATCTTGTAGTTTTAGTTTTTTAGTTATATCTCAAGCTCTAATTGAGCTATAAACAAGTGGTAATTTGAAAATCAAGAAGGAAGCTGTTTCTTTTACGTCAACAAAATATTTTGATTTCAAATATTGCTGTTTAATATCTAATGGGACTCGAAAAATAGGTCAAAATGGCCTTTTTCGCCGATTTGACCGATAATTTCTCTTGTAAAAAATCGGGAAAGTGCATGATAATCAGATAAAGATAAAACCCTACTGGAATCCATTGTTTGATTTACGGCAACAAATTTTTGTCGAACAGTGTTATTAATTCAGGCAAATTAAGTTTCTTTACATTTTTTTCAATTATGTTTTATTTTTAATTGGTTTTTTAATTTTTAAAACCCACTAATAGGTTATAGCAAATATTAATATATTATATTAAAATTAGGAATTTTTTTGTTTGTTTTTAATTAACAGGTGTCTAAATCATAACAAAACAGGTGTGTTTACAAATAAATTGGTTCAAGTGGCTTTTTTATTTTATATAACTTGGAAACAAATATTATTTAATTTTATGTTTTTATTTCAGATCCTATACGATTATTTTTTTTATTATTTTTTTCCTATTTATTTTTTATAATGTTTATCAATATGAACGAATGTGGGCAAATTGGTGTACGAGTAAACAAATATACACATAATATATATGTGGACCATTAGAAAGCTAAAAATGCAAAAACTGGGTGCGGGGTGGGGTGGATGTGGGAGATGCAGTAGGTGGAGTGCAGTTGTGGGAGATCCGGGGGTGGGGGGCGCGGTTGGGGTGGGCCCGAGTGGGGTGCAGTGATGGGTCGGGGTGTGTGGTTTCGGGGGAGGGGGGGGGGGGTCAGGGGTTACCGTGCATCGCTCGGTGGCTCCAGGTACTGTTTTATTATAAAAGTAAGAGACAAATCCGCAACATAAAATTATATTGAGAAGTTTGTCATTGTTTTTGGGACATAAATCCGTCGATATTTGGCTCAAAGGAATTCTCAGTGAATTCTCAAAATGCTCATCAAATATTTTGGGTTTAGCTTCATTCTTTGTGTGATTCATACTTGAAAATAGATATTTGAATAAATAAAATTATAAAAAAAACACTTTATGAATACCTCATTGCTAAATATCATGTTAAATTAAAAAATTCATTAACTAGAAATTAATAGCAAGTTAAAAATATTATATTTTTAGTATTATCTCTGGGATTTTTAGTCGCAATCTCATAAAGTTTATAAGTTTGCGATTTTTTGTTTGGCGACATTGATAGCCATCTTGGGCCGCATGCGGCCCGCGGGTAGCGGGTTGGACAAACCTGCTCTAAAATTTCTTGATTTGGTAGGTGTACCTTGATCACAAGAAGTTTGCGGAACACTGTTCTACAGGGTGTTTAGAAAGTCCTGATCACTTTTAAGAAAAATATTATTATTTTGATTTTGAGTATTAATATTTGTGATGAGTAAAGCAAATTCTTGGTCATCACTAATTTTGGGCCATTCGTCGACGAGTTCACAACTTTACGGATTCGCGTGGGGGATTCCGCAGGCCTTCAAATAATGCAGGATTCCGCGGGATTGCAATTCCTAATTCGGGCCGTGAATACACTATAGAGAAAGCTCTAGCTGGATCAGATCAGATTAAACTGGCCGTTGCCACAAGTACAGATTAATCTAATTGTTTTGAAATAAGCGTCTGATTAATGGATCTCTAGCTAGAGTTTCTCTAGTAGTGTATTTGGACCCTGTCGAGATAATAACAGGTCATTTAATAAGTCCGTAGGATAAGTAAGAAAAAAAACAAAAATTTTACAAAACTCGATTTTATTATTCAACATAGTTGCCTTCGAGGGCGATACAACGAGTATAGCGATTTTCCAACTTTTCGATACCACTTTTATAGTACGATTTCTCTTTTTCGTCAAAATAGGCCTCAGTTTCAGCGATTAAGAATTAAGAATTATATCTGGCTTTGTGATTTAACACGAATACTTTTGAAGCATCGGACCTCCCCATTACTTCATCATTGGACTTCTTTTGGATTCTGGTGTGTCATAGTGAAGCCATGTCTCATCCTTTGTCACATATCGACGATAGAATTCCATTTTATTGCTGGTTTAACAGCGCCAAACACTCCTCTGAAGCATCGATTCGTTGTTGTTTTTGGTCAACTGTGAGCTCACGCAGCACCCATTTTGCACAGAGCTTTCCCATACCCAAATGTTCGTGTAAAATGGTAAAAACACTACCATCTCATATCTTTACAATGTCAGCTAGCTCGTGCACCTTCAATTTGCGATCGTTCATAACCAATTTGTGGATTTTTTTTATGTATTCTGGAATAACAGCCTCTTTTGGGCGTTCACTGCGCTCTGCATAATTTGTGCTGGTACGACCACTTTTAAATTCAGCAATCCACTTCTCTACCATTTGTCGCAATGGAGCAGAGTTCGGATAATGTTTATCCAGTCAATGTTTGGTTTCCACTGTATTTTTTTTCATCAAAAAGCAATACTTTATTAAAACTCCTAATTCACTTTTTTCAATAAGAAAAGTTGCTTCACACAAAATGCTATAACTCACGAATCAATAGTCAGATTGGTGTCAAATTTATACACGTATCGTTTGAAGGTTAGTACTAAATAAAAATCACATGGAAAAATTCTAGTAACGCCATCTATGTATCATCCTACAGACTTATTGAATGACCTAATACACCCCTCTCACAATTATATTGAAAATTTGCTGAGAGCTTACCGAGAGTTTATAAAAAGTCATCTCTTTTTCTCCAATTTATTTTATTTTGATTAAACCAAAAGGAAATTGTATTTATAACAGAGGCATTTTCTTGGTAAATAATATTGTCAATAATTGTTTCTATCTTTAAATTCAACGAGGCGTTTCTATATTTCCGTTATATTCTATTCTACTAAAAGTAATATGTTAGATAAAATAATATGTATTCTCATCTCTCGGTCTCCAGTTCATTCATTCCGACAACTTCTATTATTATATCAAATAAATGAAACAAAGATTCAAAGGAAATGCTGGAATCACACGCGCCATTAATTAACTACAGCCCTTGTGAATGAACTAATTTAAGAATATGGAAATTCATTTATGAGTCAAGACATTTATGTCTCTCTTCTGTCTGTCCATTCTATTTAATATACACTCCAATAATTATGTATATTGTATTTTAAGATAATTGATAGTAAATTTCGCCCATAAGTATAATTTTCAAACAAAATTCATTTCTAATTAAAATAATTAAAATAATATCTCAAGTCCAGTAAGTGGAAATTCCATTAGGAGATTTTAATATACTTTTTAAAATAACTACCTTTGCTTTAGTTAAAAGCGATATATTAATTATTAAATTTATAATTTTTCTCATTCATATATCAACGAGAATAGTTTTTTTACCCCGCTTATTTGAAAAAGATATATATCTCGCGAGACTATTGCGGATGATGCTATTGGAGTCTTCGTAGTCTTAAGCCTGGACCAAGAGATGTAGGAAACATTCGATTTATTAATTATTATTATTTTTAATTTTAAATTCAGGTTAAAAGGTCGATTTTCACCATGTGTATGCATATGAAATGACCCTTTTTTATGAAAATAAAACACTTTTTTTAAAATAGGAAAGAAAAATAGTTTATTCAAAGTACTCTCCATCACTTTCTACACATTTTGACCACCTTTCTGGCAAATGGTGGACCCCCTTCTAAAAAAACTTCAGGTCTTTGGAAGAAAACCATTCATTGACCCATTTTTTGACTTCTTCGTAAGTTGTGAAGTGCTTCTCTTTAAGTACGTGGCCCATTGATAAGTGGTAGTTGGAAGGAGCCAGGTCTGGTGAGTAAGCCGCATCGGGTAGCAATTCCCAGTTGAGTGCTTCCAGCGTTTCAGTTCCCAGTTGAGTGCTTCCACCGTTTTCCTGCAATGCACGGTTCAAATCTATTAATTGTTGTTGGTAGCATTTAGCATTTACAGTTTCAGCAGGTTTCCATAGCTCATGATAGACGACACCTTTCTGGTCCCATCGTCATCGTCATCTTCATCGTCATCCCATCGTCATCGTTTAAAGCAACTTTTGCATGTTGCTAATGATAAAGCATGACTACAATAAGCTTCTTCAAACATTCGTTGAGATTTTGCCTCGTTTTTATTTAAATGATCACAAAAAATTAATGCTGTCCGCATAACGTATACTGTAGGCACAAAATTTGTTATGTTGTTATAGTGCAAATCAAATTTTCAACACTGAACGTTGTTAACAGATGCCAAAGCAATGAACAAATAATAAGGTTAGGGTTCGTTCAATATAAAAATAATCTATATTGCCATCTATCTTAAAAGGCTCATTTCATATGCATACACCTGGTATTTGCAGCCACAATTAAATTAAATTGAAATAAAATTTTGACAACGTTTTGACCCTCTCTGGCCATCATCAAGGCATCAATCGCTGTGCACTAGCGAGAGCGTTACCTTCGGCAGTAGTGCTGCCTCTATGTTTAACGCACGGTCCCTATTTTTAAATCTTATGTAAAAATTATCCTTTCATCCGTACTCTTGATGGCTTCCATGCCATAAGTTTTTGAGTATTCCATCAATCACTGGACTCGCCTAGCTCTTACGCAGCTTTCCTTCTTCTGCGCTGAATTGGTTGCCTAAATATAGTTTTGAACTTAATTTCAATTGATGCTATTATTAATTAGTATCCGACCTAACTTTCGGCCAAAAAAACGACCTTCGGCTTCGGTCAAAATGGGCCTAAGTTTTGGCCGAAGCCGAAGGTCGATTTTTAATGGGGATCCAAAAACAGCCCCCCGGATCACTTTTTAATACCTACCCCAAAAACTCGCACTTTTTTCGATTTTTTTTCCCATTTTGACCATGAAGGAGCTCTTTTCCGACAAAGACTACTCTATACATTTTTAAACTAGATTAAATTTGCTACAATTCAAACAAAGTTTCATCTTAATTGGAAAATGGTAACCCGTGCCGTAATGAGTTTGAAGTTTTAAAAAAACTGCAAATTTTTTGCAAAAAATTGCAGTTTTTCCTTCATAAAATGAAAACCACTCATCCTAGAAACTTGACTTGAAACTTTGTTTCAATTGTAACAAATTTAATCTAGTTTAAAAATATATAGAGTGGTCTTTGTCGGAAACGAGCTCCTTCATGGTCAAAATGGGAAGAAAAATCGAAAAAAGTGCGAGTTTTTGGGATATTCAAAAGTGATCCCGGCGGATGATTTTTTAGATCACCATTAAAAAATCGAACTATTAGACCAATTTTGCATTACTTTTTTGTCAATCAACGCCAAATTTTTTAAACAGCATCATCAATTGTAACTTAATATTAAGCTTATGCAAAGGCATTGATTCTTAAAACTAACTAATTTATTGGATTAATTTTACTCTAGATTCTTATCATATGTAACTTAATTTTATATATCCTGAATAGATTTCAATCTCATCATTTTACGAATTTGAATACATCTCTTTAAGAATTTAATTACTCATATTAATATTGTTATTGATTTAATTAATTATTCATTATCTTTTTTATCTAATTACATTGTTCATATTAATGATTGATTTATTTTATTTTATTTATTAATTAAGATTAAAACTATTATTCTCATTATTTTTTTTTATTTTTCTACAATTTTCTATTGGCGTTGGCCCCAAGCGGTTATTTGCATAAAAATAATATCATATCATCAGAGACTTGACCAAATTAATATGACATCCATTTCCTATAGATCACCCGCTTTCGGATAAAAAAGAACCATCGAAATCGGTTCATAAACAAAGAGGTTAGGTCTAAACAAACCTAATAAAAGAGGTCTAATACCTATGAGAAAAAACGAAAAAAAAATGGGACCAATCGGAACTAGACTGACCCAATGCAAATTTTTTTTTCAAAATCGGTTGACAATTGGCTGAGATATGAGGTAACATAGGCACAAAAAAAAAAAAAAATCAGTCGAATAGAGAACCTCCTCCTTTTTTGAAGTCGGTTAAAAATGTGAACTCTTTTCGAGTTATAAGCTAGAAACTGGAAAATGTCTGAAAATTTCGAAGTTTTGTGGCCACCAAAAGTTGTCCCACACACCCTACCAAACGATTCTAGAAAAAAAATCTTTCCCGCAATTAATGTAAGCTGAACCCCTTTTTGGATCCTCTATTTACTGGGCTAATTTTGTCTATCACATAAATTCTTTTACTTTGATCATATTTTTAATGTTTCGACTTATAACGTCATTTTCATCATCTTTAAAGCCCGACAATTAGGAGGATCGTACTTCCATTTTCCACTCTATTTACTGGGTTAAAAATAGTCATGTCCTCAGAGAAACTCGAGTTTTAGTTAACACAGCAAAAAAGTTTGTTGAAAAATATAATTAACCTGTGGGTTCTAGAAGAGAATAAGACAAATAAATTTTAATCTTCGCTTTGTTAGGATGGTCAAAAAACCCTTCTTTATTGGATGTAGAAAGAATAGCAAGTTTGGTATTGCTTGGAATCTTTTGGATTGGAATTAAGAGTAGAAACGATAATGTCTCTTGAGTTCTGACGCTGTTCAGCATGTTCTTTGTAATTCTCCATTTAATCATTTAATCCGTGTTAATCGCCCTTATGCTCTACTCTTGCTCTATTATTTATCACTTCTAAATTTCCCTATCATTTATAGCACCGATAAAATGAGAGAGAGAGAGAGAGGGGATTATTTTTTTATTAAAATAGTAATTACTTGTAATATTTGCTTTAAATAGACAATTTATATGAAAATTGCAATATTCATATTTACATATGCATACTAAATACTTTATTAAAAAATATTCATTAAATTTTTATTTATTTTATTTTTCTTTAGATTTTAATTATAAATATGTTGCTGATGCTACTACTACTGCCTAGTAAGAGCAGCGCTTCTTATTTCATAGACCAAATAAATGATATGAAAATCAACATGGATCAAATGGCAGGTAAAAATTAATTTATTATTATTCATTTTTCATCAATACAGGGTAAATTATTTAGAATAAGCCTACCAAAACTTTTTTACTTTTTAGAATTGTTATTTTTTTTTTCGTTAATTTTTTCTGAGCTTAATTGAGTATTTGTGTTATATTTAAATAAAATATTGTTGATTTAGTCCAGTCAAATTGTGTTTTTATTAGGAAAGTTTTGGGGTAGTTCTGATTTTTTGCATATATATGTTTTTTGGGGCGCTGAATGCAAATCTGAGGTCTCCCACCAAATTTCGTGACGCAACATTGTAGAAAATGCATAAAAATGTGAAAATTTCCATTTTTTGACGGGTTTTCGCTTATAACTCGAAAACTATCATCTTTTCGTAAATAACCTTCCTACGCAAAATGAAACTTCATAAAATTTTTAGGTTTTTTCTCCGACCAACAGTTCTAGTTCAAGCGCAAAATCCAAGTTTTTGACCTCGGCAGCCGGGGGGGGGGGGGGGGGGGGGGATAAGCCAAAAACTCGCACTTTTGTGGTGACGGGGTGGTTTTTATCAGAATTTTAAATTAAAAATAATATTAATATACAGGGTGGTGACTTGGCCGACGCAGCATAGCGATTACAATGTTAATATTTGAATGTGCATTTATTTGCTCCCCTCATTATTTTAGAGTTTAAGTTCTTATAGGTTTTTTGTAGAGTAAAAAAAACTGAATCCGAACATATTTTTGTTTTCAAATTTTGAAATTTCAGAACCGTAATAATCAACATTATAAATAATTGAATTTTTACAAAAATCACTGAGGCCATGGAATTATTAAAACAAACAAGGCATTTTCATGTGTTGTTTCTATTTGACGTTTAATAGTGATGTCTTTAGTGATTATTTTAGAGCATAATTAGAATACAAAAAACTGAGCAGAATTAAAATTCTAAAAGATAATTACATCAGATTTTGTCTAATTCATAATTTAAAAGTCCAAAAAAACGATTTTAAAAATGTAGATATTTATTTAAAAAATTTAAATTCAAAACTTTTATTGTTGTCGATTGTTTAAGTTTTATTGTTTATACTAGTCTCAAAATGGATTCATATTGGTGAACAAATCTATGATTATAAAACAAAACTTAACTTTTTAAAGTCAGTTCTTATTACAATGTATTCATTACAAGAAAAAGTTGAAATAATTAAGTATTAAAATATTACTTATAATTTCGTTGATTATTCTTGAGAAAATTTAAAAGCTGGTTCTAAACTTCATCTACGTGAATCTACTATTTTTATTTATCAATGACGAATACAAAATTCAGCCCATTCAAATTTAACGAGTTTCTCATTATGGTAATCAATAAATTCTAATAAGAACTGATTTTAAAAAGTTCAAATATAACAAACGTCACTTAGAAACAACAAATGAAAATGCCTTGTTTATTTAAATAATTCTATGGCCTCAGTGATTTTTGTAAAAATACAATTATTTATAATGTTGATTATTACGGTTCTGAAATTCCAAAATTTGAAAACAAAAATATGTTCGGATTCAGTATTTTTTTCTGTACAAAAAACCTATAAGAACTTTAACTCTAATAATTAGGGAGCAAATAAATGCACATTCAAAAATTAACATTGTAATTGCTATGCTGCGTCGGCCAAGTCACCACTCTGTATATAGGTACTATTACCTACCATGTGTTCAAGTTAGATGATTATTTGGTAATTTATTTATTAAATATTTATTTATTCTAAAATGTTTATTTTTAATTAATGAAGAAAAGTTAAGTGAAAATCACTTGACGCACACACACACACACTTTAGTTTTTTAAAAATAATCTCCAATCAATTGGGCATGTCTTTTAAATATGTTTTTATTTTATATCTGGAATTATTATTTTCCTTATCTGCTATCTTATCAAGTAACAGGATTCTTTTCCCTTTAATCTTTCTTTTGCATTGAAATGCATTTATTTCATTTCGAGTCAAGCAGCCAGCGTGCCAAGTGCCTAAATATTTGTGTTTAATGACTGTCGTGTTTTGTGTATTTCTTTTGACAACTGCTTTATTGAGAATTGTTCAAACCTTCATCAGAGACAAGGTAAACATTTAAATACAATTTTTAAAATCTTTTGGATAATTTAATTATTCTAAAAATAAAAAAAAAACACTTCATTTTCCATGACACTTCTGATGATTCGGATCATATCCTGTCATGAATAATGCTGGATATCTATAAATCTAAGACTTTTATCATAAAGTACAAAAAAATGTCAAAAAATTAACCAAATAAAAAATTAAAATTTTTCAAACTGTCCGATTTGGTATAGAATACTCCTGATATATTTTAAATGTTCAAGGTGTATGCTAATTACTTAAGAATATTCCATCCTAATATAGTGGTAGTTTTTATATTAACTAGAAATTACTAACGACCTTATAACCATTTTTTAGGGAAATTGAACCATTTGACTTCGATTTATTTAACATCGTTGGATGAGAAGATGCTCTCGATGACGAACACTCTGACCAAAGTGGACCAGAGTGTGGAGGCCCTGGAATCTCGGGCTCATGTCTGGGACACATTCCAGTTACATGTCACCGCCTGGAATGAACAAATCGGCGCACTCGATAAAAAATTGGATTTTCTAAATAGGTAGGTGGCAAATCGAATTGTCAAATGTCACAAGCGATGATGTTCTAGTTGACTTTGCACAGTTTAGAAGCCAAGAGAAAATGATTCAGCTTGAAGGGAAATTGGAAAATTTTGTTAAATCCTCGGAACGTATAGAGGAAATGGGAACGAAAATGGATCGAATGGAGCGTCTAATGGAGGGAATAGATTCTCGACTTGGCGATCATTTGGTTAATGAATTTGCCTCCAAAGGAATACTACAGACGTTGAAGAATATAGATCGAAAGGTAAAATTTTATATTTACATCTTTTTTCTTTTTGTTTGGAAATAGCTTCATTACTGCATTGTTTTTAATATTTAAATAGAGACCTTTAGAATTTTTTTTTCTTTGGCTTTTCGGACTTTCTAGCCATAAGCCAATTTACGATACTACTTATTATTATTTTTTTACTTTATCCAATGCGAAGCATGGGTAAAGTATTGTAATCGGTTTCGCGCCAAGCGGGACTTCAAAGGGTCCTCAGGTAAATATTACGGAACCCATGGACTCAATTAAGGTCACAAATTGTAGTATTAAATTAGATTGAAACGTCAAGCTTGAGTTGTTTGTCATAAAAGAATTTAGTCTTTTTGATTTTAAGTCGATTCTTCCACGTTTTCAGTAGAAGTTGCCATTAATAGTCTAAACATAAAAAATGGAATGCAACAAGGTTATTCCTCTAGTATTAGATAATAATCGATCTTTATTTTTGATTTTAAGTCGATTCCTCCATGTCTTCAGCAATGGTTACCAATAATAATCGAAACGTCAAAAACCTAATGTAGAATTGTTATTCCTCAAGTATTAGATGAGAATCAATCGCTATTTTTGGTTTAAAGTCGATTTTTCTATGTCTTCAGCAATGGTTACCAATAATAACCGAAATGTCAAAAATCCAATGTAGAATGGTTATTCCTTGACTATTAAATGAGAATCGATCATTATTTTTGAATTAAAGTCAACATGAACTGCAAATTGCAAGTGATATCTGATTAATAATAAAGGAATAAACATATTAATATTTCAAATGAATTTGGATAAAGTTTAGCAACGATCCGTTGCAGTTTATTTTAATTTGCCTCTACCCCGGGCTCAGATTTTAGCCGAATGCCTCGAGTCGGATTCGAACCCGGGTCCACTTGATTAGCAGGCTAGCACGCTAACCCTTAGCCTAACCCCCCACAAAAAATTATATTATTTTTAATTTATTTAATAATTGATTTATTAAAATAACCTAAAGATAAGTTTCGGCTGAAACTATGGAGATAGTTGAAAACAAAAATTATTGATTGTTTTGTCTATAAAGTTATATTTGCGACCTTGGTTATTAAGTTTTTAAAAACTAAGGTTACAAATATTTTAGGTGGTAGAGCTATTGGGTGTTTATGCTTGGATAGCTTTATTATTTCTTAATTTAGACTTTTTATATCTAATGTGGGAAACTGGATGTTTTTAGGAGATTTAATGTTATAATAATATTTAAGAGTTAATTTAATATTTTAATGTTTAATGCACTTTTGGGAAATAATATAAGTTTTTTATAAAATGTTTTGAACACACGCAATTATTGATTTGTAGACACGACACTTTGAACTATTGGAAATATAATAAAGTTTTAAGTTTATGAGGTTTATACTTGGTCGATGGAATTTAATACGGGTTATACCGTTTTGGGTCAAACTAAATTATAGTAAGACAAACCCAGGAGAATCAGCTGAAGTATAAGATATTAAATATACGGGTTATACCGTTGTTGAAGGTCCAATAATTGAGACCACTACTCACAGCTTTTTCGGGCAGAGATTCACTGTTAAAGTAATACTGTAGGGATTTGATCCTGTAGTAACTATGAGTCTAAAAGATTCTGGCAGCGACTCCGTCCCAAACAATTCGATTCTGCATTGCTTGGCTGCGCCAGCCTCTTATATAGAGGATTAAAAGGAGCTGTATCTTGCATTTATCATGACATCATAATAAATGTAAGCTTGAACTTTGATGTATTTAACTAATATACATTATTATTATTATTATTATTATAGCCTTTATTTAGTTCAATTTTACATTTAAATTATATTTAATCAAGCAATACACAATAAATTACAACATATTTACAATATATTTATACTTATATTATATTTACAATTGTACAAATTATGATGGAACTAGGCCCCTTAGGGCATAGGCCTCTCCCAATGTGTTCCATACTTTTCTATTCCTCGCAGTCCTCATCCAGTCTCTTCCGACTGTCCTGTCCAGTTCATTTGACCATCTATTCGGCGGCCTTCCTCGGTCCCTGGTTTTATTCAACGGGCACCATTCAGTGGTGATTTTTGTCCATCTTTCATTTCCCATCCTCTCAATGTTGTCCCGCCCATCTCCATTTCATTTTCCTTATAGCGATGTTTATATTTTCCATTTTTGTTTTTTTATAGATATCAACTATTTTTTGCTTATCTTTTCTTCTTATTCCTAAGATATTTCTAATCATATCCCTCTGTGTTGTTTCTAATTTTTTTGAAATTTTTTCTATTATAGGCCACGTTTGCGCGCCATATGTAAGAGTTGGTATAATACATTTTCTAAAAGTTTTTATCCTGGAATCTAAATTTATTTCTTTATTCTTCAAAATAAATTTAAAAGACCAAAATTTGTTCCAGGATAAACCTATTCTCCTATTTATTTCTTCGGTGGTTCTTGATTTTTTGAAATTTATTTATTTAACTTAAATACATACAAATCTTTAAATAAATAATCAAGAACACGTTTATTCTTAACCAACCGTTTCGGGAGAATTTCTCCCTTTTTCATTGGTAAATTTCCAAAAAGAAAAAAGTTGCTTCCTCTAAAATTTAGAAAGCAAAACTAGGATATTAAATATTTTATAAAGACAATTGTAGGTACATATTGTCTTGTTAACCAGATTACCTTTAAAGTTAGTGTTGCTTTCTAAATTTTAGAGGAAGCAACTTTTTTCCTTTGCAAATTTACCATTGAAAAAGGGAGAAATTCTCCCGAAACGTTTGGCTAAGAATAAACGTGTTCTTGATTGTTACTTTACCATACAGGGTATGGTCAAGTATTGTAATCGTGCATGAAAAAAGTGTTTTTTTCCTTCTTTTTTCAAAATATCTCAAAAACGGCTGAACTATTTTGATTAAAAAAATTGAGCGAAACCATGGCATTTTGCTCTACAAAAAAGCCCAAATAAGTGAACATCGAAAAAATTATATTTTTCGAGATAATAATTGTTTTGTCAAAATGTCTGTTAGTTAGTTAGTTAGTCTGTGCGTTACCAAATTTTGTGGACGAGCTAGCTCAAAAACTAGTGTGATTATCGAAACCAAATTTCACACGTAGTTTTTGGTCCATTGAGATTAAGAGCTGATTAGATATTGGTGCATATCGACCCAAATTTAAGGGGGTTGGAGGGGGGTTAAAAATTAAAAATCTATGCCATTTGACCAAACTCAACCAAATTTTGTATACATAATCAGTGGGACCCCAGAAGACTAAAAATGGAAAAACTAACCGCCCAAAATGGGGGTGGAGGAGGTAAAAATTAAAAATCTAGGCCGTTTGAGCAAACACAACAAAATTTTGTATACATAATCAGTGGACCCCCAGAAGTCTAAAAATACAATAATTAACCGCCCGAAATGGAGGGGGCGGGGGGTGCATGGTCAAAAAATTAAAATCTTCGCCATTTACCAAACTCAACCAAATTTTGTATACATAATGAGTGGGACCCCAGAAGTCTAAAAATGCAAAAACTAACCGCCCAAAATGGGGGGAGGAGTGTTGGATCAAAAAATTAATATCTAGGCCATTTGACCAAACTCAACCAAATTTTGTATATATAATGAGTGGGACCCCGGAAGTCTAAAAATGCAAAAACTAACCGCCCAAAATGGGGGGGGGACGAGTGCTGGGTCAAAAAATTAATATCTAGGCCATTTGACCAAACTCAACCAAATTTTGTATACATAATCAGTGGACCTCCAGAAGTCTAAAAATGCAAAAACTAACCCCCTCCCCTACATGATTATCAATAATTTTATTAAATTTTAAATATAAGTAATGGACCAGGTTGTATGGTAAAGTCAAGTGGATGGCCACATCAGAACACGTCAGCTTATTTTTTCAAAGATTTGTGTTTTCAAATATTTGATATACAATCAATAAAAAAAATTCTTTGATACATACAAATCATTTGGAAAACACCTTCTGTGAAAATGTTTATTTGAAATCCAAACGAATCGAAAGAATTTCTCCTTTTATGTCCTTATCAATGGAATTTTAACAAGTTTGAAAAATAGTTGCTTTAAGAAAGAATGATAAAGCAACTATAAACTATAAGCAAATAAATATTTTGAAAATAGACAATGATAAAAATTGTCTTGGAGATGAATCACCCTGAAGAAAATTAAAACATTAATATATTTTTCATTTATGATAACAATTCGAAAAACAAAATCTATAATGTATCTGGCCTTTTGTTAATTGAATTTTTGTTGTTTCAATCATTTCTAAAATTTATCTTTTTTCTAAAATCTGCTATTTATTTTTTTTCTATAATTTTATTACTTCCGCTTTAAAAATACAAAAAAAAATGCAATTTTATTGAAATTTCATCTTATAATATACAGGTGTACAAGAGCGTACCGAGTCTTGAAAAAGATTTCACTTTTTTCGCACATTAACTATTTATTTGAAAGTTTATAATAGAGAATAAGGACAAGTTTTTATGTGTGACTTTTTTATTTAACCATCCAACTTTTCGTCGACTTTGCCGACTTCTTCAGGGCTGTTAAATAAACAAGCCACACATAAAAACATGTCCTTATTTTCCTATTATAAACATTCAAATTAATACAAATTATGGACGGATATGATAATAATAATCACTTTTATTTATTTGAACTTCATCACCTCCCTGAGGGGGTTTGGTGTTCATAAATTTAAATTAAAAAAATATTCATAATTTATTTTTTATTTAATTAATTTGTAATAATATATATATATATATTTTAATTTTAGTATATAAAAAATTCTTGATAAACAATAACTGGTTTATAATATAAATAATAAATTTCGCTCGAAAAAAACCTGTGTATTTTAAGCTTTCATCATGACAACGCCTTAAAATCACAATAAAATCATTAAAAAAAAAGTATTTCTTGTATTTTTGAAATTGTAGTTATCAACTCAGAATGCCCAAAATTTAATTAGTTTTATAAATATAAATATTTTGTCACCGGATCCATATTTCTATGACTTTTTGGTTTTAGTTATCTTTAATACGGAATACACTCAATAACGTCCTGTATTAATTTTTTACGATAGCCTAAAAATCTTTTATATTAACGAAATACTATTATTTATCCTTCCTTTTTTACTTTATCCAATGCGTAGCATGGGTAAAGTATTGTAATCGCTCTCGCGCCAAGCGGGACTTCAAAGAGTCCTCAGGTAAAGACTACGGAACCCATGGACTCAATTAAGGTCACAAATTGTAGTATTCAATTAGGTTGAATTTTAGCACGTGACGATTTTGCCAAAAATTACATGGGGTCTCGTCGAGAGGCCAAAAAGTGCCATTTTTTTTGGAAGTGCGTGGGGATGTATGTATGTATGTATGTAGTAGTGTGTGTGTGTGTGTGTTATCGTTTTTTTCGTCCACGATTTTTTCCACACCTTTGCGCCGATTGAAATGAAATTGAAAACCTACCATTAGTTTAACAAAATGAAGCGCTGATTAGTTTTTGGTACATATCGGCCCACAAACATTAGTACTTTATTTCGGTACTTTTTTAGTTTTTTCTAAATATCTTGAAAATGACTTAACCAATTTTGATGAAATTTAATATCCTAATTAAGTATCTTGGGGACAACAAAAAAGGTTAAATAAAGTTTTTAGTAAAAGTATATTTTAAAGTACTTTACTCTAGAGTAAGATTGTACTTTTTTTAAATTCCTTATTTTACCAAAATTTAAAAAGAAAAAACTTTAAAATTTATTCATTTGATCGGTAATATAGCTCATTTAAACTTGTTTAAGTAAGAATGGTTAGGCTTCTCGCTGTGAAATGATAAAAATTTGGGAGGAAATTTTATAAGTAACCATAGCAACTGCGTTGTTTTTTATCCGTTAACTTTGCTGAAGACATGTAGGTATCAAGTTAAAATCAAAAATAGTGATTGATTCTGATCTAATACTTGAGGAATAACCATTCTATATTGGATTTTTGACGTTTCGGTTTTTATTGGTAACCATTGCTGAAGACATGGAGGTATAGAGTTAAAATCAAAAATAGTGATTGATTCTCATCTAATACTTGAGGAATAACAATTCTACATTAGGTTTTTGACGTTTTGATTATTATTGGTAACCATTGCTGAAGACATGGAAGAATCGACTTAAAATCAAAAAGACTAAATTCTTTAAGTGGATATTGATGAGGCAGTCCAAAAAAGAAGAAGATAATTTACACTATCTTTTTATTCATAAAACCGACGTTTCGGAGGATATTCCCTCCTTCTTCAGGGTTTTGAAAAAGTCAGTGAAAGAAATCCAATGCGGCATTCCCCTCTGTCTCCTCTTTCAGTGGCAGTAATAATAATATCTTGTATTTCATTCTCAGCAGAATTATAATGTAATAATGGGGGGGGGGGGGGGGGAATGCCGCATTGGATTTCCTTCACTGACTTTTCAAAACCCTGAAGAAGGAGGGAATATCCTCCGAAACGTCGGTTTTATGAATAAAAAGATAGTGTAAATTATCTTCTTCTTTTTTGGACTGCCTCATCAATATCCACTTAATTCACTTATCAGTCCGTCTCCAAAAATTACTTCCAATCTTACTAAATTCTTTTGGTAAACAACTCAAGCTTGAGTTGTTTGCCATAAATGAATTTAGTCTTTTTGATTTTAAGTCGATTCTTCCACGTTATCAGTAGAGGATGCCATTAATAGTCAAAACATCAAAAATGGAATGCAATAAGGTTATTCCGCTAGTATTAGATAAGAATCGATCGTTATTTTTGATTTTAAGCCGTTTCCTCCATGTCTTCAGCAATGGTTACCAATAATAATCGAAGCGTCAAAAACCTAATGTAGAATTGTTATTCCTCAAGTATTAGATGAGAATCGATCACTATTTTTGATTTTAACTCGATTCCTCCATGTCCTCAGCAATGGTTACCAATAATAACCGAAACGTCAAAATTCAATGTAGAATGGTTATTCCTCGACTATTAAATGAGAATCGATCATTATTTTTTACTTAAAGTCAACATGAACTGCAAATAGCAAATGATATCTGATTAATAATAAAGGAATAAACATATTAATATTTCAAATGAATTTGGATAAAGTTTAGCAACGATCCGTTGCAGTTTATTTTTTTATTATTCGATTCCCTAAATTAATCTCCTTATATTAAAGACCGCCTTTAATTTGTCCATATACGACAATCCGCTTATCAGATCTGAGCATTAGGTTGCATAAGCATTGGTTCGCAGGCGCTCTCGGGTTTTTGATCGCTGCACACAGATTGGAGCCTTTCTTTGTCTTCCATAATAATATTATAAACTTGGCATACTCTTCAGCCGAACACCGCAAAGCAGCTCAAAATTTTTTGCCCCTAAAGCATGTTAGTTCTCAAGTTCATCTCCTGAGGGGATGAATCCCCTCTGATATCTCAATATAAAAATATTTCCTCTAAAATCCTACATTTTGTCCTAAAAATTAAATTCTTTCTCTCTTAATTAAATATTTAGATATAAAGTTTCGGAACGTCGTGAATTCACCCATTTTTTTAATCAAAATAGCTTCACTCATTTTTGATATATTTTGTAAATATGAAAAACACATTTTTTTCATGGTTTGCGATAACATTACTTCCACCATACATACCTTCTGTATGGTAAAATAAAAAAAAAAATATTTATATTAATTTAATTTTGAATGCATTTCAGTTTGATGCCGTGCAACGAATGTCGAGTGGCTCTGAAATCGAGACCATTCTGAACGGAAGTATCGATTCAAATTGGATCGGGACTAGCAGTGGCGCACCACCAAGGTCAGGCAAAATCAACAACAACAACAATCACGAGTCGACCTGTCCGAAGAGAGATGTTCTTCTTAAAAAAATACTCAACAAACTGGATAATTTAATTGATAGTGTTGTCACAATTCCTTCTTCAGCAAATAAAACAAACAAGTCACAACAACAACAACAACAACAACAACATCATCATCGACACCATTCTTACCAAGATCAATTGGCGCTCTTTGAAAAGTAAATATTATTATATTGCAAAATTGTTTTTATGTCTTGTGAGTGGGAAGTTTTTTTTGGGTTAGAGCGACCACCTGTTCAATTCTCAAATGTCTTAGCGAATGAGGGAAGTTGAATGCTTGAAAAACGATTCGTGTTATAACACAAAGCCTCCACATCTCCCCTTATAGACCGTGAGCTACTGACCATTTTGGAAGCTGATTTCAGAACCCAAATAACATATCCCATACTGTAGTGTGATCAGCAAACACTCCGAAAGTCAAATTCTTACTCGCCAAGTCGAGTCGTTTTTAGGGGTAATCGACCCCTGAAGATGTCAAAAAATACTGTAAAATCACTCATTGATTATAACGCCTAAACTGTTTACTCTACGGCAAATTCCACTGGAAGCAAAATTGTAGAGGATACAATTTTTGACATTTTTGTTTAAAAAAATTTGAAAATAACAATTCAAAATGGGGGGGGGGGTCAAAAATGAAAATTCTACCTCTTGCGACCAAACTCATCCAAAAACTTGTAGAGGATGTAGTTTTTGACATTTTATTTAAAAAAATTGAAAAATAACCACCTAAAATGGGGGGGGGGGGGGGGTCAAAAATGAAAATTCAAGCCCTTTCGACCAAACTCAACGAAATTTTGTATACATATTCTGTGAACCCCCAGAAGGCTAGAAATGAAAAAAAAACTAAGTTAAGTTTGATACAAAGGCCTAGATTTTCATTTTCGACCCCCCTCATTTTGGGTGGTTATTTTCAAATTTGTTTTTTAACAAAAATGTCAAAAATTAAACCCTCTACAATTTTGCTTCTAATGGAATTTACCGTAGAGTAAACAGTTTAGGAGTTATAATCAATGAGGTGATTTTACATAATTTTTTGACATTTTCAGGAGTCAATTACCCCTAAAAACGGCTCGATTTCGCCAAAGTAAGAAATTTAAGGTGTGTGCTGATCACACTACAGTATGGGATATGTTATTTGATTTCTGAAATCAGCTTCCAAAATGGTTCCATCCCACTGGTCCCGTTAGTCAATTCATTAAACTAAAATAGGGCCACCAAACACGGTTTTATTTGAATAAAATTGATTTAGACTATTAATAATTGAATTCCAAAATCAATAGGTATAAGTATTATATTTCCATGTATTTCTTAAGTATTTTAACAGATTTTCTCAAACTCTCCCATTAAACCACTCTAAGAACAGAGATCTGGACAATATTTCTTCTCTAAAGTAACTAATTTGATATTCTCTCAGTATAGGACAAACTGAAACTTCCTCTTCCCCTAGATTACATAATGACTTCTTGATCTCCTTAGGTAGGAGCACCTACTTGCCCAAGTAGAGCAGTTCACCCTTTATTTTCACCAGCCAGCTAATGGAGTTATTATCCCCAGATTACCAAATATAAATTCTCTGGAAAATTCCAGCTCACCATACAATACATGATTTACGCTATTAGTAGCCCTTCTTCTAAATTCAAACTCCATTTCGTTTTCCATTAAGCTCATAATATAGGCCTGATAAATTTCTCCCATCAGCATACTACTTTGTAAATATTGATTTTAATTTATTTTTATTAATAAATTATAACTAAAATTAAGTCTTCACGGTGGTGCTGAGGATTCTTATAGGTGTTAAATAAAAGGGCTTATTTTTCAGCAGTTTTTTTTTTTTTAAATCAATTGTAAATGGTAGTTTTTAATTAATCAGCCAATACAATAAATAGAATGTTAGTTTTAGTTAGACATTAAATTAAAAGTTTACTTGAACCACTTTTGATAAAACTCCTAGATTTATAGATATCCAGCATTTACCCGAGAGGATATGATCCGAATCCTCAAAAGTGTCATGGAAAATGTTGGATATCTATAAATCTAAGTTTTATCAAAAGTGATTCAAGTAAACGTTCAAGTCAACAAAATTTCCTAGAGAATGAGACAGATATCAAGTTTGTAGGATGAGTGGTTTTCATTTTATGGAGGAAAAACTGGGATTTTTTTGAAAAAATTGCAGTTTTTCAAAAATTCATCTTTATTGCAGCACGGGTTGCCATTATCCAATTATGATGAAACTTTGTTTAAATTGTATCAAATTTAATCTAGTTTAAAAATGTATAGAGTGGTCTTTGTCGAAAACGTGCTTTTTCATGGTCAAAATGTGAAAAAATCGAAAAAAGTGCGAGTTTTTGGAATTTGCGGAAACAAAAAAAATACTCCAATATTCAACTAGCGCTTGAGCCCGAACCGTTGGTCGGAGAAAAAAACGTAAATGATAGAATTTGTAGGAAATTTTATGAACTTTCATTTTGAATAGGAAGATTATTTACGAAAAGTTGATAGTTTTTGAGTTATAAGCAAAAAACCGCCAAAAATGATATTTTTTTTTAACCTTTTTTTGGCATTTTTGACAATGTTCCGTCATGAAATTTTGTTAGCAAACCTCAGATTCGGATTCAGCACACCCAAAAACATAAAGGGTCGAAGAAATTACAACTAACCCAAAACTTTCCGGGTAAAAACACAATTTAACTGGACTATTTGTTTTAATAAAAAAAATTTCCAGTAAATACTTTGCTTTGTGGATTGACCCCCCCCCCCCCCCCATGATCATTTTCTGGCTACGCCACTGTATATATATTTTTTTATATATTACCTCACCCAAAAATCAACGAATTTTCTCAATCTTCAAAGTTCGAACACAGGGCCAAAGAGACATTTTCTAGTGTGTCATTTTTAATTCTGCCCGCAAAAAACTCTACAAATAACAATTTTTAATTTCTTTCATGATGTTTTAACAGACAAGTCAATTAGCACATGGATGGAACTAAGGAAAAATTATCTTTTTATTTTTATTTTTAAATCAGAGGAGATCTCAGTCCGAGAACAAAAAAATCAATTTCAAAGTTGGTAAAATTCTCTCCACTCTCGAAAACTAATCAATTTAATATATTGTGAAAATTTCCGAAATATTTGGATTAATTAAAAACCACCATTTAAAATTAATTTTAAAAAACTGCTGAAAAATAACCCTTTTTATTTAACACCTAAAATTAAGTCATTCACATACTTTATTTAAATATTTTTAAATTTTATTATTAAAGAAAATCCCTAAACCAAAAGAAAAAAAAATAATGTTAAGTAAAGTAATTGCTTTATTATCCTTTTATAATGCAACTGTATTTTCCATTATTCCATTGATAAAGGGAGAGAAATTATCCCAAAATATCCAAAGTATTCATGATTTTTTTTTTTTTTTGAAGAGCTCTTTTTATTTAAGCATTAATTTTTAATTTGATATTTAATGTAGAAAGAATTCAGGGCAGGCAGGCAAGGTTCAATAACATCATCCTTTATTAAAATTCAAGAAAAGTTTTTAGAAGAGATAACCCAGGTAGAGGCTGGCTGGCTGGCTTTGTATAACATTATGAAACACAGCTTTTCGACTTAATATAAACTCTCATTATAAATTTGCTACTATTATTACTACTACTACCATACCTTGGATGAAATCTTGCCGGTTGCTGTCTTACGCAAATATCTTTCCTTGGGATTTTTTTTTAACAAATAACAAAAGTATAATCATTAATCTTTATTATTTGCCTGCATATATAATGGCCAACTTTTTTTTCCATCTTTAATTAAATAATATTACTTGCTTATTATTTTTTTAAAAAACCTTCCTTTTTAAATAAATCCAAGAAAAAATCAACTGGTGTGTTCACCACACAACTTTCACATTTTCATTTAATTGAAGTCAGCGAGTCACTACCAATTTACCCCCTCCCCCTTAATTTATTTCGTTTTTTATGATTTTCTCAAAAACGAGTACAACGATTTTTTTTTAAAATTATAGTGTATTTATTAAGTGTCTTGAACTTGATAAATACGATAATTAAAAAAATCGTTGTACTCGTTTTTGAGAAAATCATAAAAAACGAAAAATCTTTCATGTAAATGTCCACTTCCGGTCTTCCGATTTCAACCAAAAGCTTGTTGTATTCGTTCTAGCCTATATCAAACTTAAGTTTCGAATTTCGTATCTCTGAGACTCATGGTTGCGAAACACAGGGGGTACATTCTTACGTACGTAAACCTCAACTTACGGTTTTTCTATTTTAGCAAAAATCTTGTTATACTTCTTCTAGCCTCTAGATAGCCTAAGTTTCAAATTCCAAGGCTCTGCGACTTTCCGAAGACGAGATATGAACGATTAAAATATTTATTTTACGACACTCCTAATTTACAAGCCCTTCCTCTTTTTTAATCGGATTAAAAATTTGACACAATTATTAACTCATGACACTTGATAAATACACTAATTTTTACAAAAATCATTATAGCCGTTTTTGAGAAAATAAAAAAAAAAAACGAAAAATCTTTCGCGTAAATGTCCACTTCCGGTTTTCCGATTTCAACCAAAAGCTTGCTGTACTCTTTCTAGCCTATATTGAGCTTAAGTTTCGAATTTCGTAGCTATGAGACTTATGGTTGCGAAACGCAGTGGGGGTACATACGTACATACACACTGACCAATGGATTTTTGGCCCCTTTTTGGCCTCTGGGGACCCAAATTTCTGGATTGATGTCCTAAATTCGGTTTTCAACTATTAAGGTCAACAATTCCTTCCACCTAGAAGTTACAAAATGAAATTACCTTTTTTCATCTCTGAGATACAAGCTCTCAAAGAGTCAGGACCCAGGCAGACCATCGCAATACTCTCACATTATATTCCATAGAATATAAATGTGAAAGCAATAAACTGATGTGACTATTTACATGACTTTACCATCAGCTGGGTCCTCTCTTATATTTAATATTGAATTAAAATAATATATAATTATTTATAAAAAAACTCCCCCCCCCCTTTTAATTTTGGGTCCATTATCAATTAAAAAATATCTCCTATTAATTATTAGACTATTTTATTAGAAATATCAGCTTTCTTAGATTTTTATTTGAAAATATTTTTATTTCCAGTTTTTCGCTTATAAGTCGAAAACCCCCTCCATATTTTATAAATAACCCTTCTATAGTAAATTAAAGAGGATAAAGTTTCGCGTCGGTTAAAAAAATGAAATGCAAAATTGGTCCAGCAGTTCCATTTTTAACAAGGATGAAGTTTTGAAAAACTGCAATTTTTCGCAAGAAATCGCAGTTTTTCGATAATAAAATGAAAACCACTGATCCTAGAAACTTGATTCCTATCTCATTCTGTAGGAAATTTTGTTGACTTGAAAGTTTACTTGGACCACTTTATTGTTAAACTCTTAGATTTATAGATATCTAGCATTTTCCGTGACAGGAAATGATCCATTGTTCCAAAAAATCGCAGTTTTTCCTTTATAAAATGAAAATTACTCATCCTAGAAACTTGATTTTTCTCTCATTCTCTAGGAAATTTTGTTGAATTACTTGGACCACTTTTTCGATAAAATTCTTAGATTTATAGATATCCAGCAATTTCCATGACGCTTTTAAGGATTGGGATCATATCCTGTCCGGAAAATGTAGGATATATATAAATCTAAGAGTTTTATCAAAAAAGTGGTCCAAGTAAACGTTTAAGTAAATAAACTTTCCTAGAGAATGAAATAGAAATCAAGTTTCTAGGATGAGTGGTTTTAATTTTATGAAAAACTGCGATTTTTTGCAAAAATTTCATTTTTCAAAAATTCTTCCTCTTTGCGGCACGGGTTACCATTATCGAATTAAGATGAAATTTTGTTTCAATTGTAGCAAATTTAATCTAGTTTAAAAATATATAGAGTGGTCTTTGTCGAAAACGTGCTCCTTCATAGTCAAAATAAGAAATAATCGAAAAAAATGTTAGTTTTTGGCCAAGGTATTCAAAAGCGATCCGGGGGATGTTTTTTGGATCCTCATTAAAAATAGAACTACTCGACCAATTTTGCATTTCTTTTTTTTTTAATTTACCTCAAATTATATCTTCTTTGATTTACTATAGGACGATTGTTTACAAAATATGAACCGTTTACGTGTTATAAGCGAAACACTGGAAAAAGTCCGAAAATTTGGAAGTTTTTCGGACCCCACACTTTCGAGGTCGCAAACTTAGATTTGACATACCCACACCATACCAAACAATCCTAGAAAAAAAAATATTTTCCCTCAATCAATGAAAGCTGAACTCCTTTTTGTATCCTCTATTCACTGAGCTACCTGTATATACTTATATGTAATTTAATTTATTTTTAAATTGAAAGGTTTTTATAGTCACAAACTAATAAAAGGCAATAATTTAATTTAATAATTATTATTCATTTTATTAATTCACTAAACAGTTTCGGTCACCACTGGTTGACCATCTTCAGTAGTACTAAAATTTGAAAAATGAAACATTTCGTCAATTTTTTTAAAACAACTGCATAATACAACAATTACAGAAGTTTTAATTCATACATACAATTTCGTTTAAGATCCGGAAATTGTCACTTTGTATACATAAATCATGTAATTTGATCACTTTTTATTCTTTTAGATTAAAACGCCGTTTGAACGCCCCAATGAAAAAATCCTCCCGAGCTTTAGAAGCCCTGGAACGACTGGAAATGATTGTCCATGCCCATGGGGCCAGTCTCTCTTCCGCCATTATACGCGGACATGAATGTTGCCAAATGGCCCGGAGAGATATTGCTACATTTACAGGAAATTCGGAATTACTATTGAAACGGGTGGAAGCAGAAATTTTAGGTAGATATTAATATAGAATACTTAAAAGAATTATTCAAAACATTGATTCACACAACTACCAAACATGTTTATTAAAGGTTTACGCCAATGGGCTAAGAAGTCGGAGGAACGTTGGGATGCTAGGATGAAAAGTTTAATTGAACGCAAGAGTAATAGAAATACCGAAAAGACAAAGGTGGAAATGACAAGGCAGGAGACATTGACAAACACTTCGGATGATGAAGATATTGATCTTGGTAAGAACACATTACTCGTACTCATACACGATTTTCCAAGATTCAACACCTTTAAGCACAATCTATATAATAAAAATGAATTTCTGTTTCTTTGTTAGCGCAGATCTCTCAAATGCCTGGACCGATTTTGCTAATTTTTTTTTAAATGTTCGTAATAGTCCAATTCAGGTTAATACGTAAAAAAAAATGGAAAAATTGCCCGGAAAATTGGAAAATTCAGGAAAAACTAAAAAAAATTCAGGTTAGCCAACATAGCTTGCCAAACAATAAAAGAACTAAACTAGCAACAAAAAACGTGTTGGCGGCCCTTTTTGTAAAATTTTTGACTGTCATTCATTCTCAATAGTTCTAACCACATTATCGTTGAAGAAGTATTTAATACTGCAACAAAGATTTAAAAAAAAACTATCTATTTTTTTTAAAGCACATTTATAAACAAAAATTAAAAAAAAAAAACGTCATGATAACTAAATTTTTGAAAAAGTTATGGTTATTTGAAAAAAGCTATTTTTTCAAAAATTCCAAACTTCTTTTGGGTTGGGTGAAAAAATTTGAAAAAATTCTGAAAGCGCGCAATATGTAATAAATTCTGTATGCTAATGTAATAAACAATTTTTTTCACGACTGGGTGTCGAAGTTAGTTTCTATGACATCAAAGTAGGGATAGAAATGTCACATTATTCCCTATGGGAGCTAATATACATTATTTCCCATGAGAAATAATTATGTTAATAGAAATGTTTTCTTCATAATCAATTTCATTCATTTTTCACAAATTGACAGTTTGTTATTATCAAGAAATAAATGCAATTTGTTGTTATAGGAACAAAAAAAGAAAACAAGAAATACGTAGGTAACTATATACTTAATTTGATTGTGAAAAATTAATGTGTCAATATTCAAACGCCTCCCAATCGATCACAAACCCAAAGGTCGAAAATAATTTTTTCTTTGCCCCGGGGCGCAATCACAACGAGGTCGCGTCGAAAGACAATTATAAATTAAATTAAATTAGAGAACGAAGAAAAGATTTTCTATTATACACAAAAGGATTAGCCGGAATTCGAACCAAGAGGTTAAGGTAGTTGTTCCGCCAAATGCGTTTTCTTAAGATTTTTTGAAATTTAGACAGATTATTATTTAAAAACTTTTGCATCGATTGGTGGCAAAACGAAATTTATGAACAATATAGTTCCGGAGATATTAGATTTCAAAAATCGAGTTTTTCGGGCTCTTTAACATTGCACTATACGGGATATCGGAAAGTTTGCATACAAATCTAATTATAATTAAAAAACTCTTCTTACCATTTTTATAAAAAACTAAGCCAACATTAAACAATAACCAATACATATTTTAAGACAATTTTGATTCATAGTTACAACACAGTTTCTGAGATAATAATGAATAAATAATGAAAAATGTATAAAAAAATTTAGACTAAAAACAATTTGGCAACAGCGCATTTATTTAACCAGCGAAAGATTCATGCGCTAGATTTTTTCAAAATTATAATTTTCATAAGGTGTAACGTAGTCGTTGATTACATTTCTTAAAAAATAACAAAACGATTTTTATAGAAATTTAAAATGTATTTTATCTGTCATTTTAATAAAAAAATATTTAATCTCTTACAATGGTGCCAAATTTGTCAAACGAGCACGTGATTGGCTAGAATTGGTACATAAACAGCAAAAAGTTTTGGATTTATGAACTATGAATCCTTATTGTCTGTTCTATATACTCTAGCATTAACTTTTTGCTAGTATTGTCGCGAAACAACTACCTTAATAGTTAAGGCTCTTATGAAGGCATCGCAGCGCACATACGAAGATCCCGGGCTCGAATCCCGGCTGATCCTTTTGCCTATAATGGAAAATCTTTTCTTCGTTCTCTAATTTAATTTAAGGTGTCAATATTTTATTTGAATATTCATTTTAAATATGAGGTCGTGAAAAATATAGTATATAAACCTCAGGAAAGAGAATAGTTTTTAAGGAATTTGGTGTTGGTATTTGGTGAAACATTTTTAAATTATTGGATAATAAATACTTGGTAGGTTTCACATTAAGATATTAAAATAAAACGAAATTATTTTTGGTGAGACTTTAATCTCTATATATATATATTTCGGGTGGCTAACCCATCGTCAGGAGCAACAGAAAGTAACTGAGGTTAGCCACCCGAAATATATTAAAGTCTCTCCAAAAATAAATTCGTTTTATTTTAATATCTTAATGTGAAACCTACCAAGTATTTTTTATCCAATAATTGTTGAAGGAGGCAATAAAAGAGTGTGTCTTCTGTTGGGATTATAAAATTTGAATTTATTTATAACTAGACTAAAGTTTCGAGAACTTTGCCCTCTTCATCAGTCTATTACAATTGATTCACAGGAATTGTTGTGAATCAATTGAAATAGACTGATGAAGAGGGCAAAGTTCTCGAAACTATAGTCTAGTTATAAATAAATTAAAATTTTATAATCCCAACAGAAGACACACTCTTTTATTGTCTCCTTCAATATATAAAAATTCTGATACTCTCGGCAAAAAGAAACTTTCAATTTAATAAATATTTTACGAACATGAATTTAGGTAATTTATCAAAGATTTTATTAGATATGTTTATATTGCATGTAGGAGGGTCTTGTCCCCTCGGGAGTCGAACCCAAGCACTAGTACGCTTTCCGGGCAACTAGTCCAGACCCTTGAGACCATCACCTCCTACATGCAATATAAACATATCTATTAAAATCTTTGATAAATGACCTAAATTCATGTTCGTAAAATTAATTGATTTCATATCACAAGTTGATTTTGAGAAAAAATTCAATCTTTCTTTCTCAAATAGATACTCATTTCTTTACATTAAATATTGTTAATACAATTTTATAAAATAGTAAAACGGCATACAAAAGATTTAAAAACGGTTTGTGCGTGACCCTTTTTAATATTTCAATGAAATATACCTCATTTTAGTCATTAATAGGCAAAAGTTCATCCATTTGTGCTACAGGAAATAATTTTTGAGAAAAAAATTGAAAAACTCATCACCCTAATAAATGAACAATTTTTACTATATCCAATGCGAAGCATGAGTAAAGTATTTTTTTTATATTTAAACAAGTTTAAGATGATAAAATTGTTGGTATATTAAATGTTTCACTAATTGCCATAATATAATATAAGCCCTTTTTGCCGTTTCTTGTAAAATAAGTTATAGACGAAATTTTTTCGATTCTATAGGGTGTTTTTTTTTAGAGGCGGAGAACTTTAAATTGAATTAAATGTTTTTAATATCCATGAAATTGGCTTTATTTGACAGATAATTTTATGGCATTAATATATGAATATGATTTCGGGCATGTGGCCATAGGTAGGTACATGGCGTAATCTGGAGGTCAAATTTTCACACACTCTTCGCAGTAAATCTGGCTATATTTCGGCAATAATGCGTCGAATGTTGGCTTAAATGGCTATGTCAATAAACAGAATTCCCGCATTTGGAGCGATGATAATCCACAAACCAATAGCCGGATACTGACTAAGCGATCAGCCTCGCGAGGCTGCCTCTGGCGTTTGCCGCAGAACCGTTCTGAGTGAACTCAGGAAACGACCCGAGGCGCCTTTGAGCATTCACAAAAACCGACAACCGATGGATCGGGCTGAGGCAGCCTCAGATAAGCAACGGGCACTTTTGCCTTGGGGGAGGCACGTACTGACCGACCAGGGATTTGCCTCAAGGGGCTGGCCTCGCGAGGCAAATCCTCAGTCAGTATCCGGCTATTGTTGAAACACGATTACATCCACAGTTTGGTGCGCTTTATAGACCGGTGGAATCATTGGTCCATTTGTCTTCAAAAATGATGAATTACAGTCAACGGTGAGCGGTACAGAGACATGATTAATATATTTTTCGTGCCTGAATTGGAAAGCATTAATTCTGCAGACATGTGGTTTCAGCATCACGGCGCCACATGCCACACAGCGTGCGATACGATAAATTTAATGAAAGAAACATTTGACGAACGATTAATTTCACAAAATGGACCTGTTAAATGGCCAACTCGTTCGTGCGATTTGACGCCATTAGATTATTTTCTCTGGGGATATGTAAAGTCGCATTTCTACGCTGATAAACCAGAAACAATTGAGCACTTGGAAGCCAACATTCGACGCATTATTGCCGAAATACAGCCTGATTTACTGCAAAGATCAGAGGCGTATAACCAAGTATATAGAGGATCCAAAAAGTGGTTCAGCTTACATTAATTGCGGAAAAATATTTTTTTTCTATGATCGTTTGGTATGGTGTGGGTATGCCTTGAAGGGAGGAAATTGAGCGCTGTATCAACGAAATTCAGCCACATTTATGTAAAAATATCATGGAAAATTTCGACAAAAGAGTGGTTATGCGCCAGCAAAGCCTTGGAGGCCATTTACCCTATATCCTATTCAATACATATCCCTATAGTGTCTACTTTATGAATCAATAAAAAATTTGCGATTTTTAATTAAAAATCTGTGTTTTCTATCAAAATTACTTCTTGTGTGAATTTTGGGACACCCTATATATTCGATGAAATAATCGAGCGGCCATATATATGGTAAATTCATGAGAAGGTCACATCTCATATTTATTTCTGTTGGTTTGTAATTTGCAGTGATTGAAATGGAAGGTAGTGGTGAGTTTTCCGACGAACAATGGACCTCATCAACAACAGCACCACCCCCGCCAACCACTCAGATTACCTTAACGACCTCAACAGAAAACGAGCCAGGCCTCGAGTCTGATTTAACAGGATGCGAAGAAGTGGATAAAACTGGCGTTTACTCCTTTCCAGGCTGGAACGGCAATCAAGTTGACTTGCATTGTCAGCTGGATAACATGACTGGATTTATCTGGACCGTTTGTAGGACTTTGAACTAGGTGGAATGGTTTTATTAAGTTTTACCGAAATCTTTCTCTCTGTTATACAACATATATAGATAATTCAACAGCGACAAAATGGCTTAGTGAATTTCACACGCACGTGGGATGAATATGCTAATGGTTTCGGCACCGAGGAGGAATTCTGGATTGGCAATCATGAGATACATAGGTAAGCATTCTGCAATTATTCTATTTTTCATTACTTTAATTCACATAAATGGTTTGCTTCCAAACCATTTTTTTAAAAATAGGATATCGTCGCCTTAGAGTGTAAACCTGCTAAATCCATTTTTTATCATATATGACATATTAATACCGTTCGAAAGAAAAAGAGATGAAGATCGTCCAAGTAAAACTGCTACTTAAAATTACGATTGTAAGTTGTAGAAAAAAATTTTAAAAATAGTTTCTTTCCATAACAACAATATTAAATTTGTTTGTTTTTTCTCTGCCCTATAAAATGTGAGTTAGCAGGTTTACACTCTAAGGAGACGATAAGTAAAAATGATCCTATCATACATACTTGATGACTTCCATGTCTTAAGCTCTAGTCACAGAGTGGACTCGCCTAGCTTTTACGCAGCTTTCATTCTTCGGAGCGCAATTGGTTGTCTAAATACAGGCGCACCAACTTGATTAATCAAGTTCATATTCAGACTAAACTTTGAGGATTTTAATTAGTACAGTTATTTATTTATATTTTATAAATCAATATTTTTCCTATACGTGACAAAAACATTGAATTAGTTATTTATTATTTTCTGTATAGAGGGTAAATAATTTTTAATGTATATTTTATCTACTCGTATTAAACGAGCAAAAATTGTATATTTATTTATTTGTATATATATTTGTTTATATATTTGTATATTGGTTATATTTTGAAAACGACTCTACCGATTTTGATGAAATTCACGGGTTAGGGGGTTTTTGGGGTGACAATTCGATCTGTCACGGTCTCATCTTCGACAAAATTGTTTTTGATGGATTTTTTCGTAATCAAATTAATTATTCTCAGGTAGACAAATCCCATTCTTAGGGTTTTAAAAAAGGTTTCCCTTTTCCTTTTATACCCAGGCGGACAATGGGTTGTTTGTTTCATTGTTTTCAAAGGCCTTGAAGAAGTATTGTGATTGTGGATTTTAACATATTTTGTTCTCCCTAAACGTTAGAAATATTAATAAACTTTTTATAATTGTTTTTATAAAGAACTTTATTTATTTAATAGAATTAAAAATAATCAAGAATTTATTTAAAAATATATTTCGCATAAGCAGGTCTCATTTTGATAGGTTTTATTTATGAATTGGATGAATAAAAATGAATCATATGGTTGAATCAAAAGAGGTGCAGAAGGTGGGGCGCAGTGGTGGGGAATCCGGGGGTAGGGAGAGGTTTCGGGGGTGGGGTCGAGCGGGGTGGGGGGTGGGGCTACATTGGGCGACTATTATATATTTTTGTATTTTTTTAATTTGAAAGCGGCTCTCAAATAAAAATCGACCTTTTTATCAGAATTTTAAATTAAAAATAATATTAAAATAAAGGTTTTAACTGAGTGAAGAAGTTACCGAGCATCGCTCGGTGCCTCCGAGGTACTTGTAATTTATATTTTAAATAAATTATTATAATACAAAATAAATTCAATAAAAAAACAATATATTTATTTATTTATTTATTTATAATAGTATAGATACAAGATGAAGTTGCACAAAAAAGTTACAATCTCTCTATAACTTTTAAGGAGTTCGGTGTTGGTTCTAGGTGAAACATTTTAATATAATAATAAAACTTGAGTAAGATACGAGGTAGGTTTCACAAAAAAAGAAATAAAACGAAATTGAGTTTTGAATTCGATATATTTCGGGGGTTAGTCCATCATCAGGAGTCAATTTTGTTTTATTTTTTTTTTTTGTGAAACCTACCTCGTATCTTACTCAAGTTTTACAATCTCTCTAGTTAGGGTGGACCCCTGTATCGTGAAATGAATATATTTAATGCTGCAAAGAAAAAGAGCCTTTATTTTTACCCTAGTCAAAATCGAGCTAATGGCATTTCCTGATTCTAGAGAATCAACTGAAAAAATAATTCCAATAATTCCAAAAATTGACTGAGTTATAAATTTTTGAAAATTTATACATATATATATATATATGTTTGCCCTTCCTGAAAAACCTAATTGGTGAAGATAAGGGGCCTTTTTCCTTGCACGATCACATATTTATATGATATATTTCACATGAAATTTTCAATTTTTTCCCCATTCCGATTTTGATTTACCTGAAATTGGGTAGATAACATAGACATGGTGGACGGTGACTTTTCAACCAGGGGATGCTGTCCAAAAAATACCCTTCATTTTTAAAATTTTTCTTTTATTTTTCGCATTTTTTTGCAAATTTCCTCCACTAAATTATATAATTTTTTGTTATTTTTCAAATTTAACATCATAATTTTTGATGGTATTCGATATGAAAATACTCTAGATGTTTAGAAATTTTTGGAATGCGCCGTATTCACAGTATCCATGGACCGCATGCCTTTGATAGATATGCATTTGGCTGATTCGAATGTTGTTTACCGTAAAAATAATGAAATATTTGAATGATTTATTGTTCATTATATATTATAGATAGATCACATAGGATTTAATAATATCTGATTCAAAATTAATATGAACTTGGTTTACTAATAGTGATTTTATGTTGAATTAGAGAACACAGCCCTTAATTTCCGTAAACGGCAATCCGCTTATAGTTAGGAAGTTAAGGCGCATGAGTATGAGTATGAGCAGTGATTGGCACAAGCTACCCTGCTTATCCCCTTCATTTGAATCAATTAATTAATAACCAACTCAAATATTTGTTTGTGGCTAATTTATAATTAAATAAATTGGTTTGTGTGTATGCCACACGACTTTCACCGTGGAAATTGGTAAAAATTATTTTTATCCAAAGCGACAGAAAATCTAGATCAGGATCCTTGGCCTTGCCCATATCTATCTACTCTTACTAAACGAGCAAAAATTGTATATTTATATATTTGTATTTTAGTTCTATTTTGAAAACGTCTCTACCGATTTTTATGAAACCAACTCTATTAACAAGTTTTGAGGATGAGAAAACGATCTGGCTAGGTCTGGACCTCGACAAATTTCATCTTAATTGATCTTTTCTTAATTAAAGTAATTATTGATAGATGAAAATTTTAATAAAAAAGTTTGTTTACATTTTTTTCAATTATCTTTTATTTTTAATTGGTTTTTTAATTTTAAAACCCACTAATAGGTTATAACAAATATTATTATATTATATTAAAATTAGGAATTTTTTGTTTTTAATTAACAGGTGTCTAAATCATAACATTACAGGTGTGTTTATAAATAAAGTGGTTGAAGTAGCTTTTTTTATCTAACTTGGAAACAAATCTCATTTAATTTTATGTTTTTATTTCAGATCCTATACGATTATTTTTTATTATAATTTTCTTATTTAATTTTTATAATGTTTATCAATATGAACGAATGTGGGCAAAGTGGTGTACGAGTAAACAAATATACACATAGTATGTGGACCACTAGAAAGCTAGATATGCAAAAACTGGGTGCGGGTGGAGTGGATGTAGGAGGTGCAGGAGGTGCGGTGTAGTTGTGGGGTATACGGGGTCGGGGTGGGCGTGGCGGTGGGGGCGAGGTGCGTGTTTTTTTTTTTTGGGGGGGGGGGGTCCGAGGGTCGTGTACCATATATATATTTGTATTTTTTTTAATTTGGTTACTGTGCATCGCTCGGTAACTTTTTGCTTCAGTTAAAAGCTATATATTAATATTATTTTTAATTTAAAATTCTGATAAAAATACAAATATATATAGTACACGTCCCCTGGACCACCCACAATTTATCGAGTTTTAAATTAATTAAATTTGCAAATTCGCATATATAATCATATTTCTTATGAACTATTTGTGGGACTTAAAACTCGCTTTATAATCAATTAAATTGTTTACTTTTCATTTGGCATACAATCTTTGTGAGATTTAAAATTGAAAAACCAATTATTTATTAAAAAGAAATTGAATGAAAATGTAATTATACATTTATATCAAGACAACCACTCGTGAATAATTATTTCAATTAACATAAAACCCATCAAAAACAACTTAGCCGAAGATGAGACCGTGACAGATCCAATTGTCTACCCAAAAACCCGTGAATTTCATCAAAATCGTTAGTCCGTTTTCAAAATAGAAAAAATATACAAATATATATATATAAATATACAATTTTTGCTCTTTTAATAAGAGTAGATAGATATAGTATATTATCGGGTTGCACATCCTTCTCTCGCACTTTTAACTGATGTATTATTTTTAATCTCAAATTTTTGTCTTGTTTTCCAGATTGACCAATTCCAATGAAATGATTCTTCGAATTGAATTGTCTAGTTTTAAAAGCGATTTTGCTTGGGCGGAATACAACATCTTCAGGTAACTAACAAATATATGTATTATAAATTTAATAAGGGTTTAAATAAGAGACGTCCAGCTTTAATTTATTTCTTTTTATTTATTAGAACAAAATTATAATTGATTGATGTACTCAGACAAAGCCGATTTAATATTGTTATCATTGTTTGCCATTATTCAGCTCTGAAGATGGCTACAACCAATACCCGAAACGTTAGCGTGAGTTCATAAATAAAAAGAAATAAATGAAAGCTGCACGTCTCTTATTGAAACCCTTACTAAATTAATACAACTACAGCTATAAAGAATTCCAGAAATAAATATGTATTATACGCAGTGGCGGATTATCCATAAGGCAAACTAGGCACGTGCCTAGGGCGCGAGGTTACAAAGGGGCGCGCGCTGAAGTTTTTAAACGAAAATTTTTTTATTTAATTAATTATAATATAAGAAATTTTTTTGCCTGATTAATATTATTATATATAAATAGTTAAAATTTATAATAATATGGCCGCTAGAGGGGTACCGATGTGGTCATAGCCTAGGGCGCTGCCGACATTTAATCCGCCTCTGATTATAAGTATATATTTATTATAATATATATAAATAAGTACAAATCTTTTGAAAAACAATCTTCAAACACGTTTATTAGAACTAAAACGTTTCAGGAGAATTTCACCCTTAATCACTGATATTATACAAACTGTAAGCAAAAATTGTCATGAAACCGAGATTATTTACTAAGAAAATAATTGAATTGAATTCCTACAGTTGTTTTTAATAATTTTATTCAAAATTTAGATTTTAACAATGAGAAAATTTTTAATAGGATCAAATTAGACCAGGAAAATAAAATTCAAAGAATTATAGACAAAAAAGTAATACTAATTTTAAAATAAAATATATATAGCAGGGTGCCCATCCTCCCCTAGCTTCATGACTCTCCAATTTCCATGAAAATTAACCCCCCAGTTTCATGAAAAGTACCTCCCCCTGTACATTCTATTTTATTCACTTCTAAACAATTACAAGAGATTTTTATTTATTATCTTTTGTTCAAGTTATTGAGCGTTTTTATTTTTAGCAAATAATGCTAATTTTGCAACAATTTTCACCCCCCCCTAAAAATTTCAAATACACACTCTACACCTTAACCCCATGTGGAATCCTTGGATATAGTAATAAGTGGATTAAAAAGATATCTAAAATTGTCATTCATTTAAATATACTTAAATTATTGACATTGAAACCGAAAATTTAATTTATTTGATAAAGGGAGAAATTCTCCCTAAATGTTTGGGTTCTAACATGGCTGTAGTCAGCGAGGGGTGGGGGAGAGAGGCTGTTAGAACCCCCCCCCTTTCCTGAAATGTTGAGGTAAATTTTACAGGATATAAATAAATGTTCAGTAAAAATTTAATAAAAAAAATAAAAAAAAATACTCTTGGGCATCAGGGAGGTCATGTCTTCTACTCTTAGGAGTATATATCCATATTCTCCTAACCACTCGGTGGGTAACTATCCCCCCATTCCCGAAAATTTGGATTCTAATAAACGTTTGAAGATTATTTTTTAAAACATTTGTATTTATTTATATTATAAAACAACCAATAAAATTTTTTCAATAAAAAATTAAATAATTACTATAGGAATTCAAGAGAGATGGTCTACTACTAGAATCCTAGATCTTATGGATTATTTATTAAAAAAAAAAAGAATAATAATAATCCAATAATCCATAAGATCTAGGGCATTATTTTATTTTACACCCATATACGAGGGTATATCAATAATCCCATTAAAATATAATATACTCTAAGGCTATATAAAAATATATATTTTCTAAAATATACATTCTTAGATTGGTTTTCTTCAGGCTCAGCCTATCCGAGCTGCTTAGTCGAAAGTTAAAAATATTTATTTTTATTATTCAGACGTGTATTTCCACACAGCTAACACTATAAACCGCTCATTAAGTAGAATAAAGGTATTTTTTTATTTAAAAGTGATTTCATTTTATTCAGTTTATGAATGCGGTGACAAAGTAGGTGTTCAACCCTTTTGCAGTGGCGGCAGAAATTTTCATGAGGGGGGGGGGGGTCAATCCTCAAAGCAAAATATTTAGTGGGAATTTTTTTTTATTAAAACAAATAGGTACTTCAATAAATTAAAAAAAGAACATAATTCTTGATTAAACATGTTATCCCATTATATAGGGGGTTTCACCTTATACATTAATTACGGGAAAATATTTTTTTCTAGGATCGTTTGGTCTGGTGTGGGTATGACAAATCTAAGTTTGCGATCTCAAAAGTGTCGGGGACAACTTTTGGTGGCCGAAAAACCTCGAAATTTTCCCACTTTTTTCAGTCTTTCTCTTATAACTCGAAAACGGTCCATATACTGTCCTATAGTAAATTAAAGAGGGCATAATTTCACGTCCATTAAAAAAAAAGAAATGCAAAATTGGTCCAGTATTTCATTTTTTAATGGGAATCCAAAAAACAGGCCCCCGGTTCACCTATGAATATCCCAAAAACTCAAACTTTTTTCAATTTTTTCCCATTTTGACCATGAAGGAGCACGTTTTCGACAAAGACCACTCTATACATTTTTAAACTAGATTAAATTTGCTACAATTCAAATAAAGTTTTATTTTAATTGGATATTGGTAACCCATGTCGCAATGAGGTTGAAGTTTTGAAAAACTGCAATTTTTTGCAAAAAATCGCAGTTTTTCCTTCATAAAATGAAAACCACTCATCCTAAAAACTCGATTTCAATTTCATTCTTTAGAAAACTTTGTTTACATGAACGTGTACTTGGACCACTTTTTTTTATAAAACTCTTAGATTTATAGATATCCAACATTTTCCGGACAGGATATGATCCGAATCCTCAAAAGTGTCATGGAAAATACCGGATATCTATAAGTGCAAGAGTTTTATCAATAAAGTGGTCCCAGTAAACGTTCAAGTCAACAAAATCTCCTAGAAAATGAGACGACAGAAATCAAGCTGTTTTTAGAATGAGTGGTTTTCATTTTATGAAGTAAAAACTGCGATTTCTTGAAAAAATGGATCATTTCATGTCATGGAAAATGCTGGATATCCATAAATCTAAGAGCTTTTAACAAAACAGTGATCCAACTAAACGACCATCTCTCTTCAATTTCTTAAAGCTACTAATATCGGCATTTGTCTTTTATATTCAATTATTATTAATTTTCTCTCTATTTCTAGGATATCTAACGAATCGGAACATTTTAAATTATTAGTGGCCGGCTATTCTGGCAATGCCACTGATTCTTTGCAAATCCATTCGGGCATGTCGTTCAGCAGCTGGGATCAAATCCACGATACGGCCCCCAGCTGCTGCCCCTGCGCGCCTGCCTACGGGGGCGGCTGGTGGTTTGACAGGTACCCAACCACCCACAAACTACCTTCTAATTATTATTAATGATTTAACTTAGCATTTTATTTTTAATTATTTATATTGATTACAACTCCAATAAATCGTATTGATGAATGTATAAAGTAAAAAGAAGTATTTTAAAAGTTAACGCTAATTAGAACATGCGATTTGAAAATTACTATAATTGTTAAAGGTTAAGGGGTGGATTGTGATAAGCAGTGACCCATCCATAGGCAAGGGCGGATCCAGGGGGGAGGGGGCGGAGGGGGCGACCGCCCCCCCATAGAGGCCCGTGCCTGGCCAAAAAAATTTTGTAAAAAAAACAACATTTATTTTTTTTAATTTTTTTTTCAAAGTTCTATGTGTGTGTGTGTGTGTGTGTGTGGGCGTCTCTGACCCCCCCCCCCCCCCGCTTGGACAATTCGATCGCGACACACTTTCGAGATAAAAAGCTAGATCTTATATACATCGGGCACCTTATATACATTCTCCCCCCCCCCCCCCATAAAAAATTCCTGCATCCGCCCTTGTCCATAGAGGTAGTTTTGAGACCTTCTCTCTGAAATTCTTGAAAATATTAAAAACCAGAGCAGAGGTGTTGATTCATTAAGAGAAATAAATGAGGTTGTCATCTGCTATTATGCAAATAAACACATAGTATATATTGTATACCAAATATAAATATGTATATACCGCGTGAGTTTTTTATCTTGAGACAGTCTTATAACTCAAAAACAGTGCATTATATGAAAAAAGTTTCAAATAAAAGTTTATTTATATCAGGGGGGAAATTAAACTACGCTATTGTTGGTTGACCTAGAACAAGCTTTCAAGGGTATTTCGAGGTCAAGTTCTGTTTTTTAAATAGAAAGCTATATGTTTCTGTACATATTCTGAATCTACAAAAAAAACTGAACAACTTTTTTGGAACTATTTTTTATAAGACATCAAATAAAAAAAATATTAAATCAATTAGATCTCAAAGAAAAAATCTTAATAATCATTCAACTTAATTATCAAATAATAATGATCAAATAAATAATATAATAATAATTAATAATTTAATAATTTTGCGACATTGTTCTGTGACGTATTCCAGAGTTTATCTCAAAGTCTTCTGGATGAATTCCAGTTCCAATTTCGTTATTTTGACCTTTTTAAGTTTCTTCATAGCCTTTAAATTTCTTGTTTTTTTACAAATTTACAACACGATGAAATGAAGCTTGTGAGGGTGTATCCCTGTCAGGAAAACGCTCGGCATCCATTTCAATGACAGCCCCACATAACACTTCTTCCACATTCACCGCATAAATTAAGACCATTTCAATTCGGTCTTGAACAAAAAATGCTCCATTTTTATTATGGTAATACAATAATATAACTATCTACTGGATTGATACGAGAAATAAACCTTTTTAAACTCAAGACTTTTAAATAGTTCTATTAAGTAGAAAATAATCTCTTAAATCTGAGTATAACGAAGTTTTAATATCATTATAAACACTTATTTTCATTGTTGTGACTTTTCAATTTAATAAATATTTATTTAATAATTAATTATTTGATTATTATTATTTGATAATTAAGTTGAATGATTGTTAAAAATAATTATTGGAATTTTTTTGAGATCTAATTGATTTAATATTTTTTATTATTTGATGTCGTATAAAAAAGTAGTTCTAATAAAAGTTGTTCAGTTTTTTTTGTAGATTCAGAATATGTACAGAAACATATAGGTTTCCATTTAAAAAACAGAAGTTGACTTCGAAATGCCCATGAAGGCTTGTTCTAGGTCGACAAACAATAGCTTAGTTTAATTTCCCCCCTGATATAAATAAACTTATATTTGAAACTTTTTTTCATATAATGCACTGTTTTTGAGTTATAAGACTGTCTCAAGATAAAAAAACTCACCCGGTATATAAAATTTATTTGTTTGAGACTATATTTGATTGATGTTAATGACTTGCCTTGTTATGTTTACTAAGAAAGAATAATTATAAAAATAACAAATATGCAGGGAAGATAACTATTAGAGCCCTGAAGAAGTCAACAAAGTTGATGAAATGTTGGCAATAAAATATAAATTATCTGAATAAAAGATATAATCCTTATTTCCCAATAACTACTTTAATAATTTAATCGATGGACATTACTAATCAAAATTCTGTGGCCATCCACTTGACTTTATCATACAACCTGCCCCCTCACTTATATTTAATATTTAATAAAATTATTTACAATCATACTCTTATAAATAAGGTATAAATAATTAAGATCTAGACGAGTGAAATTTAAAATATTTATTATTTAAAAAACTACTCATTTTAGGTATAGGGAATATTTAATAAACTCCTATTGGATTTTTATGTAGAATTCAAAAATACTAAAATTTATGCCATGGTCCATTTGAAAAAATTGAGTATTAACAACTTTTTGATTTTCAGAAATGAAAACACAAAGAGAAACAAAGAGGTTGTCCTCTGCTTGATGCAAATAAACATACACACATATATATATCGAGATGATATATCTGTATATATATTATTTATTTGTTTGAGACTATAGTTTCGAAGACTTGGTCTTCATCATCAGTCTTTCTTCAATTATAAATGTTTTTCATGGACTCAATATCATATGGATATTGAAAACTTGGTGTTCTTTCATCACTGGTGGTCGACCTGGAACTAACAAAGACATTTTCTTTTCGGTTCACATTCAAATATATTTCCCTTCTCATTATTTTACAACGAGAAAGGTTGACAATAGAAGGGTTTTTCTTTTTTCTTTTATCTTTTGTTAGCAAACATCTTCAGCAGATTACTATTTGACAGCTCTATTTGATTGTTCAAGCAAAGTTTTGAATTTCTATTGAATGATTTCAAAATTTCTAAAGATTCGATTGCGCTAATTAATTTTGGGTTCTTTTCTCCTTTTATTAATCTAATACCTTCTGGGAAGGAGTGATTGTTTGAATTTAAATGTTCTGCAAAAGAATTTTCGCACTTTTTATTTTTAAAATCTCTTATGTGTTCATTTAATCGAATTTTCAGATTTCTCTCGGTCTTCCCTACATAGATTGCTTCGCAATCTTTGCATTTCAAACTATAAACCCCTTCTTTTTCTATATTTGGTAATTTGTCTTTTTTATTTGAACCTAAATCTTTTCCTAGAGTAATTGGAGTTTTGAATACTGTTTTGAGCCCTAATTTTTTCATTTTTTTGTTTTAATTTTTCCGAAATTTGTCCATAATATGGGAGAACTATTCTAGGATTTTCTTTTTCTTTTTCATTCTTTTGTGAATATACTGATTCCAGGGTTAATTTTTCAATTTTTTTATTTAACATTTGGTCTATAAGGCTTGCTTCGTACCCATTATTTACCGCGATTTCTTTGAATGAAAACGTTTATTATGGTCATCCTGGATATAAAATTTGAATTTTTATAATTAAGTAAGATTCTTTAATGTCTAATTAAGAGTTCTGATTGATCAAATTAATTCTACAAATAATAGTTTAATTATTATTAATTTGTAAAGATGAACGCTAAATTGGTAGATTTTACAAACTATCTAAAATAACTCAGAAATTATAAATTTTATACATCAAGTGCATTAGACAAAATCCTCTTAGTTTTTAACACTTAATCTAATGATGCAAAAATATTTGGTGGGTTCCATAGAAAATAAGAAAGTTGATGGCGTTTGCGGGAAAGTAGAAAGTGTCCAAAAGTTGTTAATAATTTATTTAAAACAGGCATATTCCAAAACATAGGCATAGTTCAAAATTTTCTCTCAACTTCTTCCATGAAAACTTTTAATGAACGACTTCTGTAAAACACCCTGTATATAATAATATATTAGTATATGTGTATAATATTTGAGAAATTTCCAATCTTTAAATATTTTAATGACATAAAAATAAATTATTTGATATACTTGAATAAAAGAGAGAAGAGGGTTGTGATCTAATATTCTTGAAAGAGGCTTAAATTCCAATTATCATTTCTCCTTCAAAATGTTTTCTTAAGATCTTTCTTTATATATATAGATATATATGTTTATATAGTAGAGAGGGAATATGAAGATGCTGCTGAGTTAATTGAGAGAGAAAAATAATTGAAAAGATGTTCACGTTAACGAAGACGCCGCTCCTAATGAAAATAGAAGGGTGTGTGATTATTCTCAGAAACTCCACTCATCTAGAGAGAATAATTCTCTTTTACGTAGTAGAACATGTATGAAATGAAATGGCCAAAGATGCTTAATGAACCGTAATTAAATTAAAAAAGAAAAAGAAAAGATTATAAATTATAGAAATTTGAAAATTATTATTTCATCAACAAATGGGATTTCTACCGCTAGGTAAATCGGTTAATATTTTATATCCAAAGCTTTAGGCGGTAAGCAAGTTTCAGGCCCCGGGATTAGAGGAGCTCTATGGTAAATCTCTCGAACAAAATTAAAAAAAATGACTGTATAAGTACACTGAATACATCAAAGATTCTGGGTACTACTTATTCATTTAATAAGAGCAGGGTCGTATCCATTAAATAATAAATAAATTTGTTTTTTTTTGGGGGGGGGGGGTGGTCCAAGTTAAATATGTGTGTGGTATGTATGATAGAGTAAAAGTACCTGGAGGCACCGAGCGATGTACGGTAACCAAATTAAAAAAAAATACAAATATATATTATATAGTACTCGCCCCCTGAACTGCACCCTACCTCCTGCACTCCTCACATCCATCCCCACCCCGCACCCAGTTTTTGCATTTCTAGCTTTCTAGTGGTCCACAGATTATGTGTATATAAATAAATTCCGTATAATTATTTTTTTAATTAAATAACAATTTATCGAGTTTTATAATAATCAATTAAATAAATAATAATTTTATTGAAGCAATTTTTTACATGAAATAGGCTCCGATTTCGGAGATTACTTCCCCACTATCGAATGTACTTGATCTTCTAGCTTGCGATAATATTTTTAGTCCGTGTTTTTTAATAAGAGGAATTTTAATCAATTAAATTGGCAAATTCTAATTTATAACAATATTTGGTATAAAGTATTAGTTGGTTTTAAAATTAAAAAAACCAATTAATAAATAAAAGATAATTGAAAAAAATGTAAACAAACTTTTTTATTGACATTTTCATTTGTCAATAATTACTTTAATTAAGAAAAGATCAATTAAGTTTAAATTTGTCGAGGTCCAGACCTAGCCATATTGCTTTCTCATCCTCAAAACTTGTTAATAGAATTTGTTTTATCAAAATCGGTAGAGCCGTTTTCAAAATAGAACTAAGATACAAATATATACTATATATACAATTTTTGCTCGTTTAATAGTATTAGTGTATGGTTTATTATTAATAAACATTTATTATTATTATTATTATTCATAAATAGAACAAACGTGTCAATTTAAAATCTCTCTCCTCTTAGTAATATTAATTTATTTATTTATTCTGTTTTAGTTGCTTCGAATCCAACTTGAATGGGCCTTATTACGACATAATAATAAAGCGTGAGCCATTCCGAGGGATTATCTGGGAGAAATGGCTTGGTGATTATTCATTAAAATCCACCAAAATGATGATACGAAGAGCAGATTTAGAAGATCCTTAAGAAGATTTATCAAAAAGAAAAAAAAGAAAAGCAATTACAAGATGAAGACACTATATATATAATAATTTCCTCTTATAGATATTAGAACAGTGGTTTCCAAAGCCCTAGAGAGGCTCGAGATTATTTCAAAGGAGAGCGGGCAGTTTTCAATCAAAGATGTATAAATTTTGATAATAATTAACGTGTAGATTTAATATTTTTAATCCCCCCTCCAATTTCGGGTAAATAATTTTTGTATAATTTATAAGTCATAAATAATCTCTGTGTAAAATTTGATCCATAACGGCCAAAGATTTAATGATTATAATATTGTTTTCTCTGGAGCAAGTTCAATTCTTGCTCTTGGCAGTATAAAAAATAGGACTGGCTATATCCGGCCCTCCACTAACACTATAAAATTATAAATAAATAAATAAACTTTATTCCTCGACTTGCTTAGAGGCTAGAGGCTAGGTCCTCCAAACATCAATACAATCTAACTACAATACATTAACAAACATCAATACAATACATAGTTATCATAATAGATACTCCACTGGCTAAATGGACTATAATATCCGAAACAGGCCGGTAGTCAGGACTGAACATTATACAGGGTGATTCACGGTCGATGGCACGTTGGACGTTTATGGAAGATGGAAGGCAGGATTTTTCTGAAAATTTGGCACCTTACTTTTTCTTACCTGTTCTATCGATCTAAAATATTTTCAGCATTGCGACGTTTCGGCTTCCATCGAAAAGTCGAAGCAACTTTATTTTTTTAGATGGAACACCCTGTATATTAACACGTTTTTAGTACCGCTTTTTTATTAAAATACTTTTTTGTTAATATTGTCCTATACCTATCTCTATATATTTTCGAGATAAAAAATAATTTGTGTTAAATATGATCCAAAACATGGCCCTAATTAAACTTAAATAAATTAGTGCTCTCAATTCATGAAAATTTGATATTTTGGTGGTAGTTTAGACAGACCCGAAGTATTTAATTTGCGCCGAGAAATCGACTCCATATTATACAGGGCGTGCTAAGATTACTATTATTTCCGTTATTCATAAAAAGTCAAAAGTTCGTTTTTTCAAATGAGACCCCGTATATTACTCACTAAATTGAAAGACGAAGAAAAGTGCTTTAAGACGATATTTCATGTCCCTGTACCTAAAACATCAAGTTTTCTTAATAAAGCCCCTTTTTAATGAAAAATTACATTTAATGAATTTAATTTTAACTAACCATGGAAATATCAAGCTTATGACAGTTTGTTGACTATTTATAAGTAACTTATAAACAGTTTATTGATGGTGTTCAAAAAAATCTCCCAAAATGATCACAAATATTGATTATTCAAACGAAGTTCTTTTAGTACAAAATAAATAATTTCAAAAGAACTTCGTTTGAATAATCAATATTTGCGGTCATTTTGGGAGATTTTTTTGAACACCGTCAAAAACTCTTTATAAGTTTCTTATAAATGGTCAACAGACTGTCATAGGCTTGATATTTCCATGGTTGGTTAAAATTAAATTCATTAAAAAATAATGCCTTTATTAAGAAAACTTGATCTTTTAGGTATAGGGACATGATATATCGTCTTAAAGCATTTTTCTTCGTCTTTCAATTTATTGAGTAATATACGGAGGGTCTCATTTGAAAAAACGAACTTTTGACCCCTTTTATGAATAACGGAAATAATAGTAATCTTAGCACGCCCTGTATAATATGGAGTCGATTTTTCGGCGTAAATTAAATACTTCGGGTGTGTCTAAACTACCACCAAAATATCAACTTTTCATGAATTGAGAGCACTAATTTATTTAAGTTTAATTAGGGCCATGTTTTGGACCATATTTAACACAAATTATTTTTTATCTCGAAAATCGATAGAGATAGGTATAGGACAATATTAACAAAAAAGTATTTTAATAAAAGGGCGGTACTAAAAACGTGTTAATATACAGGGTGTTCCATCTAAAAAAATAAAGTTGCTTCGACTTTTCGATGGAAGCCGAAACGTCGCAATGCTGAAAATATTTTAGATCGATAGAACAGGTAAGAAAATGTAAGGTGCTAAATTTTCAGAAAAATCCTGCTTTCCGTTTTCCATAAACGTCTAACGTGCCATCGACCGTGAATCACCCTGTATAGGTGGGTCGAGAAAAATAAGCTTTTAAATCTATTATCTCTCTAACTTCAGAAGTAATCTAGAACTAAACTTTATTTACAAATATTATTAACTAGTTTATTCATTTAATAAAATATAGGACTTTAATAGATATTAAATTTTATACATAAGTTATTTTATGCGAAAGCAAAAACGCCCTTTTAATCTTATTGTAATATTATTATTATTTATATAATTAGTTGAATATATTATATAATAATTAATAAATAATATAATTATATTAAATAATTTAGCCGTTTATTTTGAAAGTGGCTTAAGTCCAAAAAATCGAATCTAATAGTTACATTTTTACATGATCTTTTCATTCTGAAACAACTTGTTACTCACAGGAATTATTTGACGGATTATAGTGGCGTTTCACAAAGAGGAAATAAAATTAAAAAATTTTTATTTTACCATACAGGGTATGGTCAAGTATTGTAATCGTGCATCAAAAAAGATGGTTTTTTTCCTTCTTTTTTTCGAAATATTTTAAAAACGGCTGAAACTATTTTGATTAAAAAAATTGAGCGAAACCATGGCATTTCGCTCTACAAAAAAGCTCTAATAAGTGAACATCGAAAAAATTATATTTTTCGAGATAATAATTGTTTTGTCAAAATGTCTGTTAGTCTGTGCGTTACCAAATTTTTGTGGACCAGCTAGCTCAAAAACTAGTCTGAATATCGAAACCAAATTTCACACGTAGTTTTGGTCCATTGAGATTAAGAGCTGATTAGATTTTGGTGCATATCGACCCAAAATTAAGGGGGATGGAGGAGGGGGGGGGTTAAAAATAAAAAATCTAGGCCATTTGAGCAAACTCAACCAAATTTTGTATACATAATCAGTGGGACCCCAGATGACTAAAAAGAAAAAACTAGCCGTCCAAAATGGGGGGGGGGGTCAAAAATGGAAATCTTGGCCATTTACCAAACTCAACCAAATTTTGTATACATAATCAATGGGACCCCAGAAGTATAAAAATGCAAAAACTAATCCCCCCTACATGATTATAAATAATTTTAGGGGTCAGGTTGTATGGTAAAGTCAAGTGGATGGCCACATCAGAACACGTCAGCTTATTTAAATTATATTTTGGAGATTTTTTATTTATCTCTATACATATTTCGTCATATATTCTGTCTTAAACCTCCTGATGAAGGGTTCATAGCCCGAAATATGTATAGAGAAAAATAAAAAATTTAAAATTTTTTTAAATTTTATTTCCTCTTTGTGAAACACCACTATAATCCGTCAAATAATTCTTGTGTTTAATATGTTTTACTATAAACCAACACCGCTTTCCCTAAACGTTATCAGCTTGTTACTAATAGATTTAAAATCATTAAGATTTTGTAACACGAGAATTTGCTGCTTAATGGAATGATGTAAAAATTATTTAATAAAGAATAAAAGTTTAATATTTTTTGATTTTATAAAGGTAAAAGTGTATAAGTACATTTATTTTTATTTCAAAAGAAATTTACTTTTACTATGGACTTGTGCTTTCTTAAGACGTCATTGATATTGAAAGTGTCGTAAGTCCATTCATATCCATCAAAAACATATTATTTCTTAAATAATGTTAATTATGGTAATTGGGATGATAAATTTGACACCGTTAGAAACCCTAAAACATTATTATACTATGTCAGGGGTGGCCACTAACCTTAACTTTGGGAGCCGCAAATTTATAAAACTGTTTGGAGATTAATAATTAATGTTTTATTAAAAAAAAGACACATTTTTTTACTTTATAAAATATAAATGAAGCAACATATATGTTTTGCTCTACTTACTTATAATATTACAAATTATAAATTAATTTAATTTTTGTATTATTATTTTTTAATTTAATTATTATACAGGGCGGGGCATAAAGATCTACCACATTTTGAAGAGATATAAAAAATGAAAAAATTTAACTAGAAAAAAACTAAATATATTTTTGAAAATAATATAAATGAATTTTTTTTAAATGTATTTTAAACATTATCAGACAAAAAAAGGGGGGGAGGGAGGTCAAAAAAAATTCTAGCCCTTTTGACCCCAAACTCAATCATATTTTGTATACATATTCTGTCGATCCCCAGAAGGCTAGAAATTCAAAAACTAACCAAATTTTGTATACATAGTTTAGTCAAAAGGGCTAGAATTTTCATTTTTGACTCTCCCCCCATTTAGGGTGTTTAGTTTTTGCATTTCTAACCCTCTGGGTATACAAAATTTTGGTTGATTGGGCTAGAATTTTCTTTTTTAACCCCCTCCCCCTTTTTTTGTCTGATAATGTTTAAAATACATAAAAAATATATTTCCTTTTCTTTTCGAAAATATATTCAGTTTTTTCATAGTTGAATTTTTTCATTTTTTTTCATACCTCTGCGGCTCGCGAGCCACGTTGTGGCCACCTCTGTACTATGTTATCTGTTACTTATATTTTTAAATTTAAACCAACGCAAACCCTTCACTATCTCGATTAGAACATAAATGTACTTACCCCACTTTCAAAATAAACGGCTCAATTTTACTATTGTATCCCAATTTTTCAACCGAAAGAGTTAGCGTAGTCTCCTTTTAAACCAGGAGTGTCCAATCTTTTGGCTTACAAAGGCCACATTTAAAGAATAAAAAATTAGCCGCATATAAAATATATGGTACCAATTCCATTCAAAAAAGATCGTTAATAATGTCGAATAATGATATCCACCATGTCAAAGAAGCAAAAATGTCATAGTATTAGAATCTTTGATTTCTTTTCCTTCAGGATTTTATTTTTAAATCATTTAACACATTCAACATTAACAAATTCGGTTATTATGAATCCCCTAAAATTGAACATGATCCTTGTTCCTAATAACATGTCTTATTATTTTGATATATTATTCCTATTATTATTTTTTTTGGGTAATAAATTAATATTAATAAAATCTTATTAAAATATGTCTTCATTTTTTTCCTTTTACATATAAAATAATTTGAAAATAATTTCTTTTTAGGAGGAATATTCCTTTTTCGGAGAAATAACTGCTGGCTACTGAATTTATATTAATATCAATAGATTAAAAATTCACAGTTTATTGGACAAAGTTTTTTTATTGAAGCTCTTCTTCAATTTTTGTACAACGTTTCGTCTCTCTCGAGACTTTTTCAAGTACTGCAAACAAGAACAAAAATCTATTAGGTGAAAGTCTTCACAAATCAACTAAATATATAGGTACAATCAAAATCACAAATATCACAAAAACAACATTACTATTACATAAGACTCACCTCAATTGGTTAGAACAACATTGGTTGAAATAAAGATAAAAATAACTGAGACATAGTAGAATTTTTTCTTTCTAGATTGATACCATAAAACAATATAAGTATAGATGTATTTGAAAGATCATAGATAGAGATTGTTTTTGTGATATTTGTGATTTTGATTGTACCTATATATTTAGTTGATTTGTGAAGACTTTCACCTAATAGATTTTTGTTCTTGTTTGCAGTACTTGAAAAAGTCTCGAGAGAGACGAAACGTTGTACAAAAATCGAAGAAGAGCTTCAATAAAAAAAACTTTGTCCAATAAACTGTGAATTTTTAATCTACTAATTATATTGGACATTAATCAACATAATTTAAATATCAATGCCAAAATCATTGATAATTATTCTAAGAAATTAGATGCTAGCGACATGATAACTGCAAGCCTTGCCTGCCCTTGTTTAAAGTATCTATATTGCTGGTGATAATTATATTTTCCTAAGGCATCTTTCCATTTTTTTTGGCTTTTCGGTCTTTCTAGCCATAAGCCAATTTACGATACTAATTATTTTTTCAAATTTGTCTCTACCCCCGGGGTCAGATTTTATCTTTCCATTTAGTGAATGGGTAAATAGCTAAATTTTATCTAATTATCACCAAGCTTGCCTCCCGTGAAAAACAGACGTATTTAATTCACGTAAAAAATCAATCACTTCATTTATTTGTTCATTGTGTTCTGAAACGTAAAGAAAAATAATTTTCAACCAACGATAACTCAAATACAGAAAATGGGAGAAAGTTCGTTTTTGTATCAATATGTTTGTATTTTCACTGCAATGCAGACCTGATTAGATTTCAAACTTTCTAGCTTCAGAAATTCGAGAGCATAATTTTTTTCATTAGTTTTATTGATGTTTTAAGCCCATGTCAAATATACACTGTAGTGCAAAAAAATCGACCCACCTATAAAAACTTTATTAAAAAGTAAATCAGTTTTAATTTTTTTACAAGTAACCATAGATTATTGAAATTATTGCTTATTGCATGTTAATATGCCACTTGTCGTTGACTTATCCCTTGATTAATTAGGAACCCAATTTAAACTGATTGAACTTCAGAAATATCCATTTTGTATATTTTATTATCTTTTTCTATCAATGATGCTTAATTCAAAATTATTCATTTTATTGATATTTCAGATGGAATTTGATCTTTTATTAAAACTTTATTTAAATTAAAGTAATATTGAAAAAGTATGATAATTTGTAATTGTCTTTTAATTTAATTTTACTTATTTTTTTTTATAAAATTAACAATATTTATTAAATATGTTAATTTAAGAGTTAATGGAACAAATTATATGAATATTTATAAAAAATTTAAAAATAATTTGGTATTTAATAAAGTTTTTATTAGTGGGTCGATTTTTTTGCACCGTAGTGTACAAAACCGTACTGAGTATTAAAAAAGTTTTTCCTATATTTTTTTATTTCTTCTTCCCTTTAAAAATAAGACATAAAAATACCCAAAACATATATTATATTTATGAGAAAATCAAAACTTAGAAAAGTATATAATATTGCAAATTATTGCCCTTAACAATATTTAATTAAGCAGGTTAATGGGAAAAAGGACCATGTTTAATGAGAACGTTTTTTAACTAATTATGGCTCCCAAATTTGCATATATAGAATTTTTCACAGGTAGATTCTATCTATAAATAAATAGGTTTGATTAGATATAAAATCCTCAAAGCGTAGTCTGAATTTTGAGGTTGGTCCGCCTGTATTTAGGCAATATATTGAGCGCAGAAGAATGAAAGCTGCGTAAGAGATAGGCGAGTCCAATCGTTGATTAAATGCTCCAGAGCTTTTGGATGGCACACTGTTATAATTATATAATTTTTAGAAAAAAAAACCGACTTCAAAAAAATTAAATGCAACAAATAAAATAATATGAACTCAAAAATCAAATAAAATTCACTAAAAGGTATATAACCAAAAAACAAATAAACATAAAACAAAGCAATAAATTATTATTATTTTTAATTATTATTGGCGTATCGGCTACGAGGCCATTGACGCCACTATGCTTGTTTTAGCTATACAGCTCAAGATTATTAGATTATTAGATAGCTAATAGATAAATAGGTAAATAAATAAATACAACAAATATAAAAAAATGTGTGTCAGCTCCGACGCATGACTGGAGTTTACTCATTCAGATCGACTGTCTAAATAGGCACAAAAAAGGCTTACTAGTCTAAGAAAAAGATTAATACCATATCAAATGATAAATAAACGAATCAGTGAAAATACCTAAATAAAATTTCAAATATTAATTAGATCAATAGCGCCGTCGTTATTAATTACTGTGACTAGAGGCTTATGGTAACTGAAATAAGACACATGAACGTTGGTAGATATGTGGTTCACAAATCTTACCCACAAATCAATACCCACGAATTATAAATAAAATCTATAATATAAATGTTATATAAATTTTAAATAAGAATTATATATAATATAATATATATAATATAATATGTATGATATATCTAAAATAATAACAATAAAGTATAAATATAACATAAGTATATAATATAAAAAATGAATAGTTATAGTGATTGTCTAATTATCTAAGTTTAACCATAATACGTTAGAGAAAGACGCATCAAATTATAGGGTTGAATTGTATATAATATATATAAATAAAATCACATTTTAATTTTTGAGATTAATTAAATGAAAATTTCTAAATGTCAAGTAATAAAGTTTCAAATGTTTTAAAAAATAAATAAGCACTCGACAGGGATGGAACCTGTCATGTTGCATTTATATATATAATAATAATAATAATAATAATATAATATATTTATATATATAATATAGTAATAATATTTTTTGGATTAATTTTTCAATGTCAATTTTAAAATCCGCGCCTAAAAAATGTTTGAATGATGTTGCTCTTTTTCACCACCAGAAGAGTGTGCGTACGAAAAAAGTAACGCTGTCATTCGTTGACTGAATTTTACTACCCATAATTTTCCATACCGGGCTCCTTATATGCAAATCGATTCTTACGGAGTAAACTCCAAAAAAAAAAAAAATCAGGAATAGAAATATATGTCTGAAAGCATTGGATAAGTACCCTTTAAATGTACTTTAATAGGTCTATCTCTGAGAGATAATTTTTTATATTACTTATATAATATTCCCCTTCTAAGATATCCCTTGAAAAAATGTGATTTCTATATAAAGGACATTCGAATAGTATATGAGTTATATTGACTAATTGATCACAGGGGATGCACCAAGGCGGATTTTGTCCCCGAAGAATGTGACCATGTTTAGATAACAATGTCCGATTCTTAGACGGGAAAGAATCACCTGTTCTCTTCTAGAGAGATTTGATTTTTGGAGACCTGTTATTTGAGGCAGATATTTCCTCAATTTGCTATTGCTAATTTGTTGCCATTGGTTTTTCCAATTTTCTATTATATTTGATTTAATGAATTTTTGGATATCCTCGTATATATATGAGTTAAAGTTAATCCCTTTTTTAAAGCCCCTTGTTTAGCGAGGATATCCACTGATTCATTGCCGCTTATTCCAACATGTCCTGGCACCCACATGCAGGCTATATTTGTCCCTCTTTCATATATGAAATAAACAGGTTCATAAACAAAGAAGTTATGGGTGAACATACATACTAATGAAATTTAGTTTTTTACCAATCGGAAGCTATACTGAACCCAATGCAAAAAAATCATTAAAATCGGTTCACAATTGGCGAAGAAATCGAGTAACAAAGACAGAAAAAAAAATTCAGTCGAATTGAGAACCTCCTCCTTTTTTGAAGCCCGTTAAAAATAAAATTGGTTCTGATTCCATATGAGATCACAGACCGTAGACTACATTCTTACTTAAAATAAAAGCAATTTTATTTAATAAATGAAGTACCTGGAGCCACCGAGCAATTCACGGTAACCCTTGACCCCCCCTCCCGAAACCACACACCTCGCCCCAACCACTGGACCCCCACTCCGCCTCACCTCACCCCGACTACGCCTACCACCCCCGGATCCCCCACAACTGCACCCCACCTCCCACATTCACCCCACCCGCACCCAGTTTTTGCATTTCTAGCTTTCTAATGGTCCACATATATATTATGTGTATATTTGTTTACTCGTACACCAATTTGCCCACATTCGTTCATATTGATAAACATTATCAAAAAATAAATAGGAAAATAATAATAAAAAAATAATCGTATAGGATCTGAAATAAAAAGATAAAATTATATAAGATTTGTTTCCAAGTTATATAAAAAAAGCCACTTCAACCACTTTATTTGTAAACATACCTGTTTTTTTATGATTTAGACACCTGTTAATTTTTTTTCCTCCCACCCGTTGGCCTAGATCCATATTACATTAAATATATTACATTACATTTTTTTGATACTAATTATATGTTGTATCACAAACTTTGCTAATATTGGGGATGGTGGGGTCAGGCGCGGATCCAGACCTCTGTTTTGGGGGGGCGGTCGCCGGTATATAAGATCTACTTTTGATCTCGGAATTGTGTCGCGATCGAATTGTCCAAGCGGGGGGGGGAGTCAAAGGCGCCGCCCCCCCCCCACATAGAACTTTATTTTCTTCAATTTTAAAATTTAATGTTATAAAAGAAAAAAAAATTAAATAAACATATAAAAAATGTTGATCTCCAATGCTTTGGGGGGGGGGGGGGGCGGTTCATCGCCCCCGCCCCTGGATCCGCGCATGGGTGGGGTTCGGGGGTGGGGTGGTGCAAGGTGGAGTAGAGTTCAGAGGGGTAGTGGGGTGGTTGGGGTAGGGGCGTGGGTTTGGGACGGGTGCGGGTGCTGGGTGGGCTCGGTGGAAGTGGGGTATGAAGGTGGGGTTCAGGGACGTGCCCCTTAGCTAGCAAGAGGGCCGCCGAAGGCGGGCCATGCAGCTAGTTCACTATAAAATTTTATTTAATATTTATTAAATTATAACATTTATTTATTTCACAGAATCTTTTCGGGATTCAGCATTAACAAATTTAGTTATTGTGAAGCCCTTAAAATTGCAGCTGCCTCTCTTGTGTCCCACCCCCTCCCCCATTGATAAACTTTGTTTTCATTGAATATGATCCTTGTTCCTAATAACCTGACTAATTATTTTGATATATATTATTTTTTTTGGTAATAAATTAATATTAATAAAATCTTATTAAAATATGTATATCATTTTTTTCCTTTTACGTATAACATAATTTGAAAATAATTATTAATTTCGGAGAAATAACTGCTGGCTACTGAATTTATATTAATATCAATGTCAAAATCATTAATAATTATTCTAAGAAATAAGATGCTAGCGACATGATAACTGCACGCTTTGCCTGCCCTTGAATTCAATATCAGAGAGAGAGAGAGAGAGTCTTTATTAATGGAACAGTTTCGGTTCTGCAAGCCCACCCCCTCAGAACTCTATAGTTGGCCATTTGAATAGGACCGAGAGCAGAGATAAGCATGTTAGAATTTCCAGAAGGAAGGACCAAGCAAGTGGGAATTTCAATTAAACTTCAATCTTATAAAGGGATAAAAACAGATAATATCGCAACTTTTCCACGTAGCTGCCTTAGAGAGAGAGAAGAAAATTTTTATTTGAAATAAATCTTTTATAAGATGTTATTCAATCAAATGGATTAGAAGAAGATTTCGAGAGTTAGGTCGCCGTTGAAAACAAAAGTTTTAATTAAAAATAACAAGAAATAATAATAATAATAATTTTTCCAGCGCTAGCTGAGAAAGTGCATTAACTCGGATAATAATAAAAGATTCTATACAAGTCGATTTCAAGTTCTTTTACCAATTACTTTTTCTTGCCAGATGGATTTTAGCTATACGGTAAGTTGTGATTTTTATTAATTTTATTTTAAAATAAATTCTTTATTTTTTTTATTGTAATTAATTCTATATATATATATATATATCTACTCTTATTAAACGAACAAAAATTGTATATTTATTTATAAATTTGTATCTTAGTTCTATTTTGAAAACGGCTCTATCGATGATTTTGATGAAATAAAATCTATTAACAAATTTTGAGGATGAGAAAGCGATTTGGCTAGGTCTGGACCTCGACAAATTTATTCTTAATTGATCTTTTCTTAATTAGAGTAATTATTGATAGATGAAAATCTCAATAAAAAATTTTGTTTACATTTTTTTCAATTATCTTTTATTTATTAATTGGTTTTTTAATTTTAAAACCCACTAATAGGTTATAACAAATTAGGAATTTTTTTGTTTGTTTTTAATTAACAGGTATCTAAATCATAACATTACAGGTGTGTTTACAAATAAAGTAGTTGAAGTGGCTTTTTTTATATAACTTGGAAACAAATCTTATTTAATTTTACTAAAGATCATTATTTAAATTTAAATTTATTTATTTAATTTTATGTTTTTATTTCAGATCCTATACGATTATTTTTTTTATTATTTTTTTCCTATTTATTTTTTTATAATGTTTATCAATATGAACGAATGTGGGCAAATTGGTGTATGAGTAAACAAATACACACATAATATGTAGACCATTAGAAAGCTAAAAATGCAAAAACTGGGTGCGGGGTGGGGATGGATGTGGGGGGTGCAGGAGGTGGGGTGCATTTGTGGGGGATCCGGGGGCGGTGTGGGGCTGGCGGTAGGAGATGCAGTGGTGGGGGCGAGGTGCGTGGTTTCGGGAGGGAAGGTCCAGGGGACGTGTATTATAATAATTTGTATTTTTTTAATTTGGTTACCGTGCATCGCTCGGTGGCTCCAGGTACTAAATATTTATATGAGACAAGAGAATTGTATGTTTGTTCGCTATTCAATCCTAGACTCTTTGTGATCTATCTGGAGCAAATTTTGTAAAGTTACACTTTATGATACGGGGAAAATAATAATGCAAAAAGCGACTACCTAAAATGTGCTAGTGGGGGTCAGGGGGGGGGGTGTATTTTTATTTATTTTTCAATATTTATTTCCAAGGTAACAATATTTGTTTAATTAATATTTATATCAAATAAACTGCAACGGGTCGTTGCTAAATTTTATCCAATATACTATCTTATTCTAGAGTAAAGTACCTTAAAATATACTTTTACAAAAATCTTTATATGACCTTTTTTGTAATCCTCAAGGTACTTAATTAGGATATTAAATTTCATTCAAAGGTCAAGTCATTTTCAAGATATTTAGAAAATATAATAATAAAACTTGAGCAAGATGCGAGGTATGTTAGGTTTCACAAAAAACCTACCTCGCATCTTGCTCAAGTTTTATTATTATATTAAAATGTTTTACCTAGAACCAACAACTAACTCCTTAAAAGTTATATTTAGAAAAAACTAAAAAATTACTGAAATAAAGTACTAATGTTTGTCGGTCAATATGTACCAAAAATTAATCAGCGCTTCATTTTGTTAAAATAATGGTAGGTTTTCAATTTCATTTCAATCGGTGCAACGGTGTTGAAAAAATCGTGGACGGAAAAAAACGATAACATCCATCCATCCGCACAGACTAAATGCCCTCTCGACGAGACCCCATGTAATTTTTGGCAAAACCGTCACCTGCTAAAATTCAACCTATTTGAATACTACAATTTGTGACTTTAATTGAGACCATGGGTTCCGTAGACTACATTTACCTGAGGACCCTTTGAAGTCGCGCTTGCCACGAGACCGATTACAATACTTTACCCATGCTTCGCATTGGATAAAGTAAAAAAGTCTATATTTCTATTTATCAAGGGACGTATTTCGATTACAGATGTACTTTTTGAAGCTTTAAGAGCTGATTAGATTTTGTTTGAAATCGAACTAAAAATAAAGGGGGGGGGGGGGTGAAAAAATTAAAATTATAAGATTTTCAAACTACAAACAAAAAAACGAAAACGAGAAAAATGAAATATACCATAAAATGAACCTATGGTAAAAAAGAGAATTATTATTTTTTTAAGGGGGGGGGGGCAAAATTAGGGGGGTAGAAAAAATTAGAACTATCAATATAAGTCTTATAAGTCTTAGAGCCTTTAATGGAAGACGAAATTTTCCACATGAATCCTATACGACCTTATGAATATTACTCACTATGTGAAATTGTGTGTGGGGGGGGGAGGTCAAAAATATATTCAAGCAAAAATCGAAGAAAGGTGCTATTTCTAATAAAATTGTCTCATAATTGAAAGGAAATATTATTAATTGCTAATGGTCCCAAAATTAAGGGGTTCTTTCTTAAATAATAATAAATTAATTCAATACAATATTAAATATAAGAGAGTGGCCAGGTGTATGGTAAAGTCATGTGGATGGCCATATCAGTTTATTTTTGTTGAAGAGTGTTACAAGGATAAATTTAAATTTGAATTTGAAATCTTGAACAATGTGTTGAATGTGAATTGTTAGTGACAATAGAGAACGCGACTCATGCTTCCATTCTTAAACAGAATAAACACATCGACTGCGAATAATTTCTCATATTTTCATTAATTTGTGATATATAATTATATATTTAATTTGAATATAATATTTTTTAAGTATTTTTGAAATAACAGACCACGATTAACGTCCTAATTCAAAGGTAGGCCCCTTAATTCATAAATCAATTCGTTAAGATCTTGATACATTTTTTATGTTCTCAATAAATTGTCTCGATATATATACCTATATAGTCCTTATTTTGGGTATTTTGGAATTTTTACTCTGACAGAGGCTCATATGGTTCGAGATAAATAAAAAAAAATATCTTCCAAGTTTCAAGCCCTTATCTCAATTTTAACCTGTGCCGCACAGCGATGCAAGTTTCCCATCTAAATAACATGGGGATTTTTGACATTGAAATATTAATTTTTTATTCTGGCCAAAACAATGGTTCAAATATTTGAAACTCTGTATACTTTATCCTTATGATAGTAGCTACACCTCAGAATTTTTACAGATTTTTAGCTATTATAATTTTTGAGTTAGATCTTGATAAAATACTGCTATATATTAATGTTAGTAAGTTAAAAACTCCAAAATTATAATAGCTAAAAATCTGTAAAAATTCTGAGGGATAGCTACTATTATAAGGATACGAGCTTTTCGTGCGTGCCTCGGCACGCCCTCGAAGCTCGGCCCTCTAGGCTGGTGCCCTGGCGGGCAGCGTCTCGGTCAAAAAATTTTATTCCTCTTAAAAAACCACACTCCAAATGTATACCCGTAAACTACCGAAAATACATCGTCTCTTAAAAGTTTCGCCTCTTTAATTTTTTGAGTGGCGGGGGGGGGGGGAAGGAATAATTATGAATATATTTAAATTTCATTTTTCCTTTTCAAAACAAAAATAATGAAATGATTTATGAACTGCAAAAAATTCGCAGGCAGAATCATGGAAATTATTCAAATTTACGCAGTTCAATTAATTTAATTAATTACAAAAAATATATTTAATATTTCTTAATTTAAAATGAATTGGAGTCTTTCATTTCAAAATTCGAGTGCAAATTAAAATTATATTTCAAATTTGCCTGGTTAATGAAAATCAATTGGAGCTGTCAGTTTAAAATCCGAGCTGACAATTATATTTCAAATTTGCCTCGTTAATTAATATATATTTAATGTTTCTTAATTTAAAATCAATTGGTGTTTTTTCATTTTCATTCGAGTTCAAATGAATACAATATTATCTCGACACAAAGTCTAAATCAAAAATTTATAGTTTTAGTAACAGAAATCATGGTATAAATATTAATGTCAGATTGGTCTAGTGGTTAAAACTAATGACCTTAGTTCAAGAGTTCGTGGGTTCGATTCTAGGCAAGAGGGAGATTTTTTTAGATAAATTTCTCTTAGCGTTGTTACAAATTAATCTAGACAAACATATATAGTATAGTTTTTAAGGAATTTGGTGTTGGTACTTGGTGAAACATTTTTTAAAATTATTGGATAAAAATACTTGGTAGGTTTCACATTAAGATATAAAAAAATAAGATTCTCTAAAAATAAATTCGTTTTATTTTTTTATATCTTAATGTGAAACCTACCAAGTATTTTTATCCAATAATATATAGTATAGTCTACAGAGTTTCAAATTTTTTGAACCATTACTTTGGCCGGAATAAAAATTGATCATTCAATGCCAAAAACCCCATGTTATTTAGATGGAAAACTTACATTGCTGTGAGGCCAGGTTAAAATTAAGATAGAGGCTTGAAACTCGGGAAATTTTTTTTTTATTTATTTCGAACCGTCCGCGTAAAAATGCGAAAATACCCAAAATAAGCACCACCCTTTTGTACATATATTAGGATTTAGAGTAATATATTTCAAAACTATTTTGAAAAAAAATACGATAAAATTTCACGCGATGAATTTGACATAAACAGTAATTAGTTACAACTAAACGATTAAATTGTTACATAAAATCACTTTTTGAAGTCGGTGCCAAACATATTCATTTTATGAATCGCACTCGACGGATCTTATTTAGTACGTGGCGGGTAATCAAGACAACATTGCGTAAGCTCGCTTATTTAGTTTGTTTGGCACCGACTTCAAAAAGTGATTTCATGTTAATATTTCGTCGTTTAGTTGTAACTAAATTAGATTATTATTTTATGCCTTTTAGTGTATTTGTTATTCTTATTTTATTGGATACATTTAATTTTTTGAAGTCGGTTTTATTTTTTTTATAAAAATTATTTTTATTTTTTCTCTTTTTAGTGATGTTATTAATTGTGACTTAAGATAATATTTTGTATGCATCTCGAAAGAGAAAGCGTCGGGCTAATAAATCAGAAATTGATATTTTTTTTTTATAAATTTTATTAAACCAATTATTTTACATTAATTAATGTATACATTGTATTTTTGCTTCGATTCCGGAGATTACTTCTCCACCATCGAGTGTCCTTATTCATCTTTAGTCCTTGTTTTTAATAAGAGGAAAAATCTAATTAGATAAAAAAACCTCTTTTCCGATAATTATTTTAATTCCATTATTCCCCAATCAAGTCGATTGGTCTCCATCTCTACAGAAATTGATATAAAAATTCAATTCATAAATATAGAAATTCTCTCGAAAATTTTGCGGGTTTTAAATGAACGTTTCAAGTTTTTTTTTTTATAAAAGATTTTATTTATCATAATTTCGATTATTTGCTCATAAGAATTGGAGATTTACGTTATTCCGTCATTGATTATATCATAAGAACTTGACCAAATTAATAGGGGACCACCACTAAGGTACCCCCTTTCCAATAAAAAAGAATAATCGAATCGGTCCATAAACAAAGAAGTTATGCCTTAACATAGCTATCAAAAAATGTGCAATACCAAAGAAAAAATAAACCGGACCAATCGGGAACTAGACTAAACCCAATGCAAAAAAAACATCGAAATCGGTTCATAATTTGCGAAGAAATCAGGTAACATAGACCCAAAAAAATTCAGTCGAATTGATAACCTCCTCCTTTTTTGAAGTCGGTTAAAAATACAACAAAAGCTTGGAATGTGGTAGATTTTAATTTTCGATTTTTTGATTATCTGACTATATAACATCGAGATGATCTTTCATATAAAAAATAGTTTTTTTTAAGAAAAAATAAAAACCGACTTCAAAAAATTAAATGCAACAAATAAAATACAATAAAAGGTATAAAATAAATATTATCTTATTTAGTTACAACTAAACGACGAAATATTAACATGAAATTACTTTTTGAAGTCGGTGCCAAACAAACTATACCTATAAGCGAGCGTACCCGCCAAACATACTAAGTAAGATCCGTCGAGTGCGATTCATAAAAGGTATATGTTTGGCACCAACTTCAAAAAGTAATTTCGTGTTAATATTTCGTCGTTTAGTTGTAACTAAATAAGATAATAATTATTTTATACCTTTTAGTGTATTTTTATATTTGTTGCACTTAATTTTTTGAAGTCGGTTTTTATTTTGTTCTTAAAAAATTTTTATTTTTCTCTTTTTAGTGATGTTATTAATAGTGATTATATCATCAGAACTTGACCAAATTAATATGACACCATCCCTAAGACACCCCTTTCGGATAAAAAAAGAACCATCGAAATCGGTTCATAAACAAAGAGGTTAGGTCTAAACAAACCTAATAAAAAAGGTCTAATACCTATGAAAAAAAACGAAAAAAAATGGGACCAATCGGAAGCTAGACTGGACCCAATGCAAAAAAAATTTCAAAATTGGCTGAGAACCATCGAAATCGGTTCATAAACAAAGAGGTTAGGTCTAAACAAACCTAATAAAAAAGGTCTAATACCTATGAAAAAAAACGAAAAAAATGGGACCAATCGGAAGCTAGACTGGACCCAATGCAAAAAAAATTTCAAAATTGGCTGAGAACCATCGAAATCGGTTCATAAACAAAGAGGTTAGGTCTAAACAAACCTAATAAAAAAGGTCTAATACCTATGAAAAAAAAACGAAAAAAAAAATGGGACCAATCGGAAGCTAGACTGGACCCAATGCAAAAAAAAATTTCAAAATCGTTTGACAATTGGCGGAGATATGAGGTAACATAGGCACAAAAAAAAAAAAAAAAATTCAGTCGAATAGAGAACCTCCCTCTTTTTTGAAGTCGGTTAAAAATTAAAATGAAAAATTTTTTTTTCTTAAATGTGTTTCACCTAGAACCTACACAATTTCTCCCTGAACAAAATTACAATTAGCGGTCAATCAATTATTTAATTTAATTTTTATATTAAATTATTTTTTGGGGGGTCGGGTAGGCTAGGCGGTAGCATGTCAGCCAGCTAACCAAGAGGACCCGAGTTCGAATCCGACTAAAATCTGACCCCCGAGGTAGAGACAAATTTAAATAAAAAAATAATTAGTATCGTAAATGGCTTATGGCTAGAAAGGCCGAAAAGCCAAAAAAAAAAAAAAATATTTTTTAATAGATGCAAGGCTGCAAGACTAGACATGTCTCCCTCCCTCTCTCCCCTCCCCGCCAGCCCTTCTCCCATGCGTACGTGACTAGGTCAATTAGTCTTGGTTGCCTAGGAGTCAGGTCACCATCTCAAATTTGGCAGCTGAATATATTTGCATCCCTTTGTGTTATATATTGGCTCAAGAAATTGAAATAGCAATCAAATACTAAGGTAACTAATTCTCCCACCTACTAAACTAATTATCTTAGCATTCTAAAAGATTTCAATTGATTATATTAGAAATTAACCAAAATATACAAATTCGTACCGATTTTTGACTCTCTCACTTCCAATTTAGTTAATTTTTAGTCAAGATAGACTAATTAATGTATTTTCTGATTTAATATGATATAATAAAATAATCTTAAATCAGATTTCAAAATTTGTGAATTGAAAATCTTTTCAATGAGATTTGAGATTGAATCAATCGATTTCATGGTTATTAATTAAACAATTTTACAAATTTATATTTTCCATGCTAATTAGTTGTGAGGAGAATACTATTGGTAAATATTTGTAATGTCCATTTGTTAATGCATATTTAATTTTCTAGGGCTAAGAGGCTTCTATTCTCCGATACGAGTCCTAACTTGTCTAGCGAGGATGAGTCTAGGAGCGGCCAAACCTCTCTATGCATTCTTCTCTTGACTGAGGTAGATAAATAATTAATATAATATTATTTCTCTTTCGATAAATTCATTTCAAATGTATTTAGTCAAAGCGAATAAGTTTGTCTATTTTAATTGAAAAGTTTTTAAATAAATTTATAATTTTCTCATTAATATATTAAAGAATAATTAATATATTAACGGGAATTGTTTTGAAAAAAAAATTGAAAAATCAATTATCCCTCCTAAAGCCCTCTTTACGAGAATCACGCGGTTTTCAAACGTTCAGCACCTCTTTGCTGTCAAATTGGATAAAAGTCGAACAAGCGCTTTCGCCAACTCTTTTATCCCTATGACCTCCAGAGACTGGAACTCGCTCCCTGCCACCATCTTTCCCACGACTTATAACCTTCAGCTATTTAAGACCCTTATCCACAGATACCTTCGACCCCCGCCAAACCCATAAAATTCTTTCTTCTTTTTCACGATGGAGGGGCCAACCCAGGCCTCTAAGGGTTGCACCTTTTTGGTGTAACTCCTTCTCTCATCATTTTCATTAAAAAATATATATATATCGCGAGACTACTGCGGTTGAAGCTATTTGAGTCTGTTGAGTCTTAATTCTGGCAAAGAGAGAATGAAAAAGATATGATCCATTTAGCTATAAATTCAGCATCGTTTCGCTTGTCTCATCGGTGCCTGCCATTAATTTTAATGGCAGGCACCTAACATACGTGCTAACAGATCAGGCGCTCTGGACTGGGAGATTGAATATATAACATCTCAGATTTCAAATTCATTTGGTGATCCATCCAAGTGTCATACGGGCTAAACGTGAAATGATGCTGGATTATAGCTAAATGGATCATATCTTTTTCATTCTCTCTTGGTCCAGACTTAAGACTCCTAATAGCTTCAACCAGCAGTAGTCTCGCGAATATATCTTGTTTAAAAAGCGCGATCAAAACAATTCTCGTTAATATGTTAATTATTCTTTAATATATTAATGAGAAAATTAACTTCACTATTTCAAGTTAGAAATATATAAGTTCAGATATTATTTTCACTTAATATTTGACAAAAATCACCTGCTTTCGATTCGTGATTGAATCAAATATAGGAAACATACGATTAATTGAAAAGGTTTTGTTTTGCCGAGAGTAACAGAGTTGTTGATTCATAAAGAAAAACAAAGAGGTTGTCTTCTGGTTGATGCAAATAAACATACACACATATATATCGAAATTAGTATATTATTTATTTGTTTGAGACTATAGTTTCGAAGACTTGGTCTTCATCATCAGTCTTTTTTTAATTATAAACATTATTTTTCACGGGGTCAATACCGTATGGATATTGAAAATTTTCGATCTTTACATAGCTGGGAGCCAGTTAAAATTAAAATAAAGTTGATTTTAATTTTAACTTTCAGCCTTGCATCTATTAAAAAATAAATTAAATGACCGCTAATTGTTATTTCTGTTCAGGGAGAATTTAAATGGTGTAGGTTCTAGGGGAAAGATATATAATAAAATAAAATTTTAATTTCAATTTTACGCTTATTGTTAAATGAAAGAACATCTCGATATATTATATAGTCAGTTAATCAAAAAATAGAAAATCAAAATCTACCACGCGCTGAGCTTTTGTTGTATTTTTACGGTTTAGGTCGAATTCATCGCGTGAAGATTTATCGTATTTTTTTTTTCAAAGAAATTTTGAAATAAATTACTCTAAATCCTAATATATATAAATTAGTGTGGTCCTTATTTTGGGTATTTTGAAATTTATACGCTCCCAGAGGCTCATATGGTTCGAAATAAATATGAAAAAATATCCCCAAGTCCCTATCTCAATTTTAACATGAGCCGCACAGTGATGCAAGTTTCCAATCTAAATAACATGGGGTTTTTGGCATTGAAATATCAATTTTTTATTCCAGACAAAGTAATGGGTAAAAAAATTTGAAGCTCTCTAGGCTTTGTCCTTATAATAATAGCTATTCTTCCGAATTTTACAGAGTTTTAGCTATTATAAAATTTTGGAGTCTATAACTTACTAACACTAAGATATAGCAGTATATAATCTAGCTCTAACTCCAAAATTATAATAGCTAAAAATCTGCATCAAGCAGAGGACAACCTCTTTGTTTCTTTGTTTCTCTTTGTTTGTCTATTTTATTTATTTTCTTATTTCATGAGTAGGTACAAAGATTTTGTTTTGCTGAGTGTAGCAGGGTTGTTGATTCAGAAACAGAAATCATTGAGGTTATCCCCTGCTTGATATAAATATATTTTATATAATAATTAAACTGATGTGGCCATCCACATGACTTTACCATACGCTTGTCCCCTCTCTTATGTTTATTAAAATCATTTATAATTGAAAGTAATGGAAGGCAGCCCAAGGATAGTGAGGAAAGAAAAAAGTAACACATATCAAATAAGGGGTAATTTATAGAAATCCTTCCTCCTTTCCTTTCAAACCGACTTTTCAGAGAATTCTTCCCTCCTTCTTCAGGGTTTCAAGGGGTCAATCAATCCTCACTACTCCTGGGCTGCCTTCCATTACTTTCAATTAAAAGTTCTACCAGTCCGTCTCTCTCCAGAGAAAATTTCTTTACAAATAAAATCATTTATAATCATTTAAGGGGGGGGGGGTCAAAAAATTAAAATCCTAGGACCTTCCCAGATAGCACAAGAATAATCTATAAATATTCTGATAATAGCTTCTCTGGACATTGGAATATCCTGTGAATAATCTTTCAATCTTCGTAAATATTCTGGGAATTTTCTTAGAACTAAAATATTCGTCTAGGACATTAAATTCCCTTTCCCGGAATATTCCTAGTTACGCATTCTTGGAATATTCGGAAAAGAATATTCTCAGAAGATTAACGCCGATACAAATATTCTGTGGATCTCCTGCAGATAATTGGAATATATATGTCCTTTAAATAACTTCTTAGAATATTCTGGGGATATTGTGTGTTACCTGGGTTAGACCAAACTTTTAGTCTGCTGGGGGCCCACTGATTAATTGTCTATACAAAATTTGGTTGAGTTTGGTCCAAGGGCCTAGATTTTATTTTTTGACCCCCCCCCAATTTCGGCCCCAGAAAAATATAATTATCTTTTGTTAACTTCATTTTATAAAATATTTCATTTTTCTTGTTTTTTTAGTTTGAAAATCCCCCTCCCTCCTTAATTTTGGGTTCGATTTCAACCAAAATCTAATCACCTCTTAATCTTAATTCACCAAAACAACATCTGAAATTTCGTTTTGATATTCACAATAGTTTTTGGGATAGAGTGTCCATAAAAATTTAGTAACGTACTAACTAACAGACATTTTGACAAAATAATTATTATCTCGAAAAATATAATTTTTTCGATGTTCACTTATTAAAGCTTCTTTGTAGACCGAAACGCCATGGTTTTGCCTAATTTTTTTAATCAAAATATTTTCAACCGTTTTTGAGATATTTCTAAAAATGAAGTAAAAAAAAAAACACTTTTTTCATGCACGATTACAATACTTGACCCTGTATATGGTAAAGTAAAAACAAAGACAAATATGAATTGCAAAGAGGATTAAAGCGTGGATTAATTATTCTATTAATTAAAATTGATTATATAAAAAAATAGGTCCAATACTAGATATGTAATAATAATTTGTTAAAAAAATTAATATCTAAAAGTTAATGTTAAATTTATTTTCATATTTATCTTTTACTGATAATACTTTTCTTTTTTTTTATTTAAATAAAAACATTATTTTATATTTTCTGTTTTAGAGAATCGGGTCCATTTAGAGAAATGGATTGAAGATAATCAGAATTCAAAACGGCATTTTATTCATTTGTGAGGCGGAATTCGACCAGGAGGCAGACCTGAATACGCGGCTGCAGCTATTCCTCCAAGGTAAGAGCAAATCAATGGATTAAATTCTAATTAATTTTGATACATCATTAATACATCATTAATATTACGACATTCTATTAAACTCAAAACAGCCAACTCTCAGCATGAAAACTTTATCTTTTATCGAAAATAGTTAAATAAAAAATAAAAGGCAAATCTTTTGGTTAATATATCGACAAACATTGTAGTTAATTTGTTAACGTACCAACAGACATTTTGACAAAATAATTAATTTAATTTATTCTTCCAAATCTAAAGTAAAGTGACTATGGTTTTAATATCCTTCTTTACAATTATTATCTCGAAAAATATAATTTTTTCGATGTTTACTTATTAGAGCTTTTTTGTAGAGCGAAATAGCATGGTTTTGCTCAATTTTTTGAATCAAAATAGTTTCAGCCGTTTTTGAGATATTTTGATAAAATGAAGGAAAAAACACTTTTTTCATGCACGATTACAATACTTGACCATAAAAGTAAAAAACAAGAAAAATGAAATATACTATAAAATGAACCTATAATAACAAAAAGATTATTATATTTTTCTCTATCCCTTCGACCAAACTCAACCAAATGTATACATAATTTGACCTTATGAAAATGACTCCCTATGTGTGATATTTCTAATAAAATAGTCTCATAATTAAACGGAAATAATATTAATTGCTAATGGGCCCAAAATTAAGGGAGGGGGCGTATTTATTTATTTTATTTTATTTTATTCGATATACGGGAGTTATCCCAGTTACAATATACATTTTTATACAATAAATTGACAATTTAACAAAACTAAAATACTAATTTATAGTCTTAATTATTTTTATAGAGAAAAGTTTGCGGAATTTAACATAATGTAATGCATTTATTTTTATTATAATTATATTATTTCATTTAAATTGAGTAGGTAAACAATTATTTTTATAGAGAAATTTAACAGACAAAAGTCACATTAATAGATAGATAAATAGTATAATAATAAAACTAAGATACGAGGTAGGTTTCACAAAAAGAAATAAAACAAAATTGAGTTTTGAGTTCGATATATTTCGGGGTTAGCCCATCATCAGGAGTCTAAGAAAACTGATTACATATTGGAAAAATAGTTTTACAAGTAAGAATTTTTAAAATTTTTTTAAAAATGTATATGGTGGGGGAATGTAGGGGAAGAGGGGGGGGTAGTTGTTGTTCTAAGGATTAATATTTTCTATTGAGATTTGAGCTGGGTGAAAGGGATCTATCTATACCTGATATTATAATAGCGAATGGACAGGTACCTGAGAAGGTACAACTTAAAAGGTATATAGAGAGTGCAATTACCCTAATATAATGTGCAAACAATGAAAGGAATGTTTATTTAATTTATTATAACATATCTATTTTGTCTATTTTATTGTTAATTAATTGAGAGCCTAAATTGTTGTTGTTGTATAAAGCAGGAGTGATTCCATATGATCTAAGGGTATAAGCTAATGGAGATGTCAGATGATTAGAAATGAAGGGTATTCTTCTATATATTTTTTCGGTTCCAGATTCTAATGAGTGTAAGTGTGAGATAGTGAATTTACGTTTGATTTTATTATAAATTTTGTTGATAGTCGAAATGTTATATCCATTATTCAGGGCTATATTCTGAATGATGTTAAGCTCTTGATTGAAATTTATAGTATTCATAGGTATACTGAGGAGTCTATGAATCATTGAATAGAATGCTGCAAATTTTGTATTAATGGGGTGATTAGATGAGAAGGGAATGACTGTGTCCGTGAAAGTGGGTTTTCTATATATTTCATAGTGTAATTTTTGTAATTTTCTTTTCTCCAATCTCTAATCCCTTCTCATCTAATCACCCCATTAATACAAAATTTGCAGCATTCTATTCAATGATTCATAGACTCCTCAGTATACCTATGAATACTATAAATTTCAATCAAGAGCTTAACATCATTCAGAATATAGCCCTGAATAATGGATATAACATTTCGACTATCAACAAAATTTATAATAAAATCAAACGTAAATTCACTATCTCACACTTACACTCATTAGAATCTGGAACCGAAAAATATATAGAAGAATACCCTTCATTTCTAATCATCTGACATCTCCATTAGCTTATACCCTTAGATCATATGGAATCACTCCTGCTTTATACAACAACAACAATTTAGGCTCTCAATTAATTAACAATAAAATAGACAAAATAGATAAATTAGACAAATCAGGAGTGTATAAATTAACTTGTCAAGATTGCGACGCTTTTTATATTGGGCAGACAGGTCGCGCTTTCAAAATACGTTACTCCGAGCATGTAAGAGCCCTTAACCACCTCAACAAATCCGATAACATTAATTTAGATTCGACCTCAGCCTTCGCAATTCACTTACATGAATCTAACCATTCACCCTCTAATAATAACCCTATCCCCATTCATTTCGAAAGAAAAGGCCTTAAATTGGACCTCCTGGAATCCACCGAGATAAAAATAGCCCTCTCTAATAATTCAAATATTTTAAATAATCAATTGGAAGTGTATAAAAATACAATTATTGATTATATGTTATAATAAATTAAATAAACATTCCTTTCATTGTTTGCACATTATATTAGGGTAATTGCACTCTCTTATATACCTTTTAAGTTGTACCTTCTCAGGTACCTGTCCATTCGCTATTATAATATCAGGTATAGATAGATCCCTTTCACCCAGCTCAAATCTCAATAGAAAATATTAATCCTTAGAACAACAACTACCCCCCCCCCCCTCTTCCCCTACATTCCCCCCACCATATACATTTTTAAAAAAATTTTAAAAATTCTTACTTGTAAAACTATTTTTCCAATATGTAATCAGTTTTCTTAGACTCCTGATGATGGGCTAACCCCCGAAATATATCGAACTCAAAACTCAATTTTGTTTTATTTCTTTTTTGTGAAACCTACCTCGTATCTTAGTTTTATTATTATATTAAAATGTTTCACCTAGAACCAACACCGAACTCCTTAAAAGTTATAGATAAATAGTACACAGATAGATACATACAAGTGAAGCTAATATAAAGCATGTAATAATATAATACTATCTATTAGACATTTAATCGTAGTGTGAGCAATATCTTTTGATATCCCTCACACTACATGAAAAGAAGTCCAATTGTGAGGAGTTTGCCTTTAGCATCACTCTATTCAGCCCAGTATTTTTTGAATAATTAGTATTACAAATGGGGATAAAAAAGGTTTCGACAATGCGACTGTAATATTGAGGTACTTTGAAATTAATATATTGGAGAATTTCACAACAATCAATCAAACCATTCAACAGTTTTCGAAGGAATATCAAGTCATTTTGTAGTCTACGGGATGACAAACTTTGGATATTTAGTTCGGTTCTTAAGAGTCTAGAAGAGGGATAGTTATATGGGGTAAGAGAGTTATTAGTTGATGAGAATTTATATGATATAATTTTTAAAAATTTATTTTGCACTCTTTCAATTTGGTCAATTTGATGTTGGACATGCGGTGACCAAATTAAACTGCAGTATTCCAGCTTGCTTCTTACTAGGGAGTTAAATAGTATTTTTAGGCAGTTGGAATTTTTGAAATTTTTTGTATTTCTATATATAAATCCCAGAAGTTTAAAAGACTGACCACAAATATTTTTTATATGAAGAGAAAAAGAGAGAGAAGACTCGAAGGTAACTCCCAAATGGCATATGTGATCAACCTGCGAAAGAAAGCTACCGCCTATTGAATATGATAGTATAGGTCGAATTTTATGTCTGTGAAAAGATACAACATAGCACTTATCAATGTTAAGTTCCATGCCATTATTCTCACACCATTCATATAGGCTATTAAGATTTGATTGTAGACAAGTAGTATCAATGTTATTGGTTATTCTTTTATATATTTTTAGATCATCTGCAAATAGAAGAAATTCAACATCAGTAAACACTGAAAATATATCGTTGATATATAGTAGAAATAAGAGAGGTCCCAAATGAGAGCTCTGGGGGACTCCTATCTAATAAATAGGTTTTAAATCAATTTAGTAATTTACCTGTAACTTCATATTTTTTTATTTTGTGAAGTAATAAGTTGATTTTAACTCTGTCAAATGCTTTACTAAAATCAGTATAGATAACATCGACACGGGATGACTGTGTAAGAGCATTTAGTAAATATTGTTCTAATAAAAAATAATTTTCAAGAAAAAAATAAAAACCGACTTCAAAAAATTAAATGCAACAAATAAAATACACTAAAAGGTATAAAATAATTATTATCTTATTTAGTTACAACTAAACGACGAAATATTAACACGAAATTACTTTTTAAAGTCGGTGCCAAACAAACTATACCTATAAGCGAGCGTACCCGCCAAACGTACTAAGTAAGATCCGTCGAGTGCGATTCATAAAAGGTATATGTTTGGCACCAACTTCAAAAAGTAATTTCGTGTTAATATTTCGTCGTTTAGTTGTAACTAAATAAGATAATAATTATTTTATACCTTTTAGTGTATTTTATTTGTTGCATTTAATTTTTTGAAGTCGGTTTTTATTTTTTTCTTAAAAATTATTTTTATTTTTCTCTTTTTAGTGATGTTATTAATAGTGATCATATCATCAGAACTTGACCAAATTAATATGACACCATCCCTAAGACACTCCCTTTCGGTTAAAAAAAGAACCATCGAAATCGGTTCATAAACAAAGAGGTTAGCTCTAAACAAACCTAAACAAACCTAATAAAAAAGGTCTAATACCTATGAAAAAAAATCGAAAAAAAAATGGGACCAATCGGAAGCTAGACTGGACCCAATGCAAAAAAAATTTTCAAAATCGGTTGACAATTGGCGGAGATATGAGGTAACATAGGCACAAAAAAAAAAAAAAATTCAATCGAATAGAGAACCTCCTCCTTTTTTGAAGTCGGTTAAAAAGAAGGTTTGATGTTGTTGATTTGCCAGTAACAAATCCATGTTGTTGAGGGATAATATACTTAGTTATTGCCAATAATTTATCACGGATTATACTTTCAAATAATTTTGGAATAGTTGATTGAATACATATAGGTCGGTAGTTAGTTATTAGGGAGGGGTTTCCCTTTTACTTTATCCAATGCAAAGCATGGGTAAAGTATTGTAATCGCTCTCGGGGCAAGCGTGGGTTCAAAGGGTCCTCAGGTAAAGACTATGGAACCCATGGACTCAATTAAAGTCACAAATTGTAGTATTCAATTAGGTTGAATTTTAGCACGTGACGGTTTTGCCAAAAATTACATGGGGTCTCGTCGAGAGGCCAAAAAGTGCGATTTTTTCATTTAGTGCGTGCGGATGTATGTATGTATGGATGGATGTATGTTATCGTTTTTTTGGCCCACGATTTTTTCCACACCGTTGCACCGATTGAAATGAAATTGAAAACCTACCATTAGTTTAACAAAATGAAGCGCTGATTAGTTTTTGGTACATATCGGCCCACAAACATTAGTACTTTATTTCAGTACTTTTTTAGTTTTTTCTAAATATCTTGAAAATGACTTAACCAATTTTGATGAAATTTAATATCCTAATTAAGTACCTTGGGGACCAAAAAAAGGTTAAATAAAGTTTTTAGTAAAATTATATTTTAAAGTACTTTACTCTAGAGTAAGAGAGTACTTTTTTAATTTTTTAAATTCTTTAAAATTTATTCATTTGAAAGTTTTAATATAGCTCATTTAGCCTTGCTTAAGTAAGAATGGATAGGCTTCTCTCTGTGAAATGCTAAAAATTTGGGAGGAATTTTTATAAGTAACCATAGCAACTGCGTTGTTTTCTTATCCGTTACCTTTGCTGAAGACATAGAGAAATCGACTTTAAACCAAAAATAGCAATTGATTCTCATCTAGTATTTGAGGAATAATTATTCTATATTGGATTTTTGACGTTTCGGTTTTTATTAGTAACCATTCCTGAAGACATAGAGAAATCGACTTTAAACCAAAAATAGCGATTGATTCTCATCTAGTACTTGAGGAATAATCATTCTATATTGGATTTTTGACGTTTCGGTTTTTATTGGCAACCATTGCTGAAGACATAGAGGAATTGACTTAAAATAAAAAATAGCGATTGATTCTCATCTAATACTTGAGGAATAACAATTCTACATTAGGTATTTGACGTTTAGATTATTATTGGTAACCATTGCTGAAGACATGGAGGAATCGACTTAAAATCAAAAATAACGATCGATTCTTATCTAATACTAGAGGAATAACCTTATTGCATTCCATTTTTGGGGTTTTGACTATTAATGGAAACCGATTCTTCCACATTTTCAGTAGAGGTTTCCATTAATAGTCAAAACATCAAAAATGGAATGCAATAAGGTTATTCCTCTAGTATTAGATAAGAATCGATCGTTATTTTTGATTTTAAGTCGATTCCTCCATGTCTTCAGCAATGGTTACCAATAATAATCGAAACGTCAAAAACCTAATGTAGAATTGTTATTCCTCAAGTATTAGATGAGAATCGATGGCTATTTTTGATTTTAAGTCGATTCCTCCATGTCTTCAGCAATGGTTACAATAATAACCGAAATGTCAAAAATCCAATGTAGAATGGTTATTCCTCGACTATTAAATGAGAATTATTTTTGAATTAATGTCAATATGAACACAAATTGCAAGTGATATCTGATTAATAATAAAGGAACAAACACATTAATATTTCAAATGAATTTGGATAAAGTTTAGCAACGATCCGTTGCAGTTTATTTAAAATTGGTTTTAAGTAGCTGATCTTCCAGCAAGCGTAAAGCTTTCGTAAATAATTGTAAATGGGTCAAGCGTTTGGTAAAGTCATGTGTATGGCCACATCAATTTAAATTTGAATTTGAAAAACAATGTGTTGGATTTGAATTGTTAACGACAATAGACTCATGCTTCATTTAAATTTGGCTTCCATTCTTATTCAGAATAAACACATCGTTTGCGAATAATTTCTCATATTTTCATTAATTTGTGATATATAATTGAATATTTAATTTGGATATAATATTTTTTAAATTATTTTTGAAATAACATGCAACGATTAACGTCCGAATTCAAAGCTAGCCCCTTAATTCATAATTCAATTTATTAAGATCTTAATACTCAATAAATTGTCTCGGAATACCTATATATTAATTGTTTTATTTATAAATAAATACATACCATTTATAAAATACAAATTTAAAACGTTTCTTTAAAATCCTATCGTTTCTGGAAAAATTATTCCTTTAATTAATGGAATTTTTAAGAAATTTTAAAAAATAATTGCTTTAAGAAGGGAATATAAATAAATATTTTGAAATTAGAACAATGATACAGGTTGTCTTGGAGGTGAAATCACATCAAATAAAAATAAAAAATAACAGTTAACAGTTTATATGTGACCTTTTGTTAATATTGAATTTGTGTTGTTAAAAACTTGATTCATTTCTATATTAATATTTTTTCTAAATTCCGCTCATTTTAACCGACTTCAAAAAAGGAGGAGGTTCTCTATTCGATTGAATTTTTTTTTTTTTTTTTTTTTTGTGCCTATGTTACCTCATATCTCCGCCAATTCTCAACCGATTTTGAAAATTTTTTTTGCATTGTGTCCAGTCTAGCTTCCGATTGGTCCCATTTTTTTTCGTATTTTTTTCATAGGTATTAGACCTTTTTTATTAGGTTTGTTTAGACCTAACCTCTTTGTTTATGAACCGATTTCGATGGTTCTTTTTTTATCCGATAGGGGGTGTCTTAGGGATGGTGTCATATTAATTTGGTCAAGTTCTGATGATATGATCACTATTAATAACATCACTAAAAAGAGAAAAATAAAAATAATTTTTAAGAAAAAAATAAAAACCGACTTCAAAAAATTAAATGCAACAAATAAAATACACTAAAAGGTATAAAATAATTATTATCTTATTTAGTTACAACTAAACGACGAAATATTAACATGAAATTACTTTTTGAAGTTGGTGCCAAACATATACCTTTTATGAATCGCACTCGACGGATCTTACTTAGTACGTTTGGAGGATATGCTCGCTTATAGGTATAGTTAGTTTGGCACCGACTTCAAAAAGTAATTTCATGTTAATATTTCGTCGTTTAGTTGTAACTAAATAAGATAATAATTATTTTATACCTTTTAGTGTATTTTATTTGTTGCATTTAATTTTTTGAAGTCGGTTTTTATTTTTTTCTTAAAAATTATTTTTATAAAATTTTCTACATTTAGAATCGAAAATTCTGAAACGCAAAATCTAATCATCAATTCTTCTTTTTCTAAATACAAATATTTTATCATATTTTGACTCCTAATGAAATAATTTTATCATTAGGCCAAACTAAACAAATGAGAACTGAGGATATTTTAAAAATATTTTTCTTTTTTCAAGTTGTTAATCTTAGTTTTATTTTCCAGTGCAAGAAATCTTTCCCTCCCTGAAGAATCGTATCCTGTGAACGTTTCGGTTTCATCGAGCATCTCTACAATGTAAGTTATTTGATTACATCTTATGTTTTTTTAATAAAATTTTGTTGGTCATATTGATCAATATTCCATTTAATCTTTTTCATTTTTTTTATTGAATTTAAAAATTAGACTCCACACGATTAAATGATGTAGGTGTACACACCAGGTATTTTGAAAAAATAATTAATTTCATTTATTCTTTCAAAACTAAAGTAAAAAAAACCGACCAAGATTTTAACAGCATGATTTTTTTAGTTTACCATACAAGGGGGGTATGATCAAGTATTGTAATCGTCCATGGAACAAGTTTTTTTTTGCTTCGTTTTATTGAAATATCTGAAAAACGGCTGAAACTATTTTTGTGGACGCTCTATCTCAAAAGCTAGTGTGAATATCAAAACAAAATTTCACAGGTAGTTTAAAATTTGGTTGAGTTTGATACAAGAGCCTATATTTTCATTTTTTGACCCCCCACCCATTTTGGGCGGTTAGTTTTTGCATTTTTAGACTTCTGGGTTCCCACTGATTATGTATACAACATTTGGTTGAGAAATGGCCTAGATTTTTAATATTTAACTCCCCCAACACCACTTTTTAATTTTCGATCGATATGCACCAAAATCTAATCAGCTCTTAATCTCAATGGACCAAAACTACGTGTGAAATTTGGTTTCGATATTCACACTAGTTTTTGAGCTAGCTCGTCCACAAAAATTTGGTAACGCACAGACTAACACGACAGACTAACAGCCATTTTGACAAAACAATTATTATCTCGAAAAATATAATTATTTCGATGTTCACTTGTAAGAGCTTTTTTGTAGACCGAAATGCCATGGTTTTGCTCATTTTTTTTAATCAAAATCGTTTCAGCCGTTTTTGAGATATTTCGAAAAAAAGAAGCAAAAAAACCCACTTTTTTCATGCACGATTACAATACTTGACCATAAAATTAAAAACAAGAAAAATTAAATATACTATAAAATGAACCTATAATAACGAAAAGAATATTATATTTTTCTGGGGGGGGGTCAAAATATGAACATCTAGCCCTTCGACTAAACTCAACCAAATGTATACATAATTTGACCTTATGAAAATTACTCACAATGTGTGATATTTGTAATAAAATATTCTCATAATTAAAAGGAGATATTATTTATTGCTGATGGGCCCAAAATTAAGAGGGGGGTGGGGTGCGTGCTCTTTCATAATATTTTAATTCAATATTAAATATAAGAGAGGGGTCAAGCGTATGGTAAAGCCATGCGGATGGCCTAATTAGTTTATTTTTATTGAGTAGTGTTACAAGAATAAATTTAAATTTGAATTTGAAAAACAATATGTTGGATTTGAATTGTTAACGACAATAGAGATTGGCTCCCATTCTTAAAAAGAATAAACACATCGATTGCAAATAATTTCTCATATTCTCATTAATTTGTGCTATATAATTAAATATTAAATTTGGATATAATATTTTTTAAGTATTTTTGAAATAACAGACAACTATTAACGTCCTAATTCAAAGGTAGGCTCCTTAATTCATGAATTCAATTCGCTAAGATCTTAATACATTTTTTATGTACTCAATAAATTGTCTCGGTATATATACCGAAAAAATTTCATTGATTGTTTTGTGTATAAATACATAACATAACTTTTATCAAAAACAATTTGAAAACGTGTATTTAAAATTCAACCGTTTCGGGAGAAATTATCCCTTTATTAATAGAATTTTTAAGAAATTTGAAAAAATAGTTGCTTTAAGAAGAGAATATACTATAAAGCAACTAAACAAATAAATATTTTAAGAATAGACATAGATACAGATGATCTTGGAGATGAAATCATATCAAATGAAAATAACAAATATAAGTATTTAAGATTTTTCTTTTTAATTTTTGATAATGATTAGTAAATCAGTTCATATTTGACTTTTTGTTAATAGAATTTGTGTTATATTGAAAGTTTTTTTGCCGAGAGTAGCAGAATTTTTATATATTGAAGGAGACAATAAAAGTATTTCTGCTGAATTATAAATTTTATTTATTTATAACGATATCGTTATAAATAAATAAAATTTATAATTCCAGCAGAAGACACACTCTTTTATTGTCTCCTTCAAGAATTTGTGTTGCTAAAAATTTCACTCATTTCAATATTAATCTAATTTTCAAAAATTTTCTACATTTTGAATCGAAATTTTTGAAACCCAAAATCTAATCATCAATTCTTTTTACTTTACTATACAGGGTATGGTCAAGTATCGTAAACGTGCATGAAAAAAGTGGTTTTTTGCTCTTTTTTTCCAAATATCTAAAAAATGGCTTAAGCTATTTTGATTAAAAAAATTGGGCGAAACCATGGGATTTCTGTCTACAAAAAAGTCCAAATAAGGAAACATCGAAAAAATTATATTTTTCGAGTTAATAACTGTTTTGTCAAAATGTCTTTTAGTAGGTTAGTCTGTGCGTTACCAAATTTTTGTGGGCGAGCTAGCTCAAAAACTAGTGTGAATATCGAAACCAAATTTCACACGTAGTTTTGGTCCATTGAGATTAAGAGCTGATTAGATTTTGGTGCATATCGACCCAAAATTAAAGAGGTGGAGGGGGGGGTTAAAAATTAAAAATCTAGGCCATTTGAGCAAACTCAACCAAATATTGTATACATAATCAATGGGCGTCCAGAAGTCTAAAAATGCAAAAACTAACCCCCCCCCTACATGATTATAAATAATTTTATTAAATATTAAATATAAGTGGGGGGGGGGGGTCAGGGTGTGTGATAAAGTCAAGTGGATGGCCACATCAGAACGTCTCAGTTTATTTTTCTAAATATAAATATTTTGGGATATTTTGACTTATAATGAAATAATTTCATCATAGGCCAAACTAAGAATATGACAAGTGGGGATATTTTGAAAACATTTGTCTTCTTTCAATGTGTTTATCGTAGTTTTATTTTTCAGTGCAAGAAATCTTCCACTCACCAAAAAATCGTATCCTCTGAACGTTTCGGTTTCATCGAGCATGTCTACAATGTAAGTAATTACATCTTATTTTATATTACACAACTCTACAAATTTTTTTTCCTTGTCCTAAAGTTTATTTAATGATTTTTCTATTTATTGTGCACCAAAATAAAGGAAAAGTACCTATATTCGGTATAAAGTTTGCTTTTGTAGTGGTTATAATAATAATAAAGAACGAAAAAGGCCATTTTGACCTATTTTCGAGTCCCATTAGATATTAAACAGCAATATTTGAGATCAAAATATTTTGTTGACGTAATAGAAAACAGCTTCCTCTTTGATTTTCAAATTACCACTTGTTTTTAGCTCAATTAGAACTCGAGTTATCAGTAAAAAAGTAAGACCATATGTTTTTATATATGTTTATTATCCTTTATAATCACGTAGTTTTAGTTTTATGGTCTTACTTTTTTACTGATAACTCGAGTTCTAATTGAGCTAAAAACAAGACCTAATTGGAGGAGACAATAAAAGATGTGATCTTGCTGGAATTATAAATTTTATTTATTTATAACGAGACTATAATTTCGAGGGCTTTGCTCCTCTAATCGATCTATTACAATGGATTCACAGGAATTAATTTATGAATGAAAAGCTTAACATCTTTCATGTGGTTAGGTTAAGTTAGGTTAAGTTAACCTAACCACATGAAAGATGTTAAGCTTTCATTCATAAATTAATTCCTGTGAATCCATTGTAATAGACTGATGAAGAGGGCAAAGCCCTCGAAACTATAGTCTCGTTATAAATAAATAAAATTTATAATTCCAGCAGAAGACACACTCTTTTATTGTCTCCTCCAATATATAAAAAATTCTGCTACTCTCGGCAAAAACTTTCAATTTAACAAGACCTAATTTGAAAATCAAAGAGGAAGCTGTTTTCTATTACTTCAACAAAATATTTTGATTTCAAATATTGCTGTTTAATATCTAATGGGACTCGAAAAATATGGTCAAAATGGCCTTTTTCGTCGTTTTGACCGATAATATCTCCAAAACAAGAGCTAATCGGTAATTTTTATGGTGATTTTTGAATTCAGCAGGTGGACATATGAACAACTATTTTGAATTAAGCTATTTTAATTGTTAGGCAGTGTTATTAGTGGTCATATGGATTATTATTATAAAATGTTTTCCCATTTAATCCTCTTCCTTTTTTTTATTGAATTTAAAAATTAGACCCCACACGATTAAATGATTGATGTAGGAACACACCAGGCATTTTGACAAAACAATTTATTTAAATTATTCTTCCAAAAGTAAACTAAAGTGACTGTGGATTTAGTATCCTTCCAATTTCAAGGGTCGCTATTCACAAATTAAATAACAAAAACACAAAAATTATTATTATTTATTACTCTTTAATCACTTTACAGTTTTAGTTTAGTAACTCTCTTCAGTAATAAATAACGTCCTTTATTTTTTGAATATTCATCATCACTCAGATGATTGTATAATGAAATAAAAGTCATTATTCACTACTGAAGATGATTCTCAAGTGATGACCAAAACTGTGTAATGAATAAAGAATAATAATTTACTAAATTATTGTATTTAATTCATTTACAATATAGCAACCATCGAAATTTCATGAATATTAAATAATTATTATATTTTAAAACATTTTTGTACTATTTATGGGAGTGGCGAAGGTGCGCGCCGATTGTTTAGGGGGGCAAACTTTTTTATTTCATTAATTAATAAAACTATAGTTATCGAAATACTCAATCCTTGCAACGTAAAATTCACCCAATGGCGCTAGAGGGCCCAAGACCGGCGCTGAATATGTTTACTATATAATTATGTATTTTTGTAGGCCTTAATACCTCGATTTCGCTTATTTATTATTTTTTACGGGTTGAAATTTTGTTTAAATCACACATAATTAATTATAATTATTTATTGAACAAGAACAAATAATACAATATAACTAAGAACCCACTTTGATTCAAAATCGATGTGGGTGCTTATTCTTGAGAACGATCGCAGAATAAGCCAATCGAAACTTCTTAGTTATAAATTGTATTATTTGCAGGCCCGTGGAGAGCTGTTACGGGGCCTGGGGTAAAATCAAACCAGCGGGCCCCTCAATGCTGGGACAAATAAAAGTACTAAATTTTCAATCTGTAAAATCTACTCTTATTAAACGATCAAAAATTGTATATATATTTATATATTTGTATCTTAGGTCTATTTTGAAAACGGCTCTATCGATTTTGATGAAACCAACTCTATTAACAAGTTTTGAGGATGAGAAAACGATCTCGCTAGGTCTGGACCTTGACAAATTTCATCTTAATTGATCTTTTCTTAATTAAAGTAATTATTGATAGATGAAAATGTCAATAAAAATTGTTTGTTTACATTTTTTCAATCATCTTTTATTTTTAATTGGTTTTTTAATTTTAAAACCCACTATTAGATTATAACACATATTATTATACTATATTAAAATTAGGAATTTTTTGTTTGTTTTTAATTAACAGGTGCCTAAATCATAACATTACAGGTGTGTTTACAAATAAAGTGGTTGAAGTGGCTTTTTTTATATAACTTGGAAACAAATCTTCTTTTTCTAATTTTATGTTTTTATTTCAGATCTTATACGATTATTTTTTTATTATTATTTTCCTATTTATTTTTTTTATAATGTTTATCAATATGAACGAATGTAGGCAAATTGGTGTACGAGTAAACAAATATACACATAATATATATGTGGAACATTAGAAAGCTAGAAATGCAAAAACTGGGTGCGGGGTGGGGTGGATGCAGGAGGTGCAGGAGGTGAGTGCAGTTGTGGGGGCGAGGTGCGTTGTTTAGGGGGAGGGGGGGGGTCTAGGGGGCCTGTATTATATATATTTGTATTTTTTTTAATTTGGTTACCGTGCATCGCTCGGTACCTCCAGGTACTAATTAATTATGTGTGATTTAAACAAAATTTCAATCCTTAATAAATTTAGTCACAAAAATACAAGCTTTAACAACTTCATATCCATTTATTATTTTATTTTTTATTTGTTATTTTATTGTTATCAAAATAGTTTCATAGCAGTTTTTTGAGATATTTTAAAAATGGATGGATACCCCTTCTTTATTAAAAAAAATTTAATTTAATTTAATTATTTAACTATTCTAATCAAAAGTTAAAATCTAATCTCTTTCAATCCATTTTTCCAAATAGCTTTCAACATCGGCCCTTCTGCCATCTTCGCTGGGATCTACCAGTATCTATAGTGTTCAGTTCGAGATCTGCGCTTCTCCTCCTCAACATGCGTCCACCATTCTGGACTATAAAACGCAAGTACACACATGCATTGGCGCGAATTAGTTCTGGGGTGTCAATTTCAAAATTTAAATCCAAAAGAATCAATTTCGGACTTTTTTTATATTGTTTTTCAATTTAGTTAATTTTAGTTTAGCTATTAGATACATTTAGGATGTCTTTCTCTTTCAGCATTTCTACCCTTTATTCCCTAACAAGTTAGCTCTAGAAGACTAGTTATCATTTCATAAATAATAATTAAAAAAATTAAATAAAAGATTTTTTGAATTAATTTGAATTTGGATTAATTTGATGAATATTTACATTTATATCAAAAATTTAAAATTTTTAAAAATTAAACAACAAAAAATATAAATTTATTTCAATATTCCTAACTAATATATTATTTCTCTTCACAGGTATAGAATGTAAAATAAAAACTAATAAAAAAACCAAAACTCTCCTTTATTTTTAATATTGAAATAAAATTATATTTTTTCTATTGAAATATTAATTCAGAAGTAGAATAAATAAATAAATAAATAAAATTAGTATTTTAGATTTTAGCTATTAAAGTTTTCTTATTAGAACTTGAAATAAGAAATGATTAAGTTCCTCCTGGTGATAAAAGTTCACTTTTTATGTATCACTCCCCTTACTTGACCCATCAGAAGTCTTTGTTTCAAATTTCAAATCAATCGGTTAAGCCGTCTGACCTGTAGATCGGTGAACATAGAGATATAGAATCCCAAAACTATTATATTGATAACATTAGGATTTTCAGAGTCCCATCATCATTTAGGTTCTCCGAGGCTCAACAAGTGTGAGGGTTGGTTGTTCTTCGCTTCACAAAGTAAGAGTGATTAGGGTTCGTTGTTAGAATGTCTCATTTAGGTGTTGCATTTTTAATGTGCTGCAGAGATTCTCTTTCAGAGACGCAGCCCTCGACCACCGTGGGATTCATCATCAACTTGGTACATTAGCTATTCAGATGATTAGGGCTGAGATGTGCGTATTTGTCCCGGATTTAAGGGACTCTCTTTCGGCCCGTTTTCTATAGAAAATAGTCTAAAAATGTCACGAACATCTCTTACTTAGTAGACTAGATTGCTTATTAAATTCATACATAGTTTAAGAACACGGGGGGTGATGCGCCAATGCCAACGATTGAAAACAAAAATATCAAATCAAATACACAAAATAGAACAAAAATAAATAAATAAATAAATAATAATACAACCAAATATATTTATGACATCTCGGACAGACCGATTCAACGTTTTGATTTCTCAGAGCAAATAACAAATATCCACATATAAATTAAACAAATATTAAAAATACATAAATAAGAAACAAATATCATTAAATTAAATTAAAAAGATAATTTCTACTTTTTTACAAATTTAAATATTTTTCCTTCTGTATATCTCATTTCACTAATTTCCAATAATGTCCAAATTGTGTCTATCCATTTCCCGCTTTAAATTCACTAGTTTATCTACTCCCCTTAGCGACCTTACATTCCACGCTCCGACTCGTAGAAAGTCATTAATTATTTTTCCCTTTATGATAGTCTCTCCTCGGGTAGCCCCTACCCGGAGATCGGAACGAAGGGCTAGTTTACTTCCGGAATTTTTACTCGAAGAGAAATCGTCATGGTGCATATTTTCGGGATTTGTAATGTGGTGGTTTCCCGTTGCCTTCCACACGGGATATAGATGGAGTAAAGGTTGGGACATACTTCTCCCGTTAGTATGATGGGAGAGATAAGAGCTCGCCGAACTAGTGTCGCTGTCCCTCTAGTTTTTAGCAAATCTTCCTTTACCAGGATCGTAGAAAAGTATCTGCAAATTTTGATGTTGGCGCGAAAATTATTTTTTCTTTCAATCGAAAATGATAAAAATAAATAAATAGGTATTTATTAAATATAAAATATTTTACATTCCAAAATTCGGTCAATAATTTCAAATTATTAATTATATTTTCAAAACTTTATTGTGAAAAAATGCTTGCCTTTCAAATATTATTAAAAAGTAAATATAAAATATAATATAATATGTGGATATATAGGTACATATATATAAGTATAATATGAAATATTTCATAATTAATTAAAAAATGTAAATATTAAATTTCAAATGTTTAAATCAAACATTTCTTATTTTAATTATCAGAGAATAATTTTAAATAATAAATTATTATAATAAAGTAAATATTCACTATTGATAAAATATTAATGATAAAATTGCTTTGAGGATTCATTATCGCGTGGATTGAATGAAAAGTCTGTCGCCCGGAGCCTGCAGGCTTTCCTCGTGGGTCCATTAGAGGGGAGATCATGCTCAGTGTTTTCCAAATTGGGCCTCTGCTGGACACTTAGATTTTAAGTTTATCTCTCAGGTTGCCCTCTAATCTAATCTTAGCTAGTTCGCTCTAGTTAGGTCCTTAATTGTGCATGTACATATTAGCTGTAGGGTCCAGCAGAGAGCTAATATCGAAGTCACTGTCTTGTTCTCGCCACGAACGAACCACGAGGGGAGTCGGCCAGACCTGAATCATCGGTTGAGGTCCAGGTCTCCTCTAATCTTAAGATGCGATGCGATTTCGGAATATCTTTAAGATCTCACACAATATAATAGCCAGTGAACAAGGGTTCGATGCTAGATTTTGCCCGGTGAATGACTCCAGGAGGAGGGCCTCTTATTTCCGGATCTGCCCGGAACACGTGTGTAGACTTCAGGAAATTTTTGAGCGATGACTGACAGAAAGATCCTCTACCTTTGTAAACTCATTTGTACATCTCTCTGACAGTCAATGCTGTTGCGCTTTCGGATCTAGGGACGGAATATCCAGACAGACAACCAACAAAAGATCATAAGATCGTCTACTGTGGGTATTCCCCGAAGAGGCTCTCCTGTTGCTAGGGACTGTGCGATACGTTACCCCCCAATCCCCCCTTTCGTCTCATACCTATACAGGTACAGGCTAGGTAGGATCTCTTTCAGGAGCCCTGGGTTAATTTACTGGGGTCTAAAGAATCAAACTTCTCTTCACTGGCCGGTTTTCGCGGTGCGCGGTTTCCGTTTCTAAAAGTCCAAATCTTTCGTTTTTAAATTGAAATTATGAGAATTTCATTTGAGGCGATTGACCCTTGGACATCGCGACCAAATCCAAACCAGATTTCTTTGTAATCAAATGATGAAATATTTGATTCAAAGCAATTTGACCATTTGGATCAGCATAGAGGCAAATTTTCTTTTGTTGCCTCTGGTGGTCTGCTTCTATTTGCAAGGATATTCCTTTTTAAATGGAAGTGTAAACTAATATTTTTTGAGCTATGTCTTAGATCTCAGAATGTCTCTTCAACTTGCTCTATTTTGGATGTGGAAGCGGCCACCAACTTAAGACTCTCTACGCTCGTGATACCGAGTTTCTAAATGGTAAATATATATACTTTTTTATTTTAAAAATAAAGAAAAATTTCAATTTGATTATGATATTTTTTAAAAATGTGCATTGCTTCGGGTAAGTCAGATTTTTGTATAATGTATAATTATTATATAAATTTTATAATATTGAAAGTGATCGTTTACCCTTTTTATTTTATTAACTCGGTTTTTCAATATTTTTGCTTAAATGCTCAATTTAGCAGGTTGGGGGAGAACCTCACGCCCACCCCTATCACTTCCACTGCTAATTGGAAAAATAGGAAATGAGCTCATGGGAGATACCCATCAAATTTTACATATCTATCTACTCTTATTAAACCAGCAAAAATTGTATATATATTTATATATTTGTATCTTAGTGCTATTTTGAAAACGGCTCTACTGATTTTGATGAAACCAACTCTATTAACAAGTTTTGAGGATGAGAAAACTATCTGCCTAGGTCTGGACCTCGACAAGTTTAATCTTAATTGATCTTTTCTTAATTAAAGTAATTATTGATAGATGAAAATCTAAATAAAATAGTTTGTTTACATTTTTTTCAATTATCTTAAAATTAGGAATTTTGTTTGTTTTTAATTAACAGGTGTCTAAATCATAACATTACAGGTGTGTTTACAAATAAAGTGGTTGAAGTGGCTTTTTTTATATAACTTGGAAACAAATCTTATTTAATTTTGTTTTTATTTCAGATCATATACGATTATTTTTTTATTATTATTTTCCTATTTATTTTTTTATAATGTTTATCAATATGAACGAATGTGGGCAAATTGGTGTATGAGTAAACAAATATACACATAATATATATGGGTACCATTAGAAAGCTAGAAATGAAAAAACTGGGTGTGGAGTGGGGTGCAGTTGTGGGGATCTGGAGATGGGGCAGAGTGGGGGTGGCTGTGGGGTGCAGTGGTGGTGGAGAGGTGCCTGGTTTCAGGGGGGGGTCCAGGGGGCGGTACTATATATATATTTGTATATTTTTTTAATTTGGTTACCGTGCATCGCTCGGTGGCTCCAAGTACTTATTTATTAATTTAACATGAAAGCCTGTAGGGTAAATTAGTCCGATCCAGAGGCGTCATTTCGGTTGCATAGATACAGGCAGACAGCTTTCCTAGACTATAAAATGAAAAAATTGGCAAAATGCATTTGCATTTTTGGCAAAAAATCAAGAGGCTAGTTAATTAAAAAGTTAATCAAATAAAAAAAATGCATTTTGAATAGTTTATTAGGAAACGCGTATGTAACGAGTCTCGGAAAATTTTTTTTAGCAGATAATTTTTTCGTTTTAAAAAAAAACTCAATATATTGTATAAAAATATGAATATGCATATCTATAAAGGCACCAACCACTCAATATGTATATTGTATATGGATTATAAATCAAATTAAAAAAAACAGCAAATCCAGATGGACTGGAAAGGGAGAAAAATAAATCAATCAAAACTTGGGGACAAACGAGCCATTTTTTTGTTATCTATTTATTTATCTATTGAATTGTAAAATATAGTGTTATGTGACCATCATCAAATGAAATTATTTGAAACATTGTTTTCCAGATGAATCAAATACACCAATACCTCACTTTGCGTCGGGGTTACGTTCTAAAAAAACACGACACAAAGTGAATTAAGATTTTCTATAGCAAATCATGTAAAGATCGAAGATAGGTTCCAGGGTAACGAAAATACTACTTTTTAAAAAGAAAATTGAACAAAGTAAACATTTAAAAAACAAAAATAATATAAAATTTTATTACATACATACAAAAAACAAAAAAAAACGCATTCAATTAAAACAAAATAAACTATTCTTATTTATGAAAAACAAAATTAAAATTAATCACTGTCTGATGAGTCCATAGTGGCTGTTGTCGTAAGTCGGCTTTCTTTCACAAAAAATTGGTCCAATGTTTGCTGAACACTCACTCACTCTATTTTACTTTCTATGTGATAGCTTAAGGAGCCCAAAGGATCATCACTACCCCCTGTCCCTGAATTGAATTTAACTAACATTGGAGTGTTATTAAGAATCACTTAGCTACTTTTGACGATTAACTAATCCCCAAAGGCATTGCACGTGTACACCGCGTGGAGGTGGATTCGTTCTTTCTAGCCATATCTAAGAAACTATTAAATATACCCATGTACAGTTTGCTGAACAGCTTTTTTTCAAAGTAAAATAAATTTTATTTGCATTACCACCAAGAAGAAGAGTCAGTCTATACTTGCTAGCTTTAAATCCTGGCTCAGATTTTTCTGTTTTAGATATGAATCTTCTGTTAAGTAGACGTTTCCAAAATAACCCAGTCTCGTCAACATTAAAGACTTGTTTCGGATCATAGACACCTTCAAGAATTAATGCTTTTAACTCTTTCGGGTAGCATTCTGCAGCAGTTATATCAGCGCTAGCTGCTTCGCCTTTAAGAGCAATGCTGTTCAGATTTGCTCGAACATTAGACCATGAAATATATAGACACGCCCTGGTGTCGATTTGGTGAGGCCAACATCTCCTATAGAACTTGACGTCATCTGTAGGTAGGAACACCCAGAAATAGCATGGCCACTATAGAAATTATTATACATTGAGATAAATTTATCGTAGTTTAGATTATTTATTTTGGATTCCAATAATCGCAAATTAATATTACCAAAATATTTATGCGAGAACGTGACGTCATCTGTAGGCGATGTTCACTCTATGTGGAGAGTAGCAGAGGGCGTGTCTATATAGTTCATGGTCTAAGGCTCGAACCTTGAATCTCTCAAACAGTGGTGCCATCTTTTAGAAAAAAAAGAAAATTTCAAAAAAAAAAGACTCGAACCAAAAACAACGCAACCTCAAAAATCTAACAACGCACATTGAAAATTAGTACTAATTAAGCAGCGCCGCAACTTCGAAAAAACGTAAAACGAAACGACGCAAAGCGTGGTATTGGTGTATTAAATTTATAAGATCACTTAAAAATTAGTATTTTCGAATCGTTAGAAATTTTAAAATCATACAATAATTCACCAAAAATTCTTAAATCGAAAAATAGAAATTCCCGAAAGCTTTATTTTAAAAATAGCCGCTCGGGGGGGGGGGGGGGGTCAGTAGGCTAGGCGGTAGCGTGACAACGAGCTAACCAGGGGACCCGGGTTCGAATCCGACTCGAGGCAGCCAGCTAATTTTAAAAATATAGCTAGTATCGTAATTGGGCTTATGGCTAGAAAGGCCGAAAAGCCAAAAAAAAAAAAAAAAAAAAAAAGAAATAGCCGCTCAAATAAAAACTTCATGAACGCCACTGGATAAATGCGGGGTTTAAATTTACTTTAATTTTTTATATGCTTTCTCCAAATTTGAGAAAGATATAGAGAAAAACGAAGGACCGGGTTTATATCTATTGTTTAGCTTACCAACGAGGTTGTAAATCTCGCCGCGAATAAATTGTAAGTCTATTCCACTAAACAATCGATATCAAATATATCTTCGATAGGACGCTAGTTCTTACTATATATATAACTGCTTGAAATCCTCAATTAGTATCTTTAAGGATGGATGTCTATAGGAAAGAAATGAAAGATAAAGTTTTCTTCAACAAAAATATATATTTGATGTAAAATAATGAATTGTTAATAAAGACAAAAGATAAAATGAAACAAACAAGTAACTGAAGGTTGTTGTATATATATTTAGATATGTAGACAATTTATAAAAATATACTTAAACTTTTAGACATATAATATATTTTATTATATGTCTAATTACAAATGAATGGTTTCAGTGGTGGTAAGTTCAGCCTCTGAATTATCTGTGCTGGGAGAGATGAATAGGTGTTCCTTTTGTCTCGGAACCAATGGGAATCGCTTTTGAGTGTCGGCACCTTGGGTGTGCACAAAACTGCAGCAGTGTATAAACCTGCAGTATTTTATTTTAGGAACCTTTCAGAGAATTGATTATACCTTCAAGTCACTTTTAACGATATGCTTGCTTATTTCAACAAACTAACTTTTATTTAGTTATTAAACTAAATATTTATTGACTATGACGAAAATTATAGTCGAATGAATATACCAGCGTAAAATGTGGTTCGATATTTATTGAGATGTTGACTCGAAGAAATTTGAAATAAGAAGGCTGTCAAAATTACGATATCAAAAGGAAGTTGAGTTCGAAAAGGATGCATCTTAGGGTGTTTCTAGGGCACAAAAAATCCCTAGTGCCGAGAAACCGAATTGGCGTGGATTTTGAGTTTTCTATAAGATTACTTATATTTAACCAGCCACTTACAGCTAAAATAAAACAGATATAAATTTCAATTCTTAACTTGAAAAATTCTTAACCTAACCACATGAAAAATTTTATCCTTTCATTCATAAATTAATTCTTGTGAATCCATTGTAATAGACTGATGAAGAGGGCAAAACCCTCGAAACTATAGTCTCGTTATAAAAAAATAAAATTTATAATTCCAGCAGAAGACACACTTTTTTATTGTCTCCTTCAATCAAAATATACCATTAAGATTATTTTGATGGGTACTAAAGAAAAGTCAAAAAACAAAGGAAATAAAAAATTAAAATTTTTCAAATTGTCCGATTTTTGTCGAATGCACCAGGTATAGGTACGAAATCAAATTAAACATAATAAATAAACTTAATAAAATATAACATTTCTACACTGTGGTGCAAAAATGTGGAACATTTAGAAAAATTTAGTTTTTTCAAATAATTTTCAAAAAAAAAAAAACATATTTTATTTAAACTTTTAATACATTCTTTTTAGAAAAAAATACAAAATAAGCTGACGTGTTCTGATGTGGCCATCCACTTGACTTTATCATACACCCTGGCTTCTCCCTTATATTTAATATTTAATAAAATTATTTATAATCACGTAGGGGAGGGGTTAGTTTTTGCATTTTTAGACTTCTGGGGGCACACTGATTATTTATACAAAATTTGGTTGAGTTTGATAAATGGCCAAGATTTTCATTTTTTGACCCCCCCCCCCCCATTTTGGGCGGTTAGTTTTTGCATTTTTAGACTTCTAGGGATCCGCTGATTATGTATACAAAATTTTGTTGAGTTTACTCAAATGGTCTGGATTTTTAATTTTTAACCCCCATCCACCCCCTCAATTTTGGGTCGATATGCACAAAAATCTAATCAGCTCTTAATATCAATGGACCAAAACTACGTGTGAAATTTGGTTTCGATATTCACACTAGTTTTTGAGCTAACTCATCCACAAAAATTTGGTAACGCACAGACTAACAGACATTTTGACAAAACAGTTATTAACTCGAAAAATATAATTTTTTCGATGTTCTCTTATTAAAGCTTTTTTGTAGAGCGAAATGCCATGGTTTCGCTCAATTTTTTTAATCAAAATAGTTTAAGCCGTTTTTGAGATATTTCAAAAAAAGAAGGAAAAACCACTTTTTTCATGCACGATTACAATACTTGACCATAGCCTGTATGGTAAAATAAAAATTATTTAAACTGTTTTTATATGTGATTTTTGAATTTGATAATTTTAATCTTGTTTTTTTTTAAACTGTATCCATAGTAGAACAATGTTTCAAACTATATAGTAACCATATAGTGCCTATATAGATTTTCAGACTCTATTAAGGAACTATATAGTTACTATTGAAACATTGAAACATTGTGCTACTAGGGATGTATTATACTCTTCGATTTTTTTGATAATTTTTTATTTTAAACTTCTATTCATCTACAAATTTTAAGACCGGATTAATAGTGGTCCTATGATAACACAGGTCGACAAAAATTTGTACACGTAAACCTAACAATGAATTCCAGTAGAATTTCATAAGCTAATTTTCATGCAATTTCTCGATTTTTACAACACGTCAGAGTTTCGAGATACTATTGGTCAAAACGACGAAAAAGGCCATTTTGACCTATTTTCGAGTCCCATTAAATATTAAACAACAATATTTGCAATCAAAATATTTTGTCGACGTAATAGAAAACAGCTTCCTCTTTGATTTTCAAATTACCACTTGTTTTTAGCTCAATTAGAATCCGAGTTATCAGTAAAAAAACTAAGACCATATGTTTTTATCTATGTTTATTGTCCTTTATAATCACATAGTTTTAATTTTTTAGTTATAACTCGAGTTCTAATTAAGCTAAAAACAAGTGGTAATTTGAAAATAAACGAGGAAGTTATTTTCTATTACATCAACAAAATATTTTGATATAATAATATTATTATATTAAAATGTTTCACCTAGAACCAACACCGAACTCCTTAAAAGTTATTAAAATATTTTGATTTCAAATATTGCTGTTTAATATCTAATGGGATTAGAAAATAGGTCATAATGCCCTTTTTCGTCGTTTATTATTATTAGTACCTGGAGCTACCGAGCGATGCACGGTAACCAAACCCCCCTGGACCCCCACCCCCCACCGCCACCCTAACCTTGTCCCCGAAACCCGACCTCACCCCACCCCCCGGATCCTCCCCCATTGCACCCCACCTCCTGCACTCCCCACATCCATATCCACCCCGCACTCACTTTTTTCATTTCTAGCTTTCTAGTGGTCCACAGATTATGTGTATATAGGTATATAAATAAATTCAGTATAATCATTTTTTTTAATTAAATAACAATTTATCGAGTTTTATAATAATCAATTAAATAAATAATAAATAATAATTTTATTGAAATAATTTTTTACATGAAATAATGTATACATTGTATTTGAGGCTTCGATTTCGGAGATTACTTCTCCACCATCGACTGTAATTGATCTTCAAGCTTGCGATAATATTTTTACTCCGTGTTTTTTAATAAGAGGAATTTTAATCAATTAAATTGGCAAATTCTAATATATAACGATATTTGGTATAAAGTATTAGTGGGTTTTAAAATTAAAAAACCAATTAATAAATAAAAGATAATTTAAAAAATGTAAACAAACTTTTTTATTGAGAGTTTTATCTATCAATAATTACTTTAATTAAGAAAAGATCAATTAAGATGAGATTTGTCGAGGTCCAGAACTAGCCAGATCGTTTTCTCATCTTCAAAACTTGTTAATAGAGTTGGTTTCATGAAAATCGGTAGAGCCGTTTTCAAAATAGAACAATGATACAAATATATATATAAACAAACAATTTTTGCTCGTTTAATAAGCGTAGATAACCACTACAAAAGCAAACTTTATATGCATAATAGGTATTTTTCCTTTATTTTGATGCACACTGAATAAGAAAAATCATGAAATAAATCTTAGGAAAAAAATTTTTGTCGACCTGTGTAATTAGTATTTTAGTTTGTTGAAAGAAAATCAAAATCAAAAATCCACTAAAAAATGTCAAAAAATGCAGGAAATCAAAAATTAAAATTGTTTCAAATCGTCCGATTTGTCATGGAATGCCCCATACATATATATATATAGAAGATATATGAGGAGGAGTAAGAGTTGTTTTTGGTTGTGCGTTTCTTTCCACTTGAATCTGTTTAAATAACAAAATAAGAGTGTGTTTGTGTATTTGTGTGTGTGTGTTTGTGAGTATTTAGGGGTTGAAAAGAGAAGAGACGAGACGAAAAGAGAGTGTGGTGGTCGAGTGGTGGTGGAGGAGAGGTGGCAAGAAGAGAGGGAGGGGGTAGGGAGTGGAGGGGGGTCGAGGAGGGGAGGGGAGTTTGCTCTCGTGGTGGGTGAGGGAGAGGGAGTCAGTCGTTGGCAAGTGTCGGCGCGAATCGCGAGTGCCAAGCCAAAAGGACACTGCGACCGTCCTTACTATTTAGGTACTTTCCAAATATTACCCCCTACAAAAAAGCAACAAAAACAACAACAACATTTCTAGTGATTAAAAAATTAATATACACAATTTTATTTTGTGATTTTTTTTTTTTTTTTTTTTTTGGAATCGAAAGAAAATTATTCAACGCTTAGAAAAATGGTATGTATTTTTTTTATAATATTTTAATAAAATTATATTTATTATCTATTAGAAGGGATGCTTTACGAAAATTTTCTATTGATATAATCTTGCGGAAATTAAGATCTCGCGAAAATTTAAGATAAACACAATTATATTTATAAGATTGGATCTGAGAATTTTATTTATATTAATTAATTTATTTATTTTCCGAGGATCTTAATTATCTTTTAGAATAGGTGTTGATTTTCTTTGTTTCCAAAAAATAATAACATACCTATATAGTAAAGAAAATTTAAAAAAATAAAATTTAAAATAAAAAATACTTACTAGGTAAATTTTGAAAAGTTTATTATATTTTTCAAAATTTTCTTTACTTTATTTTAAAATGTTTTACCAAGAATAACCAACACCATTCTCCTTTAACAAAATTCTCAATATGTCCTGAAATTTTCAATTATTTAAGTACACTGGAAGGATTTAATCAATTCATGTCTTTGTAAAACCCCTACAATTTTATTTATATAGTACCTACTACAGATAAGTAGTCATTTTTCCACAAATAAAAATCGAATTAAAATTTAAATCGAATGATTATTTTGAGAAGGGTCGATCGAATTTAATATGGGGTCGAAATAATAATAATAATAATAATATTTTTCTATAATGAATATGTGAAGATTGTGTGTAAATCAGAGCTTACTTTATAAAAAAAAAAAATGCTTGAAAAAAATCTAATTATAAAATACTACTCTTATTAAACGGGCAAAAATTGTATATTTATATATATATATATATATATATATATATATATATATATTTATTTATATATTTGTATCTTGGTTCTCTTTTGAAAACGGCCCTACCGATTTTGATGAAATTCTTGGGTCCTGGTTTTGGGGTTGACAATTCGATCTGTCACGGTCTCATCTTCGACAAAATTGTTTTTGATGGGTTTTTTTCGTAATCAAATTAATTATTCTCAGGTAGACAAATCCCATTCTTAGGGATTTAAAAAAGGTTTCCTTTTTCTTTTGTGCCCAGGCAGACAATGGGTTGCCTTAATACATTGTTCTCAAAGGCCTTGAAGAAGTGATTGTGTATTTTAACATATTTTGTTCAACCTAAACGTTAGAAATATTAATAAACGTTTTATAATTATTTTTATAAAGAATTTTATTTAATAGAATAAAAAATAATCAAGAATTTATTTAAAAATATATTTCGCATAAGCAGGCCTCAATTTTCTGAAAAAACAACACATTTTGATAGGTTTTATTTATTAACAATTGGATGAATAAAAATGAATCATATGGTTGAATCAAAACAGGTGCAGGATCCGAGGGTAGGTCGAGGTTTCAGGGGTGGGGTCGAGCGGGGTGGAGGTGGGGGGGGGGTACAGTGGTCGAATATTATATATTTTTTAATTTTTTTTAATTTGAAAACGGCTCTCAAATAAAAATCGACATTTTTATCAGAATTATAAATTAAAAATAATATTAAAATAAAGCTTTTAACTGAAGGAAGAAGTTACCGAGCATCGCTCGGTGCCTCCAGGTACTAGAATTATTAAATTATATTGGCATCAAGCTGAGGACAACCTCAGTGATTTCTCTTTATAAAACAACTTATATAATTATTTTTGTTGGCTGTCCTTTTGGGATCTCGCGATTGGCTCAAAATTAAATTGACCAAAGATGAAAGGACAGAGGGATAAAAGATTTAATTAATTAATCAAATGAAATTTGAAAAAACACCTGTTAATTTGTTTATTCTCTTATTATATCAAATTATAAAATTTGGAGACAAATTACATATTAAAATTTTTCAAGACTCGGTATGCTTTTTGACTTTTTCATACGCGGTATGGTAAAGTATTATATATAATTGTGTATTTAAAAAAGTGATTTATTTTTCTTGCTTCACATTTTCGAAATATCTTAAAACTGGCTAAATAAGTAAAAAATTGAATTCATTTTAAGTTAATTAAATTAATAACTAATTTTAGTAATAGTTTATCTTTATTTATTTATTTTTTACTTTACCATACAGGGTATGGTCAAGTATTGTAATCGTGCATTAAAAAAGAGTTTTTTCCTTCTTTTTTTTCAAAATATCTCATAAACGGCTTAAACTATTTTGATTAAAAAAATTGAGCAAAACCATGGTATTTCGGTCTACAAAAAAGCTCTAATAAGTGAACATCAAAAAAATTATATTTTTAAAGATAATAATTGTTTTGTCAAAATGTCTGTTAGTCTGTTAGTCTGTGCTTTACCAAGTTTTTGTGGACGAGCTAGCTCAAAAACTAGTGAGAAAATCGAAACCAAATTTCACAGGTAGTTTTAGTCAATTGAGATTAAGAGATGATTAGATTTTTGTGCATATCGACCCAAAATTAAGGTGAGTTGAGGGGTGGGGGGGGGGGGGGTTAAAAATAAAAAATCTATGCCATTTGAGCAAACTCAACCAAATTTTGTATACATAATTAGTGGGACCCCAGAAGTCTAAAAGTGCAAAAACTAACCGCCCAAAATGAGGAGGGAGAGGGTTCAAAAAATGAAAATTTAGGCTCTTGTACCAAACTCAACTAAGTTTTGTATACATAATCAGTGGGACATCAGAAGTCTAAAAAGGCAAAAACTGCCCGAAATGGTGGTGGGGGGGGGGGGGGGGTTAAAAAATAAAAATCTTGGCCATTTACCAAACTAAATCAAATTTTGTATACATAATCAGTGGCCCAGAGTAATCTAAAAATGCAAAAACTAACCCCCCTCCCCTACATGATTATAAGTAATTTTATTAAATATTAAATATAAGTGAGGGGCCAGTTTGTATGGTAAAGTCAAGTGGATGTCCACATCAGAGCACGTCATCTTATTTTTTTATTACTAAGACGGCTTTGTCCAGAGCTCATACCTAGTATTGAAAATTTTTTCAATTATTCCTTTAATTCCAATTTAATTTTCTACATATAATCCTTTTGACATGTTTCTAAAAGTTAATCAAAGTTAAGAATATATCACGCGGCTAGTTTTGAGTTGAATAAATAATAAAATAATATATGTATTAAGTTTTTGAATATTATTGCATTTTTTTTTTTAATTTCAACATCCCAAGATCGTTATATCCTACAATATTAAAGTTAAAATTTAAATAAAAAAAAAAAAAGAAAGATATTCCAATGGCCGTATCAAAGATCTTATTTTTGATTTTATGTCAAAAGAGCTTTTTTATTCATCCCTCTCGGGAATCGAATCAAAAATATTTAATAACATCTTTCTTTGATACAGCTCTTGGTCTCTTTTTTCTTATAAATTTAAATAAAATAAACCAATATGGCTTTATCATACATCTACCCATCTTATTTCAATATAAATGTACAGAATGTACATGGATTTATACAAATAAGGTGACATAAAGACCCTAAAATTGATAAAGGCCATAGGGATATAAACATACTGAATCGGCCACCGAAAGATAATTTAATGATACTTAGAGGATAATTAGGTACTTTTGAGAAAATGCAAAATATGTAAAAAACAGATTTTTTTCAGTATTGACTAAACCGATTGACCTAAATTTTTAATTTTGGGGACTGAAAATAGCTTCTAGAAAAAAAAATTATAAGTTATACCGGCTTATAAGATCCTTGAAAAAAATGTTCAATTTTTGACCATGATACAATTTTGGCACAATTATGAAACTATTTTTTTTTCAAACCTTATCTACACTGGAGTGCAAAAAAATTGACCCACCAATAAGAACTTTATTAAATAGTAAATCATTTTTAATTTTTTTACAAGTAACCATACATTATTGAAATTATTGCTTATTGCAAGTGTAATTGTCACCTGTCGTTAACTTAGCCCTTGATTAATTAGGTACACAATTTGAACTGGTTGAACTTCAGAAATATTCATTTTGTATATTTTATATTTCTATCAATGATGCTTCTTAATTCGAAATTATTCATTTTATTGATATTTCAAATGGAATTTAATATTTTATTAAAACTTTATTTAAATTAGAGTAATATTGAAAAAGTATGATAATTTGTAATTGTATCTTTTCATTTATTTTGTTTTATAAAATTCAAATATTATCAACAATATTTATTGAATATGTTAGTTTAAGAGTTAATAGAACAAATTATATGAATATTTGTAAAAATTTTAAAATAATTTGCTATTTAATAAAGTTTTTATTAGTGGGTCGATTTCTTTGCTCGGTAGTGTATTTCCCTATAATACTATGACCTTTTTCAAATTTTTAAAAAAGGTAGGCTATAGTAGAAAAAAATAAAAACCACTTTTTGGCCCAAATAATTGAATTTTTTCCGGAAAGAAAATTTTCTTGTCTTCCATTAATTCGGTAATTTTTGGTTATATCTATGTCTCAGGTTAATAAAAATATATAAATAATCGAGTTTTATAATAGAAAGTTGCTCCTAAAAACATTTGTTAAAACAACTATGAAATTGCTTATTGATATTTAACTGTTGTGATTTTTGACATTCAAATTCAATGACTCTAAAAAAAAAATTTCAATGTGAGTGTTTTATGAAAGAGTCATTGAATTTGAATGTTGATCTAAAAATAATTTTTGGACAGAATGATATAATGGTACATATTGTGATAATTTCGATGTGAAGGAATTTTTCCCATCTTAAGATTGTTTCAAGGCTGAAGATGACATATTTGTAATTGTCGAAACGTTCCTGGGTGACAATAGAATAAGGAAAAATAAAAGATAAAAATGTGTTTTTGTCAAAAAAGGAAAAAAAACTGACACCTATTTAAAAAAGAATTGTATCCTCAAAAAATTTAGATATATATGTAATAATTTCATTTTTAAAAACAAAGAAATTACAAGAATTGCACTATTTTAAAATCTAAAATAAATAAATTTTTAAGATGATTGACTTGTTAAACCTGCATACATTTTTTTTATACCACGCAAGGCCTAAAAGACCAGGGTAAAATATTTCTCCAATCAAAATGTTTAAAAACTGTATTTTTTTCTAAATTTTGAAATGTTTTTTTTTGACGACGGGGGAACCGTGATTGAAATTAGGTGTACACGTCTTTGGAATTATTTTGGAATTCATTAGATAATGCCCTTTCATCTATTGTCTTCTGCTTGGAAATGAAAGTAGAAGTGGAAGTAGGTGTACATGATATTAGTTCGTGGTTCACCCCTCGGTTTTTGAAAATAATTATTCTCTGAATGGTTGTAATATGTTAGAAATAAGCTATCTCAGTAGAAATTTTTTATGGTTAATTTCAAATATTTCGAACGCATATGAGCTTTAATCATCAGTGGAACCCATTTATTCCATCAATATGTCAGCTCTCCAATACAATAATACAACTGACGCCCAATTCTCCGCCATTCCACGCACCGTTTGTGATGGGTCAGTCTCCACCCAGGTCCTCAAATCTTCGTCCTGGATTACTCTAGGTCGACCACTTCGGGGCTCATCTTCGAGGCTAAAATCTCCGAAACGAAATTTCGCAAATCAACGTCGAACAGTGAGGTCATTAACACTATCATTGCCAAATGCCTGGTTCGGCAGTGCTTTGGTTCAATTTGAATTCGTAGAGAAAAATTGGTCGAAAATCGCTTAACGACATCATATAATATAGACCTGAAAAGAGGCAAAAAAATTAAAATTTGGAAAAAAATGAACACCATCAATGCATAGAATACAAAATTCTCTATCGATCAGTATATACCACGACACAGTAGAATAATTATTTATTGAGATATGGTGCTACAAAAACACATGACATTAAAACGGACAAAACTTTTGAAACAACCTAATATTATATCAATCATTACAAACGACATGGTCCATGTTGTCTGTTATCAGTTTCTAGCTCAACCCCTCCCTCCCCTCTAACGAAACATTGTTAAAAATCATTAAAAATTACTTCAATATATTTCGATAATAAAATTCAAAATATTTATATTTTTAGGTATTAACGTTAAAAAATATCCATTAGTAAAGGCAACATTTTTTATTCCTGGCACGTTTGAGAGATTTAATTAAAATTTTTAAATGATTTTTTATAATAATATAAAATATATAATAATTATATACTTCTTATATATTGTGTACAATATATTAATAAAAGTAAACTTTTTGTTTTCCAAACAATATTAATAAATAATAATTAAGTTATAAACGATATTGTTTTATTTTCAATTGTTTTTAATTAAATACCAAAAAAAAATAAATAAACATTTTTCCAACTTATGTTTTGAATTTTTCAATTAAATATTTTACTTGATGATAAACATAAAAAACTTTTTTGTTGTTGAAATGTGGCTTAAAAAAATTATACACTCGCGAATTAATGAAAATTTTTATTGCATATTTGAGCAAGAACGAGTAGGTATGAAAAGTTCACTAACCCGATGAGAGGACAATTTGATTTTCCTAAAAAATTATCATATTTTGATATTTTGAATTAATTTATTGTTTATTTTGATTGTATAAAATAAATATACAGCTCTATTATCAAAACGTTTATTAAATATTCAAACTTTTTGGGAGAAATTCTCCCTATATCAATGGAAATTTGTAAAAATAATTGCTTTAAAAAGATATTAAATACGAGCTTTTCGTGCGTGCCTTCGAAACTCGGCCCTCCGGGCTGGTGCCCTGGCGGGCGGCGTCTCGGTCCAAAAATTTTATTCCTCTTAAAAAACCACACTCCAAATGTATACCTGTAAACCCCCGAAAATACATACTCTCATAAAAGTTTCGCCTCATTTTCGTCCTGACACAGCTACAGAAATGAGAATCTAGATATAAATCTGGAAGTATTTCTTATTTCTATAATCTACAGCATTGTGATATTTTTTGTGTGGAAATATGTAGATTTATTTAAATAAGTGGGATCGTGTGAGGAGGAGAATTATATTAAATCATTTTTTTAAAATTTGGGATCGATAATCGATATAAGGCTCCAAATATTTAAAAGAGATCAGGAGTTGTTTGTATGACAGGCTGCTCCAGTATTGCCATGAGAAACTCGGGCGTGCGCTCTTTCTGTGCGCAAAGAAAAGCAAATTGAATATTTAATTTTTGAGTGGTGAGGGGGGCGGGGAGGAGGAATAATTATCAATATATTTCATGTTTCTTAATTTAAAAATCAATTTGACTCTCATTTCAAAATTCGAGTCCAAATTACGATTATATTTCAAATTTGCCGCAAATATGCCGACGGCGCTCCCTGTCGGCGGCATTACGTCAGCGTTGCAGCAAATTAATCTGGACTAATCTATATAGTATATTTTGGTAATTCTACGGTAACTGTGGCGCCGCGGCGATCTGACGATGGATTCTTATAGTACTCACCAAAATAAGACGAAAATGAAGAATACCATTTTTCGAAATTTCGTATTGTTTTTGAGATATCCAGTTTAAAAAATAATATTTTTTTATTTATTTTATTTTATTTTTCAATAGTTTTTTTATAGAAACCACGGAAACCGTAGTATCACGGGTTCCGTGTGGCGCTGCTACTGACGACGGATTCTTTTAGGAAATGAATATTAATTAAAAAATAATTAGTAAATGCCCAAAAAAATTCGAAAATGTAAAAGTCGTTGCCGGTTCGATTAAGATATATTCAGTTCGGTTCGGTTCGGATCGTATATCTTCATTTCGGGCTGGTTTTCAGGCGATTAGGTTGGCGTTAGACAATTATTCGGTTCGACCCGAACTGAATATATCTTAACCGAACCTTTCAAAGTTGTTCGGGAACCTATTTTTTTATCTAAATGAACCGAGATGATGAATAGAACCTATAGAAAGTTCTAAAAGTGAAGAGTGTCAACGCCCACTGGCCTCTTGAGACAATTTGAGGCATCAAAGTCCATAAACTCAATTTCAGTTCAAATTTATAGTTTAAAATTTTATTTTTACTTTCCTACTTATTTTGTCTAGTTCTAGTAGGGGAGACCGGATCTAGTTGATACAGGCCAAAACACTTCCTAATGCGTTGACGCAGACAAGTGGCGACTGGCTAGACAACAGATTGGAACTCTGCAATCAAGCGTGATCACTTGAAGGAGGTTGTTTCGCTTTGTTAGTTGTGAACTAAAAACTGTTTTTCATTGTCGAAAGTAAATTTTCACTACTGTTTTTCAATTATTATTGTAAGTTAATATGTTCGTAAATTGTGTTATCGACGACACCACGTTGTTACATGTTATAAACTATTAAACTAAAAAATTAAAAGATAAATTTTTTTTCTTTTTTCAATATATATATTTAAAAAGAAAAAAAAATTATCTTTTAATTTTTTTGCAACGAAATTTTCTCTGGAGAGAGACGGACTGGTAGAAATTTTAATTGAAAGTAATGGAAGGCAGCCCAGAGGTAGTGAGGAAATAAAAAATTAACACATATAAAATAAGGTGTAATTTATTGGAATCCTTCCTCCTTTCCTTTCAAACCGACGTTTCGGAGGATTTTTCCCTCCTTCTTCAGGGTTTCAAAGGGTCAATGAATGAAACAAATAAAATGTTTCCTTCTTCTCTCCAGTTTGAAAGGAAAAGAGGAAGGATTCCAATAAATTACACCTTATTTTATATGTGTTAATTTTTTCTTTCCTCACTACCTCTGGGCTGCCTTCCATTACTTTCAATTAAAATTTATCTTTTAATTTTTTAATTTTAATGTGAAATAAGTGACCCAGTATCCTTAACTCATAGTAAATCCATATTAAATAAAATATTTATTTACTCTTATCTTTAATAAATAATTGTATATTCGTATGCTGTCTCATTTTAAATTTGTATATATATGTATGTGTGTGTTGTGTGATCGAGCTTTTATCAATGTTCTGTATAAACTGATGGAGTCGGCACATTGGTGGGGGAGTGGTTTCCACTGAGGAAGAGATGCTGAGAACGCTCTCGAAATATTTGGAATAACCATTTGAAAATCAAAATAAATTACTGGAAAGAAGCAAATTCAGTTTATTTATCCTAACAATAAAAAATTAAGTATTTTTATATAATCAAGAATATTTGAGTTTATGGATAAAAAAAAATTTGTTTAAATTGAGAGAAATGACATGAAATCTTTAGTGACAATTTATAGAATAGTGTGTAATTATATAAAATTAATTAAAATTCTAAAAACCCCGACAGGGTGTCGAGTGCAGATGTAGGAAGGTTCCTGGTAGTGGTAGTGGTAGTATAGAAAAAGAGATCGACCCAGTCCCCTATCGAAATGCATAGCATGCGAGAAGAGTTCGGTCACACTAATTAAATCTTTTATCTATTGTCTGAAATCAAATTGTATGAGCGGAATTTAAATCCCCCCCCCACCCCGGTCCCGTCCCCCTCACACATATACGTCTCTTAAATATCACCCCCCTTTCAAACCCACTTACACACAGAGGTAAAGTAAAAAACAAATAAATGTTTTATTTATAAAAAATAGAGAGCCACTACAGGGTGTTTTTAAACGTAAAACACGATCCTATTAATGGAAATGCAATGTATGTCAGAAATTGGGAGGGTTTTTAATTGTACTTTTTAAAAAACAATTATACGATTTGTTTTTAAAAAACCTTTTATTTGTTTATAGCCCAGTAAATAGAGGATCCAAAAAGTGGTTAATTGCAGGAAAATATTTTTTTTCTAGGATCGTATGGGTATGCAAAATCTATGTTTGCGACCTCGAAATTGTGGGGGACAACTTTTGGTGGCCGCAAAACCTCGAAAATTTTGGACTTTTTCCAGTTTTTCGCTTATAACTCAAAAAATAACCTTCCTATAATAAATTAAAGTACCTGGAGGCACCGAGCGATGCTCGGTAACTTCTTCCTTCAGTTAAAAGCTTTATTTTAATATTATTTTTAATTTAAAATTCTGATAAAAAGGTCGATTTTTATTTGGGAGCCGCTTTCAAATTAAAAAAATACAAAAATATATAATAGTCGCCCAATGTAGCCCCCCCCCCCCCACCTCCACCCCGCTCGACCCCACCCCAAAACCTCTCCCTAACCCCGGATTCCCCACCAATGCGTCCCACCTTCTGCACCTGTTTTGATTCAACCATATGATTCATTTTTATTCATCCAATTAATAAAAAAAATATTGAGACCTGCTTATGCGAAATATGTTTTAAAATAAATTCTTGATTATTTTTTATTCTATTAAATAAATAAAGTTCTTTATAAAAACAATTATAAAACGTTTATTAATATTTCTAACGTTTAGGTTGAACAAAATATGTTAAAATCCACAATCACAATACTTCTTCAAGGCCTTTTAGAACAATGAAACAAACAACCCATTGTCTGCCTGGGTATAAAAGGAAAAGGGAAACCTTTTTTAAACCCTGAGAATGGGATTTGTCTACCTGAGAATAATTAATTTGATTACGAAAAAACCCATCAAAAACAATTTTGTCGAAGATGAGACCGTGACAGATCGAATTGTCACCCCAAAAATTCCCTAACCCGTGGATTGCATCAAAATCGGTAGAGTCGTTTTCAAAATATAACCAAGATACAAATATATAAACAAACAAATATATATACAAATAAATAAATAAATATACAATTTTTGCTCCTTTAATAAGAGTAGATAGGACAAATTTCGTGTCTATTAAAAAAAATAGAAAATTGGTCCAGTATTTCTATTTTTTATGGGGATCAAAAAAACAGTCTGCCCGTATCACTTTTGAATACCGCATATTTTGCAATTTTTTCTCATTTTGACCATGAAGAAGCATGATTTCAACAAAGACCACTCTATACATTGTTAAACTAGATTCAATTTGCTCTAATTAAAAAAGTTTCATCTTAATTGGATAATGGTAACCCGTGTCGCAAAAAGGTTGAAGTTTGGAAAAACTGCAATTTTTTGCAAAAACTCGCAATTTTTCATTCATAAAATGAACACTACTCATCCTAGAAAATTGATTCCTATTTCATTCTGTAGGAAATCTTATTGAATTGAACGTATACTTCCATGATAAGAAATGATCCATTCTTTCAAAAAATCAAAGTTTTTCCTTCATAAAATAAAAACCACTCATCTTAGAAACTTGATTTTTGTTTCATTCTGTAGAGAATTTTGTTCACTTGAACGTTTGCTTGGACCACTTTTTTGATAAAACTCTTAGATTTATAGATATCCAGCATTTTCCATGAGGCGTTTGAGGATTCAGATCATATCCCGTCAGGAAAATGTAGAATATCTATAAATCTAAGAGTTTTATCAAAAAAGTGGTTCAAGCAAACCTTCAAGTCAACAAAATTCCCTATAGAATGAAACAAAAATCAAGTTTCTAGGATTATTGGTTTTTATTTTATGAAGGAAAATTTCAATGTTTTTTGCAAAAAACTGCATTTTTTTTCAAAACTTCAACATCATTCCGGTACGGGTTACCATTATTCAATTAAGATGAAACTTTATTTAAAGTGTAGCAAATTTAATCTAGTATAAAAATGCATAGAGTGGTCTTTGTCAAAAACGTGCTCCTTCATGTTCAAAATGTAAAAAATCAAAAAGTTCGAATTTTTGGGATATTCTAAAGTAATAAGTAAAAATATATTTTTCTAGGTGGGTTTCCTTTTGTAACTCCTGATGATGGGCTCATAACCCGAAATATATATCGAGATAAAAACTCAAAACATATATTTGTTTTATTTGTGAAACCCACCTAGAAAAATATATTTTTACTTATTATCTATTAAAATGTTTCACCTAGAACCGACACCAAATTCTTTAAAGATTATATTCTAAAGTGATCCCGGTGGCTGTTTTCTGGATCCCATTAAAAGTAGAACTACTGGACCAATTTTTTATTTCATTACATGACGCGAAATTTTATTCTCTTTAATTTAGTATGGGACGGTTATTTACAAAATATGAACTGTTTTCGAGTTATAAGCGAAAAACTGGAAAAAGTCAGAAAATTTCGAGGTTTTTCGGCCACCAAAAGTTTTCCCCCACACATTCGAGGTAGCAAACTTAGATTTGGTATACCCACACCGAGGGGTGAACCGCAATTGGAATTAGGTGTACACCATCTTTGGGATTATTTGGAATTCATTAGATAATCTATTGCAATCTATTGTCTTTTACTTGGAAATGAAAGTGGAAGTGGAAGTAAGTGTACACGATTTTAGGTCGCGGTTCACACCTCGATTCACACCATACCAAACGATCCTGAAAAATCTTTTCCCATAATTAATGTAAGCTGAAACCCCCGTATTCACTGGGCAAAATGTCACAATTTTTATTTCAAGTAGTGAATTAGAAATTTAATAGAAATACAAGTTAAAGAACAATTTAGGGGTTTTTAGGCTAAGAACTGACTCTAAGTTGCAGGGGGTCAAAAGTACCTCGAAATTGTTCGTGTAAATAGTGTGCAGCGTGTGCACGGTCAATGCCCGAACTTGGCTTGCGCACTCTGTTGCGCTATGATTTACTAATTTTATTTAAGTAACTAAGTTAATTATTGTCATTTATATTTAGTCGAGTCTGTGCCTTCAAGCAGTAAGGACGTAAAAATAAAGTGTATTTTGAGTATTTTCAAAATACAAAATAATTGAATCATTTTATATACAAAATACAAATTACATTAGAAATCACTAATTTCAATATAGTTCAGTCAAATTGTAATCAAATCGACCCCTAAGCGGGGCGCTGAATTCAAATCTGTGTTCTCCCACCAAAATTTCGAGACGCAACATTGTAGAAAAAAAAATGTGAAATTTTCCATTTTTTGGCGGTTTTTCGCTCATAACTCGAAAACTATCAACTTTTCGTAAATACTCTTCCTATACAAAATGAAAGTTCATAAACTTTCCTACAAATTTTATTATAGGTATTTTTCTCTAACCAACCGTTCGGGCTCAAGCGCAAAATCCAAGTTTTCGACCCCTGCAGCCCCAAAAACTCGCACTTTTTTCGATTTTTTCCCATTTTGACCATGAAAGAGCACGTTTTCGACAAATACCACTCTATACATTTTTGAACTATATTAAATTTTCTACCATGCATATAAAGTTTCATCTTAATTGAATAATGGTAACCCGTGCCGCAATGAGGTTGAAGTTTTGAAAAACTGTAATTTTTGCAAAAAATTGCAGATTTTCCTTCATAAAATAAAACCCACTCAACCCAAAAACTTGATTTTAATCTTATTCTCTAGGAAATTTTGGTAATTTGAGCATTTACTTGGACCACTTTTATGTTAAAACTCTTAAAAAACTTGGATTTTGCGCATTAGCCCGAACGGTAGGTCGCAGAAAAAAACCACAATAATGAAATTTGTAGGAAATTTTATGAACTTTTATTTTGAATAGGGAGGTTGATACGAAAAGTTGATAGTTTTTAAGTTATAATCGAAAAACCGCCAAATAAGGATCATTTTCAGCGTTTTTTTCCATTTCTACAATGTTGCGTCACGAAATTTTGGTGGGAGACCTCAGATTTAGATTCAGCGCACCAAAAAACATATATATGCAAAAAATCAGAACTATCCCAGAATTTTTCTGATAAAAACACAATTTGACTGGACTAATACAAAATACGAAAATATCGAAAATACGTATTTTAAATACTGTCCATCTCTGTTTATAACTTTTTAGTTTTTAAGCTACAATACTCTAAAAGTGTGTCACAATATGGAACCCTAAAAATTAATCACTCACTACACTTTACAAAAAGTGTACCCCTTATCTTTGAAAAAAATAATTAATTAATTACAAAAGAAAAAATCGTAAAAAAGTAAATAAAAAAAATGCTTTATTTAACTTATCAAAGTTGGTCATAAAAAAGCACCTTGTAATAAATAATTAATAACAACAGGAAATACCCCTAGGCAATCCATTCTATTCATTCATATTCCATAGATTTTAACCCCCGTGTGTGGGCATATATATAAAACGAAGGACGGTGTTTTTATTATTATTATTTCAGGTTTAAATATTTTACTTTTGAAACTCAAATAGAGCTAGCCATCAGGAATAGACTTGAGAAATTTATTTGTTTAATTAAATAGACACTAAATAAATATAAATTATTTAAATATGAACTTGTGAGTGAAAAAAAGATTAACATTATGGAAAACTAAATCTTATTATATTAAAAAGAACCCTGTTTGGTGGCCCTATTTTATTATAATGAATTGGCTAAGGGGCCAGTTAAGGGAAAATAAAAAGTTGAAATAAAAATCAACTTCTATTTGATACTTTATCTACTCTTATTCTATTTTGAAAACGGCTTTACCGATTGTGATGAAACAAATTTTATTAACAAGTTTTGAGGATGAGAAAGCGATCTGGCTAGGTCTGGACCCCGACAAATTTAATCTTAATTGATCTTTTCTTAATTAAAGTAATTATTGACAGATGAAAATCTCAATAAAAAAGTTTGTTTATATTTTTTTCAATTATGTTTTATTTTTAATTGTTTTTTTAATTTTAAAACCCACTAATAGGTTATAGCAAATATTAATAATATATATATATATATATATATATATATATATATATTAAAATTAGGAATTTTTGAAGGGATTGAGAGAGGGAGAGAGAGGAGAGATACCAATCGATTTGATTGGGGAATAATGGAATTTAAATAATTATCGGAAAAGAGGTTTTTTTATCTAATTAGATTTTTCCTCTTATTAAAAACAAGGACTCAAGATGAATAAGGACACTCGATGGTGGAGAAGCAATCTCCGAAATCGAAGCTAAAATACAAGGTATACATTAATTAATGTAAAATAATTGGTTTAATAAAATTAAAAAAAAAAAAAAAAAAAAAAAAATTAGGAATTTTTGAGGAAGGACTTGGATAGAGGGAGAGATGAAATCCAATCGACTTGATTGGGGAATAATGGAATTAAATAATTATCGGAAAAGAGGTTTTTTTATCTAATTAGATTTTTCCTCTTATTAAAAACACGGACTAAATATGAATAAGGACACTCGATGGTGGAGAAGCAATCTCCGAAATCGAAGCTAAAATACAAGGTATACATTAATTAATGTAAAATAATTGGTTTAATTAGGAATTTTTGTTTGTTTTTAATTAACAGGTGTCTAAATCATAACATTACAGGTGTGTTTACAAATAAAGTGGCTTTTTTTTATATAACTTGGAAACAAATCTTATTTAATTTTTTGCTTTTATTTCAGATCCTATACGATTATTTTTTTCCGATTTATTTTTATAATGTTTATCAATATGAACGAATGTGGGCAAATTGGTGTACGAGTAAACAAATATACACATAATATATATGTGGACCATTATAAAGCTTAAAAAATAAATAAATAAATCTCTGGCTCGACAACCCTTCATGGGTCTTGGCCTACTGAATTGGTTGCTGTCCTAATTGGAAACAGTACCGAGGGGTCAAGTGGTTAGCTCAACGCACATCTACAACCTTCGTTTCAGTTTTCTTAACCGAGATTCGCTACTTCTCAATCAAGCAGCTACTCATTTATCCTCACGAGGCTGAGTGAACCCCGTTCCAGACCCTATACTTACAGAAAAATTTCTGAGCATAGCCGGGAATCGAACCCGGGACCTCCGGGTTGCCAGTCAGTTGCTCTGACCATTAGCCCACGGAGGCGGCTCCATTATAAAGCTTGAAATGCAAAAACTGGGTGAGGGGTGGGGTGGATGTGGGAGGTGCAGGAGGTGGGGTGCAGTTGCGGGGGATCCGGGGGTGGGAGGCGCGGTTGGTGTTGGGTGGGGCGGGGTGGGGGTGAGGTATGTCGTTTCGGGGGGGGGGGGGCGCAGGGGTTACCGTGCATCGCTCGGTGGCTCCAGGTACTACTTATTATATTAAACGAGCAAATCTTGTATATATATATATATATATATATATATATATCCGGTCGGATTCTCGAAAACGGCTCCACCGATTTGTATAAAATTCGCGGGTTAGGAGAGGGTTTTGTGATCGACATTCGATCTGTCACGGTCTCATCTTCGGCTAAGTTGTTTTTGATGTGTTTTTTGTTAATTGAAATAATTATTCACAGGTGGTTGTCTCGATAAAAATGTATATTTACATTTTTATTCAATTTCTCTTTAATTATTAATTGGTTTTTTAATTTTAAATTCCACTAATAGATCATTACAAATATTATTATATATATGTATATTAAAAGTTAAGCCATTTAATTGATTAAAAATCGAGTTTTAAATCCCACACGTATTTTTTCTATATTAGAATTTGACAATTTAATTGATGAACTCAAAAATCAATAATCTGTGTGCCACTACAAGGCTTGAGAAATCCAAAAACTGGGTGAGGGAGCGGGGGCAAGGGTGGAGGTGACTGTGGGGGAGATGTGGGGGGTGCAGTGGTGGAGGGGTACGGGGGTCGGGGGCGGAATTAGGGGTGGCCTCAGGAGGTGGAGTGAAGTGGTTGGGGTCCGAGAGGCAAGGGTGGGTGTTCGGGGATTAATATATAGCTTTTAACTGAAGCAAAAAGTTACCGAGCGATGCTCGGTGGCCAGGTAATTTTATTCAATTGGCTTCGGGAACTAGATGCCCATTTAGCCAACGTATGTATCTATATAAAAGATTATGAAATGGCAATTCCATTACATCTTCTTCTATAATCCATGTCTTTTCTTTATAATTTCATAATTATTTAACATAACCCGAATAGTAATACTCGCGAATACCCTGTTGATGCCTACGTTTACCCCCCCCCCCCCTCATCTCTTTATCTTTTAATAAAACGCCCTGTAGAATTTTAGAATGAAATGTCAATTAAATACATTTTGACATGCATGTCAATTGCATGCATACATATCCGACCACACACACACACACACACACAATAATGATAATAATAATAATAAAAAAATACTTTTCCCTCTCAGGTCTATTTTTTTATTTTTTTAATTCTAATGTGTTATTGACATGCTCTAATTGCATCAATAAAAGACGACAAGTGATTGAGAAGCTTGGCTGACTCTGGATAGATTAAATTGAAATTCCATTCGCGATCGCTAAATAACATACTAGTATATATACCTTGCTATAAAAATATTATTATTATTATTACATATTTGATAACAGTTTAATTTATATTTTTATATATTGTTTGTTTTATAACTAAAAAATAAATACAAATCTTTTAAGGGATTCCTTTCGCTCCAGTTGAGTCAAAAGAAGTGTACTAAGTATCTAATATTTAATAAAATAAGTTAAAATACAAATGAAAAATAATAGAATTAAAAAATAAATACTATGAAAGCCGTAAATAAAGTTAGTTTGATTTATTCAAATTTGCTGATAATAACTCTTGTATTATTTGGCAATGCGTTGTATTAATACTGTTTATGTTTACATCCAAACATAGCATTTATGTGATTGAAGGAGACAATAAAAGAGTGTGTCTTCTGCTGGAATTATAAATTTTATTTATTTATAACGAGACTATAGTTTCGAGGGCTTTGCCCTCTTCATCAGTCTATTACAATGGTTTCACAGGAATTCATTTATGAATGAAAGGTTAGAATCTTTCATGTGGTTAGGTTAAGAAAATATACAGTGTTGGCAAGTTAAGAATTGAAATTTATACTTGTTTTATTATTTTGGATGTAGGTGGCGTTCGTGAAGTTTATATTTTAGCGGCTATTTTTAAAATAAAGCTTTCGGGAATTTCTATTTTCCGATTTAAGAATTTTTTTGGTGAATTATTGTATGATTTTTGTATTAACATTCATAACTTTTCATTTTTGGGTGGGTTAATTCATTATTTTATTCAGTTTTTGATTTTAAATTTTTGACTATACGGATGTAATTTGGTTGTTTTGAGTTTGTTTTGGTTTTTAATTTTTAATTATTTATGACTATTCAATTTTATACTTAACTGACTTAATTTATTTAATTAATTTGGTATTTAGCTTTTTGACTCATACGATTTAATTTATTTACTTTTTTGATTTTAATTTTGGTGACTATAGAATTAAACTTTGATTGATATAACTGGGGGGGGGGGTCGGGTGAGCCGACGATCCTTTTGGTTTGTTTGAGAGAGGCTCTGTTCTAAGTTATTGTTTTGTTTTTTGTTAATTTAATTTAAATGTAATTGTCCAGTTCCATGCGATTTCTTCTATTGAGTTTGAAAATGGATAACAATTATTCAACATGCTAAAATTTGTATTTCGGGGTCTGTCCCTAGATTCCAACTTTGTTTTATACTATATCTCTCAGTGAGAAAATGTCTAATAAGTCATAGTTTATTGTGTTTTTTTTTGAACTGTGACTGTTGTTTTCTCCAAATAAATAAATAAATAAACTACGGAACTCGTGCCATATGTGATAATTCCATTGATTCATATTATATATTAAATTAAAAAAAAACTTTTAAAAAAACAATCGGATTATGATAAAACGGGTGAATGCTTTTATATTTAAATTATATATTATTCATTTATTGTATTTAATTTTTTATCAATGATATATATAATCGAAATTATGTTAAATAATAGCAGAATGCGATGCTATACTCTTGTTCTACATTCCCGGGCTGAAAGCCGGGCATTCAGGTTCAGGTCACAAGGTCATCAAGGGTAGCATAAGACACACACACACACATATATATATATATATTTAATATAAAGGGCGAGGCAATATTTTTATATAAAATTACACATCTCAAATTCACATTATAATTAAAAGAACATTTATCTCTGTTTATTTACTTTAATTATTGTTCATTGTTTAATTTGTTTATTTTTTAATTGGTTGTCCATTTTGACGCTTTTTTCTAATTAATTAAGACCTGACACGGACACGGGGTTGATTCTAGAATAAAAAGAAGTACCTGGAGCCACCGAGCGATGCACCGTAACCAAATTAAAAAAAATACAAATATATATAGTACACGCCTCCTGAACCCCCCCCCCCGAAACCACGATCATTGCCCCCACCACTGAACCAACCCCGGATCCCCCATAACTTGCCCGCCTCCCTGGTGTAGTGGTCAGCATGTCTGGCTGGCAACCCGGAGGTCTCGGGTATTCCCTGCTATTACAAGACATTTTTTCTGTAAGTATAGGGTCTGGGAAAAAAATTAAGTGGGAGATAAATTAAACCTAATTTATCGCACAGAGAATTTACCACTGTTTGAAGCCCTTAAAAACTTAGTAAATTGGATTGTATATAACTTTCTGAGATTTGGCTTTTGATCCCGGCTTCTTTCCTTCTACTCTGTTCTTTTCACGATGGAGGAGCCATCCTATACAGGCCTTTAGAGGATGCACCTTCTGGTCTATATCCTTCTCACATCAATATCATTAAAAAAAACTGCAGCCCACCTCCCACATCCACCCCACCACCAGTTTTTGCATTTCTAATGGTCCACATATTATGTGTATATTTGTTTACTCATACACCAATTTGCCCACATTCGTTCATATTGATAAACATTATAAAAAAATAATTAGGAAAATAATAATAAAAAAAATAATCGTATAGGATCTAAAATAAAAATATAAAATTAAATAAGATTTGTTTTGAAGTTATATAAAAAAAGCCACTTCAACCACTTTATTTGAAAACACACCTGTTTTGTTATGAATCCACCCTGTAATGTTATGATTTAGACACCTGTTAATTTAAAAAAATCCTAATTTTAATATAATATAATATTTGTTATAACCTATTAGTGGGTTTTAAAATTAAAAAAACAATTAAAAAATTATACAAAATCTAAATCAATCTATTCTTTTGATTTTGAGCTCTCTAGTTTTACAAACCCCGGATAAAAAATGCAGAAATTATCTATTTTCGAATAAATAATTTTATCAATATGTTATCTTACGCTGTTGTTTGGATACAAAAGTTAAAACAAATAAACCCACTGGAAAACTGCTTAATAGATTTTAGATCTTAGATGAAATCTTTTCTAGTTCTGCTTGTTAATTAAGATCTAGATTTAAAAATATAAATTGTCTAAGTATAGCCTGTAGGGTAGGCAACCATATTTGCACTTGACCACCCAAGAAAAACAGGGAGGGAAACTCTTAATGTAGGCGAGGGGAAACGTACTATAAAGTATATTTAGAAAGAAATACTAGTATATCCAAAAAGCCCCACCCCCGGATCCTACACAACTGCACCCCCACCGCCACCCCCACTCCGCACCCAGTTTTTGCATTTCTAGCTTTCTATTGGTCCACAGATTATGTGTATACAATTTATCGAATTTTTTAATCAATTAAATAAATAATAATTTTATTGAAGCAATTTTTTACATGAAATAGGCTCCGATTTCGGAGATTACTTCCCCACTATCGACTGTACTTGAACTTCTAGCTTGCGATAATATTTTTAGTCCGTGTTTTTTAATAATAGGAATTTTAATCAATTAAATTGGCAAATTCTAATATATAACAATATTTAGTATAAAGTATTAGTGTGTTTTAAAATTAAAAAACCAATTAATAATAAAAGATAATTGAAAAAAATGTAAACAAACTTTTTATTGAGATTTTCATCTATCATTAATTACTTTAATTAAGAAAAGATCAATTAAGATAAAATTTGTCGAGGTCCAGACCTAGCCAGATCGCTTTCTCATCCTCAAAACTTGTTAATAGAGTTGGTTTCATCAAAATCGGTAGAGCCGTTTTCAAAATAGAACTAAGATACAAATATATAAATAAATATTTATATATATATATACAAAAAATAAATATATAAATATATATACAATTTTTGCTCGTTTAATGAGAGTAGATATAGAAATTTATTTTTTGGCTAAAAATAAATGATATTAAGTATCCAAATAAATGTAAACTAAAAAAAAATTCTTAACAGTATAAATAAGTAACAATTTTAAATTTCAAATAAAAAATACAATTTAATTTTCTTCAGAAGGGATTTCACATATATTGTTTTTTCACAATTCAGATATTTTTAAATATTCATGGAAAAAAAGAAGTTAATTAAAAAAGAGTTCGGAGATATAGCCCGTGGATGATTTTTTTTTGATGACGTAATAAATCGAATATGGAAATTCTCAGTTATTAACTTTTTTAAATAATTGGCCCATAACACTGATAACAATATATTTTTTCAGTACGATTTGTTATACTGCCTGCTAGCATATATAATCAAAGGGATTCTTCAAAATATTGGAATGGAATGGACTCATTGAATTGAATGAATGGAATCTTTCAAATCATTGAAAGGATTCGAATGGAATTGATCGGATGAATGATTCAATCCCTTTTGATGATTCCATTCCATTCCATTCGAATCCATTCCATTCCATTCGATGAATCATTCGATTCCATTCGATGATGATTCCATTCGATTCCATTCGATGATTCCATTCGATTCGATGATGATTCCATTCGATTCCATTCGATGATTTCGATTCCATTCGATGATTCCATTCGATTCCATTCCATTCCATTCCATTCCATTCAACATTCCATTCCATTCCATTCGATGATGATTTCGCATGTCGAGTCCATTCATGTTGATTGCAATGATTCCATTCGATTTCCATTAATGCATTCCATTCCATTCGAATTCATTACCATTCATTCAAAACTCCATTCGAAGATGATTGCCATTCGATTCAACATTCCATTCATTCAAACTGATCCCATTATACCATGAATTTCGACCTCTATTCGATGATGATAAATCCATTCGATTCCATTCGATTCTATTCAGTTGAACTGGATTCTGTTCAACAACACTGAACATTTTCAAAGAGTTTAATTAGGCATTCAGTGGGATTCAACATAGTTCAAGGCTCGGAGCTGGTACACAGATCAACCAACACAAAGAACTCAAATCATAACCGATACTAAGTAAACGAGCTTCAGGCTGCTGCTTCATTTACTGGCTACATACTGACTTGATAGCAAATTTTTAAAATCTGTCATTTGCTTCGTTGTTGTTCCCGCTAAACTAAGGCTGGTTTTCCATTTTCTAGCGGTGACCGAACTACACCATAACTGAAGCCGAAAATTTTACTTTCTTTTTTAAACAATCTGAATTGAAAGCTTCATTTTTCTGACGAATAACTCTGGTTCGATTGTCCCCAACACAAACTTCAAAACGAAACTCATCACTCCAATGGACACTATTCCATTCATCACTCGTCCAATTAATATGGCTTTTAGCCCATTTAAGCCGGTTTTTCTTTTGTTTTAATGTCGAAATTGGAATAAGTTGCAATAAAATTACCTTAACATTAAGTTTTAAAACCTAACTTAAGGGCTTCTCTATGGCACGTGGATCTTGAAACACTTCGCCCCACACCATCGCTCCAAAGAACAGATAATTCACCATAGTTCGAACGCCTTTTTTTTCTAATAATATTCTTCAATGCCCGTCTATCAGCATCTGATATTTTGGATGTCGACGCATACCGAGGTTTTGTAGCTATTGTACCCGTTGTTTTATAAACTCGAATAATATTTCTGACAGTAAACTTTGATAAATTAACTAGATCGCCAATTTCCGTGTTTGATTTTCTTTTTTTAAATAAATTGATAATAATTGAGCGAATTTTTTCATCAACAACCTTTCCACGAGTCATTTTTACTAATAATAAACAAAACAAACTTTCTTTTGTTGGAAAAAGGCAAAGCCTACTTGATTATTTCACATATTCAAAGATTCTTAAAAAAAAAAAATTGGTGGAAAGCAAAGAACTATTTTTTATATAAAAATATGTTTTTAACAATTAAAAAATAATTTTAAGTTAAATGTTACAATAAAATGTTTTAAATTGTTTAAAATGTTGTTCCAAATGATAATAAAAATAAATATTTAAATTAAATTTACCGTGAATTAGCATAATTTTATTTAAAAAGAAAAAATATTGGTGGGCCAATTGAGATGGGACCGGGCTCGTATACTAAGAGTTTACGAACATTTATATTAATTCGAACAACAATTACGAATCATGCCCTAGCTAGCCATTTCACTAAACTGGGACACAATTTTGACTTTTCTAGTCCCAAAATTTTAGATAAATAATGAAATTTAGTAATAAATGATTGATATTTTAAACAACAAAAATTCAATAACAAAAGGTCAGAAATTTTTTATAATGTTTCAAATCTTGAAAATACTTTTTTTGAAATATAAAAAATACTTTTTTTTAATGATTAAAATTTTATTGATAAAGGGAAGCATTTGTGTTTTAATAAACGTTCGAAGATTGCTTTTTAAATATTATACCAATAATTATTATATAAATAGTTCATGATAAATTCAATTTTCTGAATTCAAAACATCATGGGAAAGTTTTAGTTAAAAAAAAGTATTTTACATTTCAAAAAAGTATTTTCAAGATTCGAAACATTATAAAAAATTTCAACGCATTACAAAATACTAATTTCTTTTTAAAAAGTAGCTCAATAGTAAATTCTTTTTAAAAAGAAACTCAATTTAGTAAATACTTTTTAAAAAGTAACGCAATTATAAAACACTAAATATTTTTGAAAAAGTAATCCATTACAAAATACTAAAATTATCAGATAAATGCTTATTTCAAATATTCGTATTTGCAATACTGTCCAGCTCTGGTATTATAAATTTTTTACTTTATCCAATGCAAAGCATGGGTAAAGTATTGTAATCGCTCTCGGGGCAAGCGTGGCTTCAAAGGGTCCTCAGGTAAAAACTACGGAACCCATGGACTCAATTAAAGTCACAAATTGTAGTATTCAATTAGGTTGAATTTTAGCACGTGATGGTTTTGCCAAAAATTACAAGGGGTCTCGTCGAGAGCCCAAAAAGTGCGATTTTTTCATTTAGTGCGTGCGTATGGATGGATGTATGGATGTTATCGTTTTTTGGCCCACGATTTTTTCCACACCGTTGCACCGATTGAAATGAAATTGAAAACCTAGCATTCTTTTAACAAAATGAAGCGCTGATTAGTTTTTGGTACATATCGGTCCACAAACATTAGTACTTTATTTCAGTACTTTTTTAGTTTTTTCTAAATATCTTGAAAATGACTTAACCAATTTTGATGAAATTTAATATCCTAATTAAGTACCTTGGGGACCACAAAAAAGGTTAAATAAAGTTTTTAGTAAAATTATATTTTAAAGTACTTTACTCTAGAACATATTAATATTTCAAATGAATTTGGATAAAGTTTAGCAACGATCCGTTGCAGTTTATTTAACCCAGTACCTGGAGCAACCGAGCGATGCTCGGTAACTTCTTCCTTCAGTTAAAAGCTTTATTTTAATATTATTTTTAAATTAATTTACAATTCTGATATAAAGGTCGATTTTTATTTGAGACCCGCTTTCAAATTAAAAAAAATACAAAAATATATAATATTTGCCCACTGTACCCCCCCCCCCCCATCTCCACCCCGCTCGACCCCACTCCCGAAACCTCGCCCTACCCCTGATTCCCCACCACTGCACCCCACCTCCTGCACCTGTTTTGATTCAACCATATGATTCATTTTTATTCATCCAATTGTTAATAAATAAAACCTATCAAAATGTGTTGTTTTTTCAGAAAATTGAGACCGGCTCTTGATTATTTTTTATTCTATTAAATAAATAAAGTTCATTATAAAACGTTTATTAATATTTCTAACGTTTAGGGACAACAAAATATGTTAAAATCCACAATCACAATACTTCTTCAAGGCCTTTGAGAATAAAGGATTTACCCGACCCATTGTCTGCCTGAGCACAAAAGGAAAAGGAAACCTTTTTTTTAAAACCCAAACAATGGGATTTGTCTACCTGAGAATAATTAATTTGATTACGAAAAAACCCATCAAAAACAATTTTGTCGAAGATGAGACCGTGACAGATCGAATTGTCACCCCAAAAACCCCCTAACCCGTGAATTTCATCAAGATCGGTAAAGCCGTTTTCAAAATAGAACCAAGATACAAATATAATATATTATATATATAATAATATATATATAATATATTTGTTAATGTATTGTAGCTAGATTGTATTGATGTTTGGAGGACCTAGCCACCGAGGACTTGTGCCTCTAAGCAGGTCGAGGAATAAAGATTTATTTATTTATTTATTTATTTATATATAAACAAATAAATAAATATATATACAAATATACAATTTTTGCTCGTTTAATAAGAGTAGATTACAAAATACTAATTTCTTTTTGAAAAGTAAAACAATTACAAAACGCTAAATATTTTTTAAAAAGTAACCCATTACAAAATACTAAAAGTATCAGATAAATGCGTATTTCAAATACTCGTATTTGCAATACTGCTCGGCTCTGGTTGGAACTGATCTAAAAGTAGAATTTTAATGCTGTATGTATTCTGTTTGTTTTCTAGAAACAAACAGACCTTTAGTTCTTGCTTTATCATTATTTATTATTATACTTAATCAGGTGCGCGGAGTCGACAGAACAAAAAATATTAACAACTTCATTAAACACTGAATAATAAATAAAGTAGGCTTATTTTATCTCTTAATAGTATTATTATTATTAGCAATTATACACATCTTTAAAGAAATGTTCGCCTCGGATAAATTCCAAAGTTTTATTTGAAATAATTACAAGAGTTTGACAAAATCTCCTTGAGGAAGGGATTCTATTCAAATTCAGACTTTATACTAAAGCCGATCAATTTCTTTGACTATTGTACAAACAAAGCTTAGAGTTTAGAGAGAGTCTAGACTGGATTCTAGAACATTGTTTTCCAGAGATTTTCATAAGTTATCATCAAGCCATTTCATTGTGTACAAAGTTTTGAACTTATTTGAAATTAAAAATAATAATATATTATACCGGGTGAGTTTTTTATCTTGAGACACTCTTATAACTCAAAAACAGTGCATTATATGAAAAAAAGTTTCAAATAAAAGTTTATTTATATCGAAGGGGAATCTAAACTACGATATTGTTTGTCGACCTAGAACAGGCTTTCAAGGGTATTTCGAGGTCAAGTTCTGTTTTTTAAATGGAAACCTATATTTTTCATTAATTCTACTTAATCTACAAAAAAACTGAACAACTTTCATAGGATCTATTTTTTTATACGACATCAATTAAACAAAATTCATGAATCAATTAGATCTCAAAAAAATTTAATAATTATTTTTAACAATTATTTAATTTAATTATCAACTAATAATGATTAAATAATTAATTATTAAATAAATATTTATTAAATCGAAAAGTTCCAACAATGAAAATAAGTGTTTATAATGATATTAAAACTTCGTAATACTCAGATTTAAGAGATTATTTTTTACTTAATAATAGAACTAGTTAAAATTCTTGAGTTTAAAAAGTTTATTTCTCGTGTCAATTCAGTAGATAGTATTACGATAATAAAAATGGACCATTTTTTGTTGAAAACAGAATTGAAATGGTCTTAATTTATGGTGAATGTGGAAGAAGCTGTAAATGTAGGGCTGCCATTGAAATGGATGCCGAGCGTTTTCCTGACCGGAATACACCCTCACAAGCTTCATTGTATCGTGTTGTAAATCTGTTAAGAAAACAGGAAATGTAAAGGCTACGAAGAAACTAAAGCAGGCCAAAATAACGAAATTGGAACTGGAATTTATCCAGAAGACTTGCGATACACTCTGGAATCTCTCAGAATAGTGGCGCAAAATTATTAAATTATTAATTATTATTAAATTATTTATTTAATAATTAATTATTTTATCATTATTATTTGATAATTAAGTTAAATAATTATTAAAAATAAATATTAAGATTTTTTTAAGAGATCTAATTGTTTTAATATTTTGCTTATTTGATGTGGTATAAAAAAATAGTTCTAATGAAAGTTGTTCAGTTTTTTTTGTAGATTAAGTAGACGTATTGAAAAATATAGGGTTCCATTTAAAAAACAGAACTTAACCTTGAAATACCCTTGAAAGCTTGTTCTACGACAACAAACAATAGGGTAGTATAGTTTCCCTCTCGATATAAATAAACTTTTATTTGAAACTTTTTTCCATATAATGCACTGCTTTTGAATTATAAGACTGTCTTGACGATTTCTCTTACGAGATGCATGCAAGGTATTATATTAAGTCACTATTAATAACATCACTAAAAAGAGAAAAATAAAAATAATTTTTATAAAAAAATAAATAAAACCGACTTCAAAAAAATTAAATTCAACAAATAAAATAATAAGAACTCAAAAATCAAATAAAATCCACTAAAAGGTATTAAATAATTATTTAATTTAGTTACAACTAAACGACGAAATATTAACATGAAATTACTTTTTGAAGTCGGTGCTAAACAAACTATAAGCGACCGTACACGTCAAAAGTACTAAGATCCGTCGAGTTCGATTCATAAAATGTATATGTTTTGCACCGACTTCAAAAAGTGATTTCATGTAACAATTTCATCGTTTAGTTGTAACTAAATTAGATAATAAAGTATTTTATACCTTTTAGTGCATTTTATTTGATTTTTGAGTTCTTATTATTTTATTTGTTGCATTTAATTTTTATGAAGTCGGTTTTATTTTTTTTTTTATAAAAATTATAAATCCTGAAGAAAAAGGGATGCTTCTCCCAGTCGTCACGTTTTTTAAACAGCATGAAAATTACATTCTAATAAATTATTCCCAATTTGTGGTTTTCATTATTCTTGGGTTTTTATTGGCACACCCACTTGTGAATAATTTATTTAAATAAGAAAAAAACAATCAAATTAAATTTACCTGAAGATCAGACCCTGACAGATCCAATTGTCGCCCCCAAAACCCCCTAATTCGTGATTTTCATAGAAATCTTTAAAGCTATTTTGGGGATACTGATTCTAGAAATACACTACTGTGCAAAAAAGTCGAACCACCAATAGGAGCTTGATTAAATAGCAAATTATTTAAAATTCTTTTACAAATATTCATATAATTTGTTCTAGTAACTCTTAAACTAACATATTCAATAAATATTGTTGATAATGTTTGAATTTTATAAAAAAATAGTAAAATTAAATTAAAAGATACAATTTCAAATTATCATACTTTCTCAATATCACTTTACATTTAAATAAAGTTTTAATAAAAGATCAAATTCCATTTGAAACATCAATAAAATGAATAATTTTGAATTAAGCATCATTGATAGAAAGATAAAATATACAAAATGGATATTTCTGAAGTTCAAGCAGTTCAAATTGTGTGCCAAATTAATCAAGGGCTAAATCAACAACAAAAGTACACTTGCAATAAGCAATAATTTCAATAATGTATGGTTCCTTGTAAAAAAATTAAAAATGATTTACTATTTAATAAAGTTTTTATTGGTCACTCGATTTTTTTGAACTTCAGTGTATATATTATGTATATAAAAATCTTGTATAAAAAACCTCGCCTCGAACGTTTATTCGAATCCCAAACGTTTCGGAAGAATTTCTCCCTTTTATCAATGGAATTTAATTAAATTAAAAAAAAAAAGTTGCTTTATGTAATAATAAATATAAAGCAACATTAAACCAGACAAGGCTACAGGTTCATTTAGAAATGAAATTCCCTTGAATAAAAATAAAAAATATAAGTATACCTATATTTAGAAAAAAATATTTTTCTCTAAAAATTGTTGATAAATATTAGAAAAATAAAATACATATATCTTGTTAATTGAATTTTTGTTGTTTAAAATTTTGTTCAATTCTAAAATCAATCTTATTTTTCTAAGTTTCGTTTTTTATCTAAAATTCTTACTATTTCTGTTTTAATTAATATTTATTATGGATGCGAGTGATATACCATTATTATTATTGTTTAATTTCTGTTTGTCTATATGAGAGTTTGTGAGTGGAATTAATATACATATATATTAATACTTAGGTATAAAATTTCAAAATTAAATAATAAATAAGATGAACATGATAAAAAATAGTCCCTCCCCCCCTTTTTTTTAAAAAAGGAAATCTCATATATCTTGGCCATGGGATCAATAAGGAATTTTGCCTCTCAATGCAGAGACGATTACTCTTCCGAGCATCCGTTAGCGTTAAGAAATGTCTATATTTATATGTAGATATATCTGTATGTTTCATACATTATAAATGATCTAATTTCGGATATTCTTAAAGGAAAAACAGATATAAAACAAAGATTAGGTGTTAATGATTTATCTACTCTTATTAAACGAGCAAAAATTGTTTATATATATATATATATATTTGTATCTTAGTTCTATTTTGAAAACGATCTGGCTAGGTCTGGACCTCGACAAATTTAATCTTAATTGATCTTTTCTTAATTAAAGTAATTATTGATAGATGAAAATCTCAATAAAAAAGTTAATTTACATTTTTTTCAATTATCTTTTATTTTTAATTTTAAAACCCACTAATAGGTTATAGCAAATATTAATATATTATATTAAAATTAGGAATTTTTTGTTTGTTTTTAATTAACAGGTGTCTAAATCATAACAAAACAGGGGTGTTTATAAATAAAGTGGCTCGGGATGGGGGTGTAGTAGTGGGGGTCAGGGGTTACCGTGCATCGCTCGGTGGCTCCAGGTACTTAGTATAAAACTAGGTAGGTAAGTGACGTTTCGGATAATTTTTTTACTCAAGATAAAAATAAGCAGTTAAATGTATACGATATCTTACTTATTACCTTATATTAAATAACCAATACTTATATAGATATATAAATATATTTTTAAAATATTCAGAATGTACTATGCTAACTAGAATTCATAAAGTAAAGAAAACTTTTTGAAAAATGTTTTTTTTTTTTGGAACTTTTTCAAATTTTTTTTTTGAATATAAAATACTCGGTAGGTTTCACATAAATAAAAGATCGGATGCTTGTTTAGTACGACTCAATATATATTTCGGGGTATAAGCCTATCTTCAGGAGTTCACAAAGGACACTCAAAATTATTTTTCCAATTTATAATAAGTTTTCTCTGACTCCTGATGATGGGTTCACCCCCGAAATATATCGAATTCAAAACTCAATTATGTTTTATTTCTTTTTTGTGAAACCTACCTCACATCTTGCTCAAGTTTTATTATTATATTAAAATGTTTCACCTAGAACCATCACCTTACTCAGGGGTCGGCAACCTGCGGTCCTTTGCAACTTTTTGCTCGGCCCGCCAAAGCACCAATATAATTTTAGGAAAAATCAACAAACTTAGAGCGTTTTCTTGAGACATTACAACTTACCTCAATAAATTAAATATAACACTACAAGGCAAAGGAAAGTTAATCAACGAGCTATTTAGAGAAATCAAAAGTTTCCAGCTTAAAATAAAATTTGTTTATTTCTCAACTTGAAAAGAATAATTATTGTCATTTTCCTACTTTGCAATCGTTTTTAACCAAAAACGACAAACAGTGTCCTTCGAATATTTTTATTGAGTCACTAAAAGTACTGGATGAAAATTTTCGTCATCGGTTTCAAGATTTTTATGCAAAAGAAATGGACATATTAATATTTAAAAATCCTTTAAAATTTGATATTGTAAAACCACCAGAGATTTTACAACTAGAGTTAATTGATTTTCAATCTAACAATGTATATAAAAATAATTTTGATGAAAATAATTTAATTGCATTTTATTCAAATCTACCAGAAAACAAATTTCCCAATTTAAGAAATTTTGCAAAATCAATGATTTGTATTTTTTCAAGCACCTATTTATGCGAACAAACATTCTCAAGAATGAATTTCATAAAATCAAAATATAGAACGAGGTAAACGGATGAAAATTTACAAAACTTGTTGAGGGATCTCAGTATTCCAAACACAACCGGACTTAAATGAATTATCAAACAATATTCAAGAACAAAAATCGCATTGAATTTTAATGAATGAATAAAATGGAAGATAAACTATTTTCCTTAATATTTTATATATTTTATATTTACATATTTATACATAATATGTATATGTAATATGTATATGTATATGTAATTTGAATTGTATTTTCTTTTTTTCCTTTTAAGAATTGTAAAATTCTTGTTCTCTGACTATTACCTACTCTTATTAAACGAGCAAAAATTGTATATTTATTTATTTATTTATTTGTATATTTATTTGTTTGTATATATATTTGTATCTTGGTTATATTTTGAAAACGACTCTACCGATTTTGATGAAATTCACAAGTTAGGGGTTTTGGGGTGACAATTCGATCTGTCACGGTCTCATCTTCGAAAAAATTGTTTTTGATGGGTTTTTTCGTAATCAAATTAATTATTTTCAGGTAGACAAACCCCATTCTTAGGGTTTAAAAAAACTTTCCCTTTTCCTTTTGTGCTCAGGCAGACAATGGGTCGGGTAAATCCTTTATTCTCAAAGGCCTTGAAGAAGTATTGTGATTGTGGTTTAAAACATATTTTGTTCAACCTAAACGTTAGAAATATTAATAAACGTTTTATAATTGTTTTTATAAAGAATTTTATTTATTTAATAGAATAAAAAATAATCAAGAATTTATTTAAAAATATATTTCGCATAAGCAGGTCTCAATTTTCTGAAAAAACAACACATTTTGATAGGTTTTATTTATTAACAATTGGATGAATAAAAATGAATCATATGGTTGAATCAAAACAGGTGCAGAAGGTGGGGTCCAGTGGTGGGGGATCTGGGGGTAGGGCGAGGTTTCGGGGTGGGGGTGGAGGGGGTACAGTGGGCGAATACTATATATATTTGTATTTTTTTAATTTGAAAACGGCTCTCAAATAAAAATCGATCTTTTTATCAAAATTTTAAATTAAAAATAATATTAAAATAAAGGTTTTAACTGAAGGAAGAAGTTACCGAGCATCTCTCGGTGCCTTCGGGTACTTGTTATTATAGCATGTCAATAAAAAATAAATTTTTTCTATATTTATTTTTAATAATATTTATACTCGTATATGATATAAAAGCACTATTTAAGTTACATGTTGAATGTGCTGCCCGCATAAAAAAATTTATTTTGAAAATGGCCCTCCTTCCGAAAAAGGTTGCTCGACCCCTGACCTAAATCCTTAAAAATTATATCTCTGAATTTAGAGGCCTGTTGAATAATTCCAAACATCACATAATATAAAATTAATTTGTCTTAATTTAATTTCTATAATTAATTATAAAACATGGCCTTTTCGTGTGAATCTTTCAACCATTTGTTTTTTTCTAACTAAATGAGCAAGAATTTTTATACTTGGTGTGATAATATGCAGTAGATTTTTCAGGATTAGCGTGACATGCTATAAATAATGAACTTTACAACTTGGACGTCACGATTTGATGATATATTACTCAACAAAATAGATCAATTATGCCGTGGTTTAATAAATAATACAACACCTATATAAACAAACGTTTGCACAATATATGACCTTTACCTTGAAATGTACCATCTATAGTCGAGATTGTTATTCTGATTTTTTTGACTGGAAATAAACACCATTTTTTTTAATTATTTAATTTTAAAACCAATTATTATTTGATATATAATGTTATTTAATTTTTAAATTGTTATTATAATTGTTAATTATCTTATCTACTCTTATTAAACGAGCAAAAATTGTATATTTATTTATTTGTTTATATATTTGTATCTTAGTTCTATTTTGAAAACAGCTTTACCGATTTTGATGAAATTCACGCGTTAGGGGATTTTTGGGGTGACAATTCGATCTGTCACGGTCTCATCTTCGACAAAATTGTTTTTGATGGGTTTTTTATTAATCAAATTAATTATTCTCAGGTAGACAAATCCCATTCTTAGGGTTTTAAAAAAGGTTTCTCTTTTCCTTTTATACCCAGGAAGACAATAGGTTGCCTTTATTCTAAAAGGCCTTGAAGAAGTATTGTGATTGTGGATTTTAACATATTTTGTTCAACCTAAACGTTAGAAATATTAATAAACGTTTTATAATTGTTTTTATAAAGAACTTTATTTATTTAATAGAATAAAAAATAATCAAGAATTTATTTAAAAATATATTTCGCATAAGCAGGTCTCAATTTTCTGAAAAAAACAACACATTTTGATAGGTTTTATTTATAAACAATTGGATGAATAAAAATGAATCATATGGTTGAATCAAAACAGGTGCAGGAGGTGGGGTGCGGTGGTGGGGGATCCGGGGTTAGGGCTAGATTTTGGGGGTGGGGTCAAGCGGGGTGGGGGTACAGTGGGCGAATACTATATATATTTGTATTTTTTTTAATTTGAAAACGGCTCTCAAATAAAAATCGACCTTATTATCAGAATTTTAAATTAAAAATAATATTAAATTTATTTAAGGTTTTAACTGAAGGAAGAAGTTACCGACCATCGCTCGGTGCCTCCAGGTACTCTTTTATTATATTAAACTAGAAATTATTGTATATATATAGAATCGGTTTCTCGAAAACAGCTCTAACGATTTGGATGGAATTCACGGGTTATGAGGTTTTTGGCTTGACAATTCGATCTCTCACAGTCTCATCTTCGGGTAAGTTGTTTTTGATGGGTTTTTTGTTAATTGAAATAATTATTCACAGGTGGTTGTCTCGATAAAAATGTTTAATTACATTTTTTTCAATTTTTTTTTAATAATATTAATTGATTTTTTTATTTTAAATTCCACTAATAGATCATTACAAATATTATTATATATTAGAATTTGCCAGTTTAATTAATTAAAGGTATTTTTCTATAAAATAATTTATTAGAATATCAATTTCCTTTTCTTAAAAAATCCGACAATTCGAAGAATCATACCTTCTTTAGGATTTAAAAGGGTCAACGAAAGAACCTCCTTGTATATTAATATTATTTTTAATTGCAATTACATTCAAAACTTTTTGGCCAGTGATACGTCTTGATGATGGCCATAGCGGGTCAAAACGTTGGTGTTTTATTTCAATTTTATTTTATTTTGGCTGCCATTAAAAATTGACCTTTTTAACTGAATTTAAAATTATAAATAATATTAATATATCGCTTTTAACTGAATCAAAAAATTACCGAGCATCGCTCGGTGTTCCAGGTACTTATTCATGATAAGACGTGACATCTATTCGAAGTATATAGAATTAAAATTAACCAGTATCCAAAAGGATGCAAATGGTGAATTAACAAGAAATTACGACCAAAATAAATCAATAAATAATTTTAAATAAAATAAATTTTACTAAAACTAAAAAAGAAAATGAAACTTTATTTTATTATTCGTTATTAGAGTTTTTATCAAATGTTCAGAGATAATCAATAAATTCAAACAATATTTGGTATAAAGTATTAGTGGGTTTTAAAATTAAAAAACCAATTAATAAATAAAGATAATTGAAAAAAATATAAACAAACTTTTTTTATTGAGATTTTTATCTATAAATAATTACTTTAATTAAGAAAAGATCAATTAAGATGAAATTTGTCGAGGTCCAGACCTAGCCAGATCGTTTTCAGCCTCAAAACTCTTAATATAGTTGGTTTCATCAAAATCGGTAAGCTGTTTTCAAAATAGAATTAAGATACAAATATACAAACAAATATACAAATAAATATATAAATATATATACAATTTTTGCTCGTTTAATAAGAGTAGATAGACTAAAAATGAAGATTTTTAATCCAACATTGCCTTAATGTCCGAGCAACCATAAATTTGTAAAATTTAATGTATTTCGAGATATTTTAGAAAAATAATAAATTTGAATTTATTTATTTGTTTATTTGATCGAAATTTCTTATTAATTCAATATTTGCTCTCTTTTGGACACATGTTAATTCTATATACTCCGAATAGATGTCAGTCTAATAAACTTTTAAAGATTGTTTTTATAAAGATTTTTATTTATTTCAATTTCTATTTAATTATTTGTTTGGTTAGATTAATGATAAATAAAGAGTAAATAGTAATAGATTCTAAGTAGCGATATTGACTGGTCATTTATTTGTTAATAAGTATAAATAAAATATACTTGACATTTTCCCTGAATAGAGAGATTGGGAATTGATTTGGATTAGCGTTTAAATGCGGTGAACTCCACCCCTGATCTGACCTGGCCTCAACCCGACCAAGCAGGGGCGAAATATTGAAGCACCTGCGTACTAACCACCTTCCAGAATATTTCTAATTGTCACTACTAACACATAGATACACTTCATTTTATTAACATATTATTCAATTATATATTATATGTTACTTACTAATTACCTATACTATCGCGGCCCTGACAACTTTGAGAACCACTGACCTATAATGTTTACAATTTTAAAAACTTGGTAGAGTATGTAAAGAGATCTGAAACAGTTATTATTATTATTTGTTGCGTTTGGACCCTTGGGATCACGCAAAGGGGAACATGTAATTTTTCCTGACCGGATGAGTGTGTTGATGTTAAAGGTGTCCAGGTATGTATGGATTTTTGGCGTGATTCTTCCATTGTTTCTTCCTTGACTTCGTGATGGTCCGGGTTCCCCAGAATCTGAATGCCCGGTTGCCACTCGAGGGTGGGTGGATTGGTTACCACCTGGGGTAATCTTTTTTTGCCTCTCACGATTCATGGTTGCTTGTTACGAAATTTTGTCCTGCGCATGCGCGAGGTTTTGTAGAACCAGAGATTGTCAGTTTCTGGAGCCGAGGGGCCGGTTTTTTATTATTTTCAAATAAATTCACTTTGCTTATTGCTGGGATCGAACTGATGAAGTCTAGGTTGGTGTTCTCCTAATCGGATTAGAAAAGTTGGTGATTTAACCGATTGCGCTACCGACACCTCTGAAACAATTATTATTATTATTATTTGTTTATCGACGCGCTGACTACTATGGTCATTTGCGCCATCACGTGGGTAAGAATAATCTCATATAACAATAACAAACAAGCAACACCCCTATACTATTAAATTAATTTCAACAAGTGTACTCGACTCAAGAACTCGAAAAATTTCTCAAAACCCTCCTGGTCAGTCAACAGGCTTCCGATTGATACACCTTATATCTTAGAATTTATTCTTTGTGCCCTATACCGAGGACAATCAATCAAAATATGGTCAACCGTCACTCTAGTATAGCAGGTTCCACACCATGGGGGATTCTGACGTAGAATCAAATGACCATGGAAAAAAATGCCCTATTCTTAATCGTGTTATGATAGACTGCATTCGTCTAGTCAGATTAAATATTTCAAAGGGACTAACAAATGGTTTTACTCGTTTAAGTAATCTAGTACCTGGCCACCGAGCGATGCTCGGTAAATTTTTGCTTCAGTTAATAGCTCTATATTAATCCCCGAAACCCCCTCGCCCCCCGGACCCCCGCCACTGAACCCCACCTCCTACCCCCCACCCGCGCCCACGCACCCAGTTTTTGCATTTCTCGCCTTCAGTGCTTCACAGATTATGTGTATATAGGTATATAAATAAATACGGTATAATTATTTTTTTTAGAATTCTAAACTGACCACCAGTGAAGGAAAATCAAATTTTCAATATCCATATGGTATTGACTCCATGAAAAACAACATTTATAATTAAATAAGCTGACGTGATCTGATGTGGCCATCCACTTGACTTTACCATACAACCTGGCCCCAAAAATTATTTATAATCATGTAAGGGGGAGGGGGTTAGTTTTTGCATTTTTATACTTCTGGGGTCCCACTGATTTGTATACAAAGTTTGGTTGAGTTTGGTAAATGGCCAAGTTTTTCATTTTTTGACCCTACGCCACCCCCCTCCCCATTTTGAGCGGTTAATTTTTGCATTTTTAGACTTCTGTGGACCCACTGATCATGTTACAAAATTTAGTTGAGTTTGCTCAAATGGCCTAGATTTTTAATTTTTAACCCCCCTCTACCCCCTTAATTTTGGGTCTATGGTTATCAAAAACTAATCAGCTCTTACCAAAACTACGTGTGAAATTTGGTTTCGATATTCACACAAGTCTTTGAGCTAGCTCGTCCACAAAAATTTGGTAAAGCACAGACTAACAGACTAACTAACAGACATTTTGGCAAAACGATTATTATCTTTAAAAATATAATTTTTTCGATGTTCACTTATTAGAGCTTTTTTGTAGAGTAAAATGCCATAGTTTTGCTGAATTTTTTTAATTTAAATAGTTTCAGTCGTTTTTGAGATATTTCGAAAAAAAGAAGAAAAAAAAAACCCACTTTTTTCATGCACGATTACAATACTTGAACATACCCTGTATGGTAAAGTAAAAAGGCTGATGATGAAGACCAAGTCTTCGAAACTATGGTCTCAAACAAATAAATAATATATATATACAGATATCTCATCTCGATATATATGTGTGTATGTTTATTTACATCAAGCAGAGGACAACCTCTTTGTTTCACTTTGTGAACTATAGTATATATGTAGTTGTCAATTGTACTATAGCTTGATCTTATTTGCTAGAATAAACCTAATCAATGAACTTTACAAATTAATTTCTTTTATCTTAAAATTCACGCTCTTCTTTGTCTTCTTTTTTCTTCGTCTTTTCTCCTCATTCCTTGGATTTCTTCCTCGTCCCTGATTCGCGAATTTCCTAATACTGAAATTCTTCTTCATCCTTCCACTCTATCTCCTCGATTAGGTTTAAAATGTCTTACTTGACGTCCCCCTGTAAACCCTCCACCCGTCAATATCCTCCCCGATCCCTCTTTTAAATTCTTCGCACTTCTCAGCATGCTCTGCCTTTTCTAATTTGCATTTTCTACACATTTTCTCCCCCTAATCTTTTGTGGTCTCTCCAAATGTTTCCATATTCTAGTTCTCCCCGCCTCTATTCTGTTATCAATCGAAAAACCTTCCAGGCCTATTGTGGTTCTTAATTTTCACGTAGTATTCGGAGAATTTCGACTCTCATCCAATCCATTTGAATGGTTTGTTTGATGTCTTACTAAATCGCTTGTTCGATAGTTTTATTTAAATTATTCTATCAATCTCAAATTCAATCATAAATCTTCTATAGCAGAGGTTCCCAAACTGTGTGCCGCGGTGCCCCCCCCACCGTAAATATTTTTTATTGAAAGAAGGCGCCGCTACTCGGAATAGTTTGGAAACCCCTGGTCTATATCCCTGCTGGATATCTATAAATCTAAGAGTTTTATAAAAAAAAGTGGTTCAAGTAAACGTTCAATTCAAAAAAAATTCCTAGAGAATGAGAAAGAAATCAATCTCCTAGATGAGTGGTTTCTATTTTATGAAGGAAAAACTGCAATATTTTGAAAAAACGGATCATTTCCTGTCATGGAAAATGCTGGTATTATACCGGGTGAGTTTTTTTATCTTGAGACAGTCAAATAACAGTTTATTTATATCAGGGGAGAAACTAAACTACGCTATTGTTTTTCGACCTAGAACAAGCTTTCGTGGGTATTTCGAGGTCAAGTTCTGTTTTTTAAATAGAAACCTATATGTTTCTGTACATATTCTGAATCTACAAAAAAAACTGAACAACTTTTATTAGAACTATTTTTTTATACGACATCAAATAAAAAAAAAATCTTAAGTCAATTAGATCTAAAAAAATCTAATAATTATTTTTAACAATCATTCAACTTAATTATCAAATGATAATGATCAAATATTTAATTATTAAATAAATAATTTAATAATAATTAATAATTTAATAGTTTTGAGACACTGTTCTGAGACATTCCAGAGTGTATCTCAAGTCTTCTGGATGAATTCCAGTTCCAATTTCGTTATTTTGGTCTGTTTCATTTCCTGTTTTTAACGGATTTACAACTCAATAAAATGAAGCTTGTGAGGGTGTATTCTTATCAGGAAAACGCTGGGCATCCATTTCAATGGCAGCCTCATAACAATTCTTTCACATTCACCGCATAAATTAAAACCATTTCAATTCTGTCTTCAACAAAAAATGCTCCATTTTTATTATGGTAATACAATCTAACTATCTACTGGATTGACACTAGAAATAAACTTTTTTAAACTCAAGAATTTTAAATAGTTTTATTAAGTAGAAAAATAATCTCTTAAATCTGTGTACCTACATAAAACGAAGTTAGTTTTAAGATCATTATAAACACTTATTATTATTGTTGCGACTTTTCGATTTAATAAATATTTATTTAATAATTAGTAATTTAATCATTATTATTTGATAATTAAGTTGAATAATTGTTAAAAATAATTATTAAAATTTTTTTTGAGATCTAATTGATTTAATATTTTTTTATTTGATGTCGTATAAAAAAATCGTTCTAATAAAAGTTTTTTTTGTATATTCAGAATATGTACAGAAACATAGGTTTCTATTTAAAAAACATAACTTGACCTCGAAATACCCTTGAAAGCTTGTTCTAGGTCGAAAAACAATAGCGTAGTTTAGTTTTCCCCCTGATATTAATAAACTTTTATTTGAAACTTTTTTCCATATAATGCACTGTTTTTGAGTTATAAGACTGTCTCAAGATGGAAAACTCACCCGGTATATTAATCTAGAAATTTTAACCAAAAAGTGGTTCAAGTCAACAAATTTTCCTCAAGAATGAGATAGGGATCAAGTTTCTAGAATGAGTGGTTTTCATTGTTGCGATTTTTTGCAAAACTTCAACCTCATTGCGGCACGGGTTACCATTGTCCAATTAAGATGAAACTTGGTCTAAATTGTAGCAAATTTAATCTAGTTTAAAAATGTATGCAGTGGTCTCTGTCGCAAACGTTCTCTTTAATGGTCTAAATGGGTAAAAATCGAAAAAAAGTGCGAGGTTTTTGGGTTATGTACCATTCGTTTGAAAAAGAAAATGCTAATATTTAATTATTTTATTAAAATCAATAATATAATTTTTTCTCGTTTATTTTTTATCTTTTTTTAAATTATAATTATTTTTTTCGAATTTATAATATAATTTCCTGTTGTGCACATAAACAGAACAAATTGAAATTAAATTATTAAAGAGTTCAATCGGGGGCTTTAAATCAATTACAGTATTTAAAATGTTAATAAATTACTTGCCCTACTGCTACATCTACTGCTAATGGCTTGGATCGATTTCATTTTGGTTGACATTTAATATTTTTTTTTTTTTTAATAAATGATTCTGAATAGATAAATACAAAATACTTGAGTGCGTTAAGCATTTAATATTTAGTACCTGGACACCGAGCGATGCTCGGTAGCTTTTTGCTTCAGTTAAAAGCTATATATATTAATCCCCGAACCCCCCATCGCCCCCCGGACCCCCGTCACTTCACCCAACATCGACCCCCACCCCACCACCGAAAGCACTTCCCTCGCCCCCCGTACCCCTCCACCACTGCACCCCCACATCTCCCCCACAGTCACCTCCACCCCGCCCCCGCCCCCTCACCCAGTATATGCATTTCAAGTCTTGTAGTGACCCACAGATTATGTGTATATTTGTAGAGGTATATAAATAAATACCGTATAATAATTTTTTATAATTAAATAACAATTTTTGAGTTTTTATAAATTTTATTAAATTAATTATTTTACATTAATTAATGTACATTGTATTTTTGCTTCGATTCCGGAGATTACTTCTCCACCATCGAGTGTCCTTATTCATCTTTAGTCCTTGTTTTTAATAAGAGGAAGAATCTAATTAGATAAAAAACTCTTTTCCGATAATTATTTCAATTCCATTATTCCCCAATCAAGTCGATTGGTAATCTCTATTCCCCTCAATTCCCACAATTTTTGAGTTCATCAATTAAATTTCCAAATTCTAATTTAGAAAAAATACATTTGTGGGATTTAAAATTCGATTTTTAATCAATTAAATTGTCTAACTTTTAATATGTATATAATAATATTTCTAATGATCTATTAGTGGAATTTAAAATTAAAAAACCAATTAAAAGGAAATTAAATAAAAATGTAAATATACATTTTTATCGAGACAACCACCTGTGAATAATTATTTCAATTAACAAAAAAACACATCGAAAACAACTTAGCCGAAGATGAGACCGTGACAGATCGAATCGCCAACACAAATCACCCTAACTCGTGAATTTTATCCAAATCGTTAGAGCCGTTTTCGAGGACCCGAATGGATATATATATACAAGAATTGCTCGTTTAATATAATAAGAGTACCTGGCCACCGAGCGATGCTCGGTAACTTTTGCTTCAGTTAATAGCTATATATTAATAGCCGAAACTCCCCTCGCCCCCCGGACCCCACCCCTTCACCCCAACCTCTGTACCCTCCAACCCCACCCTACACCTACACCCCCATTCCTTTTAATTTATAATAATAATTGTAATAATCTTATTGAGGGATATAAAATTAAAAAACCAATTATTCATTATAAAGGAAGTTAAATAAAAATGTAAATATACATTTTTATCGAGACAACCACCTGTGAATAATTATTTCAATTAACAAAAAACCCATCAAAAATAACTTAGACGAACATAATAGCGTAACAGATCGAATCGCCAACACAAATACCCCCTAACTCGTGAATTTTATCCAAATCGTTAGAGCCGTTTTCGAGAACCCGAATGGATATATATATATATACAGGAATTGCTCGTTTAATATAATAAGATTAATACATACCTGAATTTATTTTCTATATTAGGTATAATCAACAAATTCGATATCAATTTTATTTAATTTGTTATTACTTATACATAATCTAAATCAATCTATTCTTTTGATTTTGAGCTCTCTAGTTTTACAACCCCGTTTCAAAAAAGAAGAAATTAGCTATTTTAAATAATTTTATTAATATGTTATCTTACGCCGTTGTTTTGATACAAAAATGAACCCACTGGAAAACTACTTAATAGATTTTAGATCTTAGATGAAATCTTTTCTTGTTCTTCTAGTTAATTAAGATCTAGATTTAAAAATATAAATTGTCTAAGTATAGCCTGTAGGGTAGGCAACCATGTTTGCACTTGACAGCCCAAGAAAAACAGGGAGGAAAACTCTTAATGCAGAGGAGGGGAAATTTACTAAAAGTATATTTAGAAAGAAATACTAGTATATTCAAAAAGCCGATCAGCTCACACACCGTAGACTTTTATCTATTATACTTAGATATATATAATTCTAGCTGCATGACTTGTTCTTTAATTCAATTTCATAGAGATAAATGACCCGACCCAGCCCATTGACTCTCTCCTGGTATGTGTGTGTGGATACAACTGAGAATGAAAACCTTTTAAACACACTTGTGAATTGTTATTTTAATTTAAAATAAATTGACACGTTCAGATGTGGCCATCCACTTGACTTTACCATACACTTCTGGTTGAGTTTGGTACAAGGACCTAGATTTTAATTTTTTGACCTCCGCCCCCCATTTTAGAGGGTTTGTTTTTGCATTTTTAGTGATCTAGGGGGCCCACTGATTATGTATACAAAATTTGGTTGCTCAAATGACCTACCCCCCCCCCCTTAATTTTGGCGCCAGAAAAAAAATATTTTCGTTATTTTAGATTCATATTATAGTATATTTCATTTTTCTTGTTTTTTTTTACCAAAACTTCGTGTTAAATTTGGTTTTGATATTCACACTAGTTTTTGAGCTAGCTCATTCACAAAATTTGGTGACCCACAGACTAACAGAATTACAGACATTTTGAAAAAAACAGTTATTATCTTGAAAAATATAATTTTTTCGATGTTCACTTATTGGAGCTTTTTGTAGACCGAAAATGCCATGGTTTCGCCCAATTTTTTTTATCAAAATAATTTTAGCCGTTTTTGAGATATTTCAAAAAAAGAAGCAAAAAAAGCACTTTTTTCATGCACGATTACAATACTTGTCCATACCCTGTATGGTAAAGTAAACAACCTAACAAACAAACCCGAATATGAGACCATGACAGATCGATTTCTTAACCCAAATCACCGCTAATCAGTGATTTTCTTCGAAAACGTTAAAACTGTTTTCGAGAAACCAATGCGTTATAATACAATAATTACCTACTCATTTAAATGAAATAATAAACGAATTTATAAATATTTATATTATAATAAACAACTTTCAACAAGTAGCTCATTAAAATCTAAACAGTATACTATTATGAATAAACAAAATTTACTCATTAAATCTCACAAATATAAAATTATAAGAACTAGGAGGAATAATTTATTTAGATTTAGATTTAAAATTAATTTATAAACTCTAGGGGTTGCGGACTACTTATATATAGGAGAATTGAGAACTTTGCGACTTAGTTAGGAAAAAGAGGCGTAGGCCAAAGGATAATAAATTAGAAAGTTAGACATTCTAATGTACTACCAAGGTGAATGGAGAAATTGCTATATAATATATCAAATTCTCGTAAATTTGAGAATAATGTGGGGTGAGAAGATAAACTAAGAACCATTAAAATTTAAGAGCGGTCTTAGACAAGAGAGTTTCGAAACTCAATTTAAATAAATGACCCAGGACAAATAAACAAGAAAATTATTTTATTACTTGTAATTATTTAAGTACCTGGCAGACCGAACGTTTTGCCGAGTAATTTTTTGCTCTACTTAAAAGCTGTGCACTAAGTTTTGAACTTAATTGTAATTCAAAATAAAATTAATACTTACTTACTTACTTACTTACTCTTCGGCTTTACAACCCTGGGTGGGTTTTAGCCTCATGGATTACACAACTCTACAAATTTTTTTTCTTTGTACTAAAGTTTATTTCATGATTTTTCTATTCATTGTGCACCAATATAAAGGAAAAGTACCTGTGGGGAACATATTGACCCACAATAAGACTTTGAAGAGAGCGCGCCAGCTCAGGTGAACACCCCAGCGCCACCAAGCTGTCGGAGCGATACGCACAGCCAGGGTACTACACCAGCGTCCCTTCTAGCGACAAAAAGCTTTGGAGTTCGAACAACCTGTACATCTTTCCTCACTATTTGTAAATAAAGTAATATTATTAAAGGAAGCCTTGTTTGAGTATTATTTCGCCCCGAAATATCCCTCCAGCTCATGCAGATCTTTCAGTGGTGACCCCGCACTAAGAACGATTAAAACGCAACCGCGAACCGAAGCCCGTGCCTTCCGCGACCAGTTCTTCCGCGACCAGCTCTTCCGCGACCGGAAACTCAAGCAGACGCCACCATGACCGACGACATCAACCGCGTAAGCGTCAAAACAATTCCGTTTTGGCAAGACAGGCCTCGGACATGGTTCAGCGTCATAGAAGCCCAATTCAAGTTGGCCGGCATCACACAGGACGAGACACAATACCTGCACGTCCTGTCCAACCTCAACTTCAAAGAGATCGCCCTGGTCGCCGACATCATCGATCAGCCTCCAGACTCGGATAAATACAAGGCGATCAAGCAGACCTTGATCGACCGCCTAAAAATTTGCTTTTGTAATGGTTATAATCTACTCGAGTCTAAACGAGCTAAAATTGTTCATATATATATTTGTTTATATATATATTTTTTTTTGGCTTTTCGGGCTTTCTAGCCATAAGCCAATTTACGATACTATTTATTTTTTCAAATTTGTCTCTACCCCTGGGGTCAGATTTTAGTCGGATGCTCTCGAGTCGGATTCGAACCCGGGATTGAATCTAATTATTTATTTATTTATTATTTGTATTCGAATTCAATCTCTAAATTGTATTAATTACCATTTATTTCTATTCTCCGCGAATAATAAATATCTCATAGAGTAGAATAAAGTTTAATTCCTGGATGGTTGTAGTAGTAGTACTAATAGTATATGGGTCGTAGTAGAGGCCAGTCAGTGGTTGTGTCGCAATGCAGTGGTTAAAAGGCAGCCAGGCTAAATTAAAGAAAGACAAACGAAACGATTTCTGCCATTCATTTCAATTTATTTCACATTCTACTTTCTATTTATTTTAATCTTACTTTGTCTTCTCGTGCCCAGCTCGCTCTTTTTTTGTTGTTGTTGTAATTTTCGTTTTGTTATTTTATCTTTTTCTCTCTTTTCTTTATGGTGTCAAAAAAAATTACCAATCCATTTTTACTTTACCATACACAGGGTATGATCAAGTATTGTAATCGTGCATGAAAAAAGTGTTTTTTTTCTTCTTTTTTTCGAAATATCTCAAAAAACGGCTGAAACTATTTTGATTAAAAAAATTGAGCAAAACCATGGAATTTCGGTCTACAAAAAAGCCAAATAAGTGAACATCGAAAAAATTATATTTTTCGAGATAATAATTGTTTTGTCAAAATGTCTGTTAGTCTGGCTGTCAGTTATTTAGTCTGTTACCAAATTTTATGGACGAGCTAGCTCAAAAACTAGTGTGAATATCGAAACCAAATTTCACACATAGTTTTGGTCTATTGAGATTAAGAGCTGATTAGATTTTGGTTCATATCGACACACAATTAGTGGAGGGGTTAAAAATTAAAAATCTAGGCCATTTGAGCAAACTCAACCAAATTTTGTATACATAACCAGTGAGACCCCAGAAGTCTAAAAATGCAAAAACTAACCCCCTCCCTACATGATTATAAATAATGTTATTAAATATTAAATATAAGTGGTTGTATGCTAAAGTCAAGTGGATGGCCACATCAGAACACTTCAGCTTATTTTTTAAAGTTTCGTACATGATGAAATTAACATCGAATTTATCGAATAATAATTTTGGTAAGGGTTGAATCTCCCAAAAAGTTTAAGTAATTATACCGAAGTAAATCTCAAGCGGACAAATTCTTTGTAAAAGTTCAATAGTTTGCCCATTTATTAATTTAATTTATTAGTACCTGAGCCACCGAGCGATGCACGGTAACTTTTACTTCAGTTAAAAGCTATATATTAATATTATTATTATTTTTTTTTTTGAGAGGTCGGTAGTGCATTCGGTTAAATCACCAACTTTTCTAATCCGATTAGGAGAACATCAGTTCGATCCCAGCAAGAAGCAAAGTGAATTTATTTGAAAATAATAAAAAAAAAACCGGCCCCTCGTCTACAGAAACTGACAATCTCTGGTTCTACAAAACCTCGCGAATGCGCAGAACAAAATTTCGTGACAAGCAACCATGCATCGTGAGAGGCAAAAACAAGATTACCCCAGGTGGTAACCAATCCACCCACTCTCGAGTGGCAACCGGGAATTCAGATTCTGGGGGACCCGGACCATGAAGTCAAGGAAGAAACAATGGAAGAATAACGCCAAAAATCCATACATACTTGTGGCACCTTTAACATCAACACACTCATCCGGCCAGGAAAAATTACATAGCCTGACCATGGAACTCGATAACACGTTCCGGAAAAATGATAGAGGCGTGGTAGGTCCAACCAGAAAGAAACATCAAGCTTTGCGTGATCCCAAGGGTCCAAACGCAACAAATAATAATAATATTATTTTTAATTTAAAATTTTGATAAAAATACAAATATATATAGCATATATGATACCCCCCACTCCCCCGAACGCCTCTCTCTAAAACCCCGCACTTCGCTCCCCCGGACCCCCCACTGCACCACACCTTGTGCACCCCCAGCTCCACCCCCACACCCAGTTTTTGCATAGGTACAGTGGTTTTTATCAGAATTTTAAATAAAAAATAATATTAATGTATAACTTTTAACTGAAGCAAAAAGTTGCCGAGCTGTTGTATTTATAGCTAGTTATAATAATAAAAAAAAATAATCGTATATATGATCTGAAATAAAAACATAAAATTAAATAAGATTTGTTTCCAAGTTATATAAAAAATAGCCACTTAAACCACTTTATTTGTAAACATACCTGTTTTGTTATGAATCCACCTGTTAATTAAAAAAAATTCCTATTTTTAAAATAATATATTAATATTTTCTATAAATTATTAGTGGGCTTTAAAATTAAAAAAACAATTAAAAATAAAACATAATTGAAAAAAATGTAAACAAACTTTTTTATTGAGATTTTAATCTATCAATAATTACTTTAATTAAGAAAATATCAATTAAAATGAAATTTGTCGAGGTCCAGACCTAGCCAAATCGTTTTCTCATCCTCAAAACTTGTTAATTGAGTTGGATTTCATCAACTTTGATATCATCAATTAATAAGAGTAGAAGATAGATAAGATTAAACTCTTTTAAATATAATATTTTTCTTTTCTTTCTATTTTCAAAAATGAATTTTTTTCTGGACCACCCTATACTAATATCACTGAATTTAAGACTTTAAAAATTAAATTCTTTTTATTATTTATATTAAAATTAAGAAATTTAATTAATTTAATATTCAATTAAATCAAAATAAATTAAAAAAATACTATAAGTCTTGAAAAAGTTCAATTTTTACTATTCATTAATATAATAGGATTTATTCATTTATTTGTTTAAATTTCTTTTTTTAGTTTATATTCCTTAGTGATTGTGAGAAATTCCTTCTTTTTTTGTCAGTGTATATGTGTCACTTCGTTAATAATTATGTTGCAATGCAACCCCCCCCCTCGACTCAGACCCTGTGAGATCGAGTGAGTCCATTTTCGACGTCGACGTCGTTTTTAAACTTACATCTGTTTACATTACTTGTTCAATTCAAACTGTCTTAATGCATTCATATAATTTATTTACTTTTATCAGAAATTACTGCTGCATCTTAACATCAATCGGCGAGAGGGGTGGGAGAGGGATGCTCCCTCCATCGCCTAATTCTCTCCTCCTTAAAAAATAACTAAAATAACCACTTGCTAAAATTAAATATTGCATTTCAAACCAAGTAAAATTGATTCTTCGTCTCTATCTCTCTATTTTTATATGTACTTGATTGAATTTAATTCTTTACACTAAGCGGACAAAAATATTAAAAATCCCCTTGAATAATGGTGGAATGGGTGGGGGGGGGGGTGCCAAAAAAATTAATTAAAATCTATGATGATTTGTTTAATAATTCTCCTCCATCGTTTAATCTTTTATAAAAAAAACAATCTTCAAACGTTTCAGGAGAACTTTTCCCTTTATCAATGGATTTTAAGAAATTAGAAAAAATATTTGCTTTATGAAATTAATATAAGACCAAATCCAATATATGTATTTTGCATTGTAAAGTCCACTAGGTTTTTTTCCAATTTAAGAAAATTTTCCATTTTTAATAATATAGTCTAATTGTATACATTTATTGTTGCACTCATAAATTTTTTAACGCCGATTTTACTCAATTTCATATTTTTACTTTCACATTTTATTCAATAGAATAAAATGGGAGAGTGTTGCGATGGCCAGTCTGGGTCCTGACTCTTTGAGTGCTTGTATCTGAGAAATGAAAAAAGTTAATTTCATTTTGTAACTTCTAAGAAGAAGGAATCGTTGCCCTTAATAGTTGGAAACCAGATTTAGGACATAAAACCGGAAATTGTGGTCCCCAGAGGCCAAAAAGTGGTCCAAAATCCATTGGTCAGTGCGTATGTACCCCCCTGCGTTTCGCAACCATAAGTCTCAGAACTACGAAATTCGAAACTTAAGCTCGATATAGGCTAGAAGGAGTACAGCAACCTTTCTGCGGTGGTCAGCTCATTTTGAAAGAGTTTTATTTATATTTTTTAGCATTTAATGTTATTTTTTTTGTTTTCTTTATTATTTTATTTTATTGTAACCCTATTATATATATATATATATATTAGGGTGGCTCAAAAGAATCCATTATTTTTTTTTACAAGTGACACGAAAAATTGGGTTGCTAGACACCTTAAAAAAAATTCTTTCTAAATATGAGCTCTTAATTTTAATAAGAAGATCCTCCGCATCGCAGTTTTTTATTTTTTCTCAGACCAATAGAAAAAAATTCATACCTCATCATTAATTGATTGTACTTAAAAATGTTCTTGAAGAATATCGTAGGAAATTTAATGCTCTACAAAAAAGGTATCTTATATTTTTCCGTAAACCTCGCCATTTGAAAGATATTGAAGATTTAAGTTTGATTATTTTAAGACAAATTTCATTTTTGTTTATGAATTTTATAACTCAACAATAAATGGCTATTATAAAATTCGCAATACAAATTTTTATAGGAAATTAACTTAGTAGAGTGGATTTGCTAGCGAGTTTACTCCGCGGAATTCTAAATTAAAATTGGTTGGGCCGTTTTCAAAATAGAACCAAGATACAAATATATATATATATATATATAAATAAATACACAATTTTTGCTCGTTTAATAAGAGTGAGATATCAGGTCTCCCTGACGTTTTTGGCTCCTCTCCACATATACCTGTGCTGAGTGTGTTTAGCTGTTTTTACACAGATATTATACGGGACCTACTTTTTAACGCAGGTTCCGAACGGCTAGTTTGAAGAGGTTACTAGACAATTATACTCTTGGTAGGTTGCCATTGCTTTCCAAGAGGAGGCCACACAAAACTCATTGCCGCCCCTAGAAAAATGAAACTCCATTATTACGAGACATCATTTATGTATTTCTCATTATTTCGTTACTAAAAAGTTACTTGATCTCTAATCGGATTACCGAAATTGAAACCTTGTGGTGGCTAATCAGCTGACCGACTGCCCCCCCCCCCCCCCCCCCACACACTTAGGAAAACTCTTTAACTACGCCTGGGTGTTACAGAGGGATGGAGGGTTACATTTCTGGGGGGGGGGGGGAGTCTGAAACGTGTTGCAAAGTTTGCATTCTAGGCTAAAAATAAAAACGGTCAAGTATAACTTGAACAAAAGATAATAAAAACCTCTTCTAATTCTTTAGAAGAGAATAAAAAAAATGTACAAAGGGGGGGGGGGGGGGATACTTTTCATAAAAATAGGAGGGGGGAGTGAAAATGGGGGAAATGTAAATATCTGCCGAGACTCGGTCTCGAACCAGCGTATTTCAGGCCAGCAGCCCGACACTCTAACCACTGACCCACAGTCCCCTCTTATAATATATATTTAATTGAAATGATTGTGTTTTACAAAAAGTAGCAGACTTGTTGATTCATTCCTCGACTTGATGCAAAACATGGTTTATCTGGATAACTTGCTATAACAACAAAACGAATTTTCTATATACAATTGGGTAAATGAACGCATAAGAAATAACAGATAAAATATTTATAATTAAAAATACTGATGATGAAAGTCAAAACTCCGAAACTATAGTCTCTAACAAATAAATTATATCGACCCTTGGCCAGCCCCTAAAATTCCCTCTTCTTCTTCTTTTCACAGTGGAGAGGCCAACCCAGGCCTTTAGGGAATGCACCTTTTTGGTGTAAATCCTTCTCTTATCATTTTTATTAAAAAAAATATATATAGATATGTTGCAGTAAAAACCCGTTTTTTTAGTAAAAATGGGTTCTTACTTACTATGTAGTAAAAACGCAGTTCACTGAATACCTTTGTGGCAACTAGAATTTACTGATGTTGGTTGAGTTTGGTCAAAAGGTCTAGAATCTTCATTTTTGACCTCCCGTCTCATTTTGGGTGTTTATTTTCAAAATTGTTTAAACGAATATGTCAAAAATTACATTCTCTACAACCTTGCTTCTAATTTTTGACATTTTCCTTTAAAAAATGAGGGCGAAGGTCAAAAATGAAGATTCTAGATCTTTGGACCAAACTCAACCAGCTTATATAAATATTTATAATTAAAAAGACTGATGATGAAAGTCAAATCTTCTAAACTATAGTCTCTAATAAATAAATTATATATATATAGGTATGTTGCAGTAAAAACTAGTTTTTTAGTATGAACGGGTTCTTACTATGTTAAAACGCGTTTCACTGAATACCTTTTGGTGACAACTAGAATTTACTGATGTTGGTTGAGTCTGGTCACAAGGTCTAGAATCTTTATTTTTATCTTCCGCCTCTTTTTGGGAATTTATTTTCAAAATTTATTAAATGAAATTGAGGCGAAAGGTCAAAAATGAAGATTCTAGGCCTTCGGAACAAACTCAACCATCTTCACTCAAATTCTAGTTGACACATTCGCGTTTTAACTAGTAAAAGAACCCGTTTTTAATAAAAACGGGTTTTACTGCAACAGATATTTGTTTATTTCTATCAAGCAGAGAACATCCACTTTGATTTCTCTTTATATATTTAACTAGCTGAGAAGCCCACCTTTGGCGGGGCCACTATAGCATTGCACTCCCGCACCCTTACCCTGAACCACACCTCCGAACCCAGTTTTTGAATTTCTAGCCCCCTAGAGGCTCACAGATTATGTATACAAAATTTGGTTGAGTTTGGTCAAAGGTCAAGAATTTTCATTTTTTTTACCCCCCCCTCCCTCATTTTGGGTGGTTAGTTTTTACATGTCTAGTCTTCTAGTGGTCCACAGATTATGTATACAAAATTTGGTTGAGTTTGGTCCATGGGCAGGAAGCATACGAGGACTTTGTGTCTTAAACCACAAAATCAAAAATCCCCCATTTTTCAGTTTAGGGGTCAAATTTCAAAAAAATAATAAAACTCTCGTGAGATTTAGCATTAATAAACCTATGTTCCAAAATTTGAATGCTAAAAACTTAAAAACTCGAGGGAGATAGAGCACTTTAAAAATTTCAAAAATTTACCCCAAAATGACTATATCTCTCTTTTGGGTACTAACAGAGAAAAATATTCAAATATGTTTTTTTTTGTATTTAAATGCTTAATTTTTCTAAACTAAACCCATATCGATAACTTCAAAAACTCTGAAAACAAATTTAGGGCTCCTTGCCCCTTTAGGGTTTGAATTTCAAAAAATCTATTCTTAACACACCCATAAATCGCTGAAAGAATATACACTCCAAATTTCATCTTTTCTAGGTCAAGCGGTTTAGGCTGTTGCCTTGATAGATAAAATATCACCTTCTATTTTTATATACGACTAGCTTCAAGGCCCGCTTTCGCCCTGATGTTTTTTTTAACCGACTTCAAAAAAGGAGGAGGTTCTCTATTCGACTGAATTTTTTTTTTTTTTTTTTTTTTTTTTTGTGCCTATGTTACCTCATATCTCCGCCAATTGTCAACCGATTTTGAAAATTTTTTTTGCATTGGGTCCAGTCTAGCTTCCGATTGGTCCCATTTTTTTTCGTATTTTTTTCATAGGTATTAGATCTTTTTTATTAGGTTTGTTTAGACCTAACCTCTTTGTTTATGAACCGATTTCGATGGTTCTTTTTTTATCCGATAGGGGGTGTCTTAGGGATGGTGTCATATTAATTTGGTCAAGTTCTGATGATATGATCACTATTAATAACATCACTAAAAAGAGAAAAATAAAAATAATTTTTAAGAAAAAAATAAAAACCGACTTAAAAAATTAAATGCAACAAATAAAATACACTAAAAGGTATAAAATAATTATTATCTTATTTAGTTACAACTAAACGACGAAATATTAACATGAAATTACTTTTGAAGTTGGTGCCAAACATATACCTTTTATGAATCGCACTCGACGGATCTTACTTAGTACGTTTGGAGGGTATGCTCGCTTATAGGTATAGTTAGTTTGGCACCGACTTCAAAAAGTAATTTCATGTTAATATTTCGTCGTTTAGTTGTAACTAAATAAGATAATAATTATTTTATACCTTTTAGTGTATTTTATTTGTTGCATTTAATTTTTTGAAGTCGGTTTTTATTTTTTTCTTAAAAATTATTTTTATTAGTAACAGAGAATAAATATAATTGTTTCATTATAAAATCTTAAATAGATATAATTTGAGATTCTATTTAACTGCAATATACACTCATAACAAATAAGATGAAACAAATATTTAAAATGTATTAAAAATCCACTTGTTATCATTAAGGGGAAAATAAAAAAAGTTACTAGTATATGTAGGTATTATTATAGATAAGAAGACTTGAAAATTACAATTATTATTCATTTTGCTAGACACAAAAGTATATACAATCTATTTATAAAAAATTCTCTCATTCCTAAGCTTGAGTTGTTTATCATAAAATAATTTAGTCTTTTTGATTTTAAGTCGATTCTTCCACGTTTTCAGTAGAGGTTGCCATTAATAGTCAAAACATCAAAAATGGAATGCAATAAGGTTATTCCTCTAGTATTAGATAAGAATCGATCGTTATTTTTGATTTTAAGTCGATTCCTCCATGTCTTCAGCAATGGTTACCAATAATAATCGAAGGGTCAAAAATCTAATGTAGAATTGTTGTTCCTCAAGTATTAGATGAGAATCGATTGCTATTTTTGATTTTAAGTAGATTCCTCCTCCCATGTATTCACCAATGGCTACCAATAAAAACCGAAACGTCAAAAATCGAATGTAGAATTGTTATTCCTCGACTGTTAAATGAGAATCGATCATTATTTTTGAATTAAAGTCAACATGAACTGCAAATTGCAAGTGATATCTGATTAATAATAAAGAAATAAACATATTAATTAAAGAAATCGTAGGGAGTTGGACAAGACTTTAAATTAAATTAAATACAAGTTTTGATTAAATATGCCATACGTTTCGTTGCTGTTTTGCAACTTCTTCAGTGGCTGAAATAGCGAAACAAAGCCATTAGACATCTTTTTATTGATCATTTTTACAAAGTACAATGGTATGTTTGGTTAGTTTTTCTCACCTCATTTATTAAACCTATTTGTCAGGATTTTTTACTACGAGAAAAAACATTTCAAACAGTATTCTTCTTTCTATCACAATTCATTCAATTCATCAACCAACACAAAATATAAACCTTTTAAACAAATTAATTGTTTTTTGTCAAAAAACTAAAAGAATCAAATTGAACAAAGAAATTTTTTTTATTTTAAGATGTCATTAAGAAGATTATTATGTACTAAGATATTTTTAAGAAGTGCATTTATTCTTTATTTTTTTTATATTATAATATTCAATCTAGCAACTATCGACCCCTCTTGGTCAACTCCTGAATCCGACAAACAATTTTTTTTAAATAATTTTTTTTTTCCCCTACTTTACTATTTAAAATATACATTTGATCATCTATTTACATTATTGTCTTAATTCAAATAATTGACTATATACAATATTTAGATTATCCACATCTGTTCTAAAGTTTATTGTTTCGTTCTTTTTTATAAAATACATCTCACTAATATTCCGTTTAAACCAATTTGGTTCCATATCCAATATTTTTGTGTCTTTGAACGAAATCTTGTGCCCAGTGTTGAAATGATGGACTGCCAATGCTGTCTTGTTTTGTCTTTGCATATTCGTAATTTTACAATCGTTCTTATGTTGTGAAAGTCTTTTTGACAATTTCTGTTTTGTTTGGCCGATATAATATGTATTACATTCACAAAGTATCCTATATATCACATTTTTTTATCTAAATGGTCCATTTTATCCTTTATATTGGAATATATAGATGTTATCTTTTTTATGTTGTAGAAAGCGAAGCTCACGTTGGTGTTCTCAAAACATTTTTTAACCTTTAATGACATCGGCTTGATGAAAGGGAATTTGGTATAATTTTTGGCCGGATTATCTTCTTCAGGTGTCTTTTTTTGTAATTTAAACTTGTTAAATTTCTAGAGCTGGTCACTTTCAATGTCGGTATTCACAGGACACGAAATCCACTGCTGTTTTTTACTCCTTGTCAGAGATTCTCATATCTTAAGTACTCGTGCACAAATCGCATCTTGGAAACAGGTAATAGCAATAGGGAAATAGACATATTTAACACCTCTAAAAATAAAATCAAAGATCATTTTTTCCGAAAATTTATGACAGTCTGATGGGAGTGATTTGCATTGCTTTATTTTTGGTTTATTATTATTGAACTATTGAATGGCATATCTTTGTTGAATTTTGTCTTTACTTAATTTTTACGAGATTTTGTTTTTGTTTTTGTTTTTGTTTTGAATGAATTTATGTGAACATCCCCACCAGCACCGTAAACATTGTAATACTGAATTATGTACCTATTTATGTATGTTTCTCTTTTATCTTTTGCTTTTCTTTTCATTATTGTTTTCTGTATGATTTTCATGTGATAGTTCTTTTATTGTTAATTATATTTATTGTTCGAGTATAGATTATTGTATTTTTTATTGCATTGTTTATATATGATTTTGATGTTTTATTTTGTAATTCTTTGTAAAAAAAAAAAAAATTTTTTTTTTATTTTTCTTGATATAACACTCATTATACACGTATTTGACATTTTTGTAAGTGGACTACTAGTCCGTAAAATTATCTAAATAAATAAATAAATAAATAAATAAATAAATAGGTTATGTATAAGGCCTGGTGGGTAATTATTCTTCGACTCTCTACGATTCATTTAATTATTAATCATGGACACGAATAATGAAATAAAACATATTAATATTTCAAATCAATTTGGATAAAGTTTAGTTAGCAACGATCCGTTGCAGTTTATTTTTGTAATTTTTGTTTTTAAATGTACTTTAAAAAAAATAGATAGTTTTTTTAAATCTTTGTTGCATTATTAAATTCTTCTTCAACGATAATGTGGTTAGAACTCTATTATCTATGCTATTAAGAATGAATGACATTCAAAAATCTGACAAACAGGGCCGCCAATACATGTTTAGTTTGCTAGTTTAGTTCTTATATTGTTTGGCAAGCTATGTTGGCTAACCTGAATTTTTTAGTTTTTCCTGAATTTTCCAATTTTCCGGCAACTTTTTCAATTTTTTTTTTACGTATTAACCTGAAGTGGACTATTACGAACATTTATTAAAAAATAGCCAAATCGGTCCAGTCATTTGAGAGATCTGCGCTTACAAAGAAAAAGAAATTCATTTTTATTATATAGATATAAATATTAAGATTAAAAAGATTGTGAAATTATGTGGTATTTAACAAAAAGTTTTAAAAGAAATTTTTTCCACAAAAGCTTCAATAAATTTATTAAATAATCTTATAACAAAATTTCTCCTAGTCTGAGAATTATATTGTTACATTTCACTGTTTGGTTTTGAATTTGTTATTGTGCCCTACTACGCTACATACCCCTGGGTGCTTTTAATTAAATAACAATCGGATATATACTATGGGTATAAATGTCCCTTAGGGGGCCAGTCCTTCCTCCTCCTTTTAATCAGTATCTCTCCCGTGTCATTGATCTGACTTGTCGCTTCGACGCTTGTGGTTTCTGCCACTGACAGTATATCAACTCTCACTAGGGAAAGCTAATTGCTTTACTTTGTCTAACATACCGACATTTAACGATAGATATCGTGGATTACATTCACAAATGATAAAAAGGCGAAAAAATATTCGAAATTAATGAATTTTTAGTCGATCAATAATTATTTGCTCTAGTTAAAATCGGGCCACTAATTAAAAACTTTATTAAATAGCAAATTTTTCTTACAATTTTTACAAATATTCATATAATTTGTTTCATTAGCTCTTAAACTTAAATATTCAATAAATTTTGTTGATAATTTTTGAATTTTATAAAAAAATAAGTGAAATTAAATTAAAAGATACAATTACAAATTATCATACTTTTTCAATATCACTTTAATTTAAATAAAGTTTTAATAAAAGATCAAATACCATTTGAAATCTACTCTTATTAAACGAGCAAAAATTGTATATTTATTTGTTTATATATATATATTTATTTATTTGTATATATATTTGTTTATATATTTGTATCTTGGTTCTATTTTGAAAACGGCTTTACCGATTTTGATGAAATTCACGGGTTAGGGGGTTTTTGGGGTGACAATTCGATCTGTCACGGTCTCATCTTCGACAAAATTGTTTTTGATGGGTTTTTTCGTAATCAAATTAATTATTCTCAGGTAGACAAATCCCATTCTTAGGATTTTAAAAAAGGTTTCCCTTTTCCTTTTATACCCAGGCAGACAATGGGTTGTTTGTTTCATTGTTCTAAAAGGCCTTGAAGAAGTATTGTGATTGTGGATTTTAACATATTTTGTTCTCCCTAAACGTTAGAAATATTAATAAACGTTTTATAATTGTTTTTATAAAGAACTTTATTTATTTAATAGAATAAAAAATAATCAAGAATTTATTTAAAAATATATTTCGCATAAGCAGGTCTCAATTTTCTGAAAAACAACACATTTTGATAGGTTTTATTTATTAACAATTGGATGAATAAAAATGAATCATATGTTTGAATCAAAACAGGTGCAGGAGGTGGGGTGCAGTGGTGGGGGATCCGGGGTTAGGGCTAGGTTTTGGGGGTGGGGTCAAGCGGGGTGGGGGTACAGTGGGCGAATACTATATATATTTGTATTTTTTTTAATTTGAAAATGGCTCTCAAATAAAAATCGACCTTTTTATTAGAATTTTAAATTTAAAATAATATTAAAATAAAGCTTTTAACGGAAGGAAGAAGTTACCGAGCATCGCTCGGTGCCTCCAAGTACTATCAATAAAATGAATAATTTTGAATTAATCATTATTGATAGAAAGATAAAATATACAAAATGGATATTTCTCAAGTTGAAGCAGTTCAAATTGAGTTCCTAATTAATCAAGGGCTAAGTCAACAAAACAACAAGTGTCAAATTACACTTGCAATAAGCAATAATTTCAATAATGTATGGTTCCTTGTAAAAAAATTAAAAATGATTTACTATTTAATAAACTTTTTATTGGTCGGTCGATTTTTTGCACTTCAGTGTATTATTAAATATTGTTTTTTACTTTAAATTCTGGTAAAAAAGTCGATTTGTAGCTTGAATTAATTTATTTTTTTGGTAACGTTTTTGACCCGCTCTGGCCATTTTCATGTCCACAAAGCTATGAACTTAATTGCAATTTGAAATAAATTTTCTCTTTTATTATTTAACTATTCTCTATTTCTACTACTCCGTCTTCAATAGATAATACTTCTAATTAAAAAAATTCTTAATTCTAATATATTAAATTAGTTCCTACCTGGCCACAGAGCGATGCTCGGTAACTTTTTGCTTCAGTTAAAAGGTATATATTAATCCCCGAAACCCCCACCACTGCACCCTACCTCCTTTACCCCGCAGCCGCACCCAGTTTTTGCATTTATAACCTTCTAGTGGCCCACAGATTATGTGTATATAGGTATATAAATAAATACCATATAATTTTTTTTAATTAAATAACAATTTTTGAGTTCATCAATTTAATTGGCAAATTCCAATATATAATAATATTAATTAGTAGAGATTGTGGTGTTGGTGCAAGGTGAAACATCTTTAATAAAGATAAGAGTAAATAAATATTATATTTAATATTGATTTACTATGAGTTAAGGATTTTAATGTGAAATAAGTGACCTAGAATCCTTAACTCATAGTAAATCAATATTAAATATAATATTTATTTACTCTTATCTATAATAATATTTGTGGGATTTAAAACTTGATATATATTCAATTAAATTTCCTAACTTTTAATATATAATAATATTTGTAATGATATTTTTGTGGGATTTAAAATTAAAAAAACAATTATTTATTAAAAGGAAATTGAATAATAATGTAATTATACATTTTTATCGAGACAACCACCTGTGAATAATTAATTCAATTAACAAAAAATCCATCAAAAACAATTTAGCCGAATATGAGACCGTGACAGATCGAAATGTCAACCAAAAAACCCCATTACTTGTGAATTTCATCCAAATCGTTAGAGCCGTTTTCGAGCAACCGATTTTATATAATATATATATATAAATATATACAAGAATTGCTCGTTTAATATAATAAGATTTGTATTAAACTATTAGTGGGTTTCCAAATTAAGAAACCAATTAATTTATAAAAGGACGGATCTTAATTTAAAGTTTGTATTTTATTTAGTTTGCGAGCTATATAAACAGGGTATTTGCTTTTATACAAGTAAGTTAAAATCATAGGCTGCACAAAATAGTTTGTTCTAAACGTTATTACTATAAATTAGAGTGTATATAGTAATAATAGTGATTTAAGTAAAATATTTCTATTATGATAACAGACTGTCTTTTATGATGATGCTCATGCTCATGCTCATATACTCGGTTGAAACTTTACACTTCTCGTCTAATGGATCGATTCAATTGAAAATCAGCCCCTCAGAAGGCCCTTCAATATGTCTACTACCTTTGAACTGGCATAAAGGAAGAGAGAATGCTCTATTACTACTTCTACTTTGAAACCATCCCCTCAGCCCCCCTTCAAACACACACACACTGACAGTTTGCAGATGACAATATCCAATCTGTTTGCAGAGTCTGTATTCGAAATCGTATTGGATTTGTTTATCGAAACACGAAATACGAACCTCTGAATATCGACAGATATATCGTCGTATATTGATAAAGAACAAGCCAAGGGCAAAAGGGAAGGAGAGATTCCGTGACCACTTAGGTATTTATTTGATGGAATATTTAGATTATACAATAAACGGGGACCTGTCTTTATTTATTTATAATTTAATATTTACTAGGCAATTAAAAATAAATACAAATGACAACCATTGTATACAGAAAGTCGAGAAAAAATAATATGAAAAATTCCAACAAACGAAAGTCGAGGGTTCCGTACATAATAATATTTAGTACCTGGAGGAAAACCGAGCTCTACGAACTTGGCTTTTTCGCTTAAATTATTATTATTATTGTTTGAAAAGGTCTCTGTCTCTCCCTTTTAGCCCTTCCATCCCCTCTTATTTTGATCTCATGATATGGTAACATAATTCGTGACATACATAACAATGCATAAAAAGTCAAGTTTTAGGAAAATAATTTCAACTAAATATGTGAAATCAATAAATATAGATGGACATGTGAAATGAAAAATATGCGTTTTAATTAAAGTTACTATTATATACGAGCTTTTCGTGCGTGCCTTCGGCACTCCCTCGAAGCTCGGCCCTCCGGAGATGATGCCCTGGCGGGCAGCGTCTCGGTCCAAAAATTTTATTCCTCTTAAAAAACCACACTCCAAATGTATACCAGTAAACTACCGAAAATACATCGTCTCTTAAAAGTTTCGCCTCTTTAACTTTTGAGTGGCGAGGGGGGGGGGGGAGGAATAATGATCAATATATTTAATGGTTCTTAATTTAAAATGAATTGGAGTCTTTCATTTCAAAATTCGAGTCCAAATTAGAAATTAGAATTTCAAATTTGCCTGGTTAATGAAAATCGATTGGAGCCATCAGTTTAAAATCCGCGCTGACAATTATATTTCAAATTTGCCTCGTTAATTAATATATATTTAATGTTTCTTAATTTAAAATATATCGGTGTTTTTTCATTTTCATTCGAGTTCAAATGAATACAATATTATCTCGACACAAAGTCCAAATCAAAAATATCTAGTTTTAGTAACACAAATAAAGATACAAATATTAATGTTGCAATGGTGTAATCGCTAGAGCTAATGCCCATAGTTCAAGAGTTCGTCGGTTCGATTCTAGGCAAGAGCGTAATTTTTTTAGAGAAATTTCTCTAAGCGTTGTTACAAATTAATCTAGACAAATATATATAGTATATTTTCGACCTATTTAATAAATTGATGAAATTGAATTTGGCAGCACATTAGATCTCACAACTTTTTTTGGCAAACGGTTTTTATTAATCGAACTTGGCCTTTTAACACAAGTGTTTTTGTTGAGATTTCACTTCTTTTTGCAAATTGGATGCGAATTTAACCTGCAAGATTCACACATTTATTTATTTTAAAGGCTGATGAAGATCTTTTTCGATTTCTCACTTTATTAGTGATTCAAGTTATTACAGTATGTCAAATTCTATCATTATATTGTGGTTGAATTTTCACTATTAGTTAATTTAGTTCATAGGTTTCACTCCTTCATTTTAGATTCTGAAGAAGGGAAAGTTTCGGTTTTTTGATTTCACACTTTATTAATGCCCCAAACTCTACCACCATTACGAAAATGATGAAAATTTATCGCACAAATTTCACCTCTTCATTTTATGTCCTGAAGAAGGAATTATTTCGGTTTTGCGATTTCACTCTTTATTAATGTACCAAATTCTACCAATATGCCAAGTATTAGCATTCTAGGATCATTATATTTTCACTGGCTGTTAATTTAGCCCATAAATTTCCCTTGAGTAAGATATGAGGTAGGTTTCACAAAAAAGAAATGAAACGAAATTGAGTTTTGAATTCGATATATAAAACTCAGTTTTCTTAGACTCCTGATGATGGATGTTAGGGCGCTCGTGAGTGCTGAGTGCTTTGTGGCGCTTTGTGCCGCGCCCCCCACCAAGTCGATGGGGTCCTAACAATGTTGCGTGTGTGCAGGGCGTTGTTTGTGTCCTGATGGAAAGCCGGGCTGGGCGCCATCCGCTTTGTTAGCGGGGGAGGGGCTGCTAGTTGGCGGTTGGCCCCTCCTCCCAATCGATCCGTTCGATGCGATCGATTCGATTCGATTGCTCGATGATTCGATGCTCAGCCGAGATTGAATTGCTTCACTTATAGCATGACTGATTTATTATCAGTCATGCAAAAGTGTCGCAACGATCTGACTGAGTCATCTAGCGGCCGTGTCTAAAGGCTCGTCGCCAGAGCAACAGCAGGCCGCTACAATGGAGAAAACTCCCGAAATATATCGAATTCAAAACTCAATTTTGTTTTATTTCTTTTTTGTGAAACCTACCTCGTATCTTACTCAAGTTTTATTATTATATTAAAATGTTTCACTTAGAACCAACACCGAACTCCTTAAAGTTATCATAAATTTCCCCCCTTCACTTCGGGAAGAAGTGAAAGTTTCGGTGTTTCAAGTTACTCTTTTTATTAATATGCCAATTTTTACCAGTGTGCCAAATTTCAGCATTCTATGTTCATTGTTTTTTCACTATATGTTAATTTAACCTATAACTTTCACCCTTCATTTTAGGTTTTTGAAGAAGGGAAGGTATCGATTTTTCGATTTTTTAATTGTACTCCCAAAATTCTTGCTCTTGGACCAAACGCAAGCAAAGTTTTCTATAAAATTGTATTTTCCATTTTGACCTAATTTAGAAATTGTAATAAAAATAATAATAATTTCCTATATATCTACATATCTAAATTTATTTTCATTAAGCAGAAGACATACACCCTCTTTGATTTGCTCTTAGAAAAGATAAATTATTTCCTCATTGACGATATTTGTAATCAATATTGTTTCTTTTTGTTTTAGATTGTGACATCGATTGCCGCTTACTCTCATCTGAAAGAATGGAATTCCTTGAGCTAATTTTCAAGGGTTTCTCATCGTTCATTGATCTTCTTCAGGTAAACAACATTCTTAATATTCTATTTTACTTTTGCTAATGTTTAGGTGTATTTGACGCAGTAGGTACTTATTTCTTTACTATCACGTTAATAGGAGGATAAACTTAATATATTTATACTACTTATATACATCTACATTTATTTTAACTACATCTACACTACACTATATAAAGGAACATAAAATTCATAGTTTGAATTTACTGAAGTGTTTTTATAGTCACATAGCACTTGAAAACTTCTTTTTTACTTAAATTCATCATCAATTGATTCATTTTATAAGTTAAAGTAAAATCATTAAACACTTTTTAATTCAGTAAAATACCCGTTAATATACACAGATGAATGCTAAATAAGGAGGTAAATTGTACCCGAAGTTCTTAAAAGTGTCATCTATGGCGCTGCTTCTGTTGTGCACGGAGCGAATAGGATATCCAACTATTTAAAATTTCAATTAGTTTTTTCACAAATAGAAACAAAGGGGTTGTCCTCTGCTTGATGCAAATAAACATACATACATATATATCGAAATTATATATCTGTATATATATATTATTTATTTGTTTGAGACTATAGTTTCGAAGACTCGGTCTTCATCATCAGACATTTTTAATTATAAATATTGTTTTTCATGGAGTCAATACCGTATGGATATTGAAAATTTTCGATATTTACTTAGCTGGGAGCCAGTTAAAATTAAAATCATCTTTCATTTCACATTCATATTTAAACACATGTATCCCTTTTCTTTGTGACAAAAAACAGACTGGCAATGGAAGGGGGGGGGGGTTGGTTTTTCCTTTTTTCCCACTTCTTTTTATCTAAAATTGTTTGTTATGTCAGAAAACATTCTAAGCAAATTGCTATTTGATGACTCAATTTTTCCGTTCAAACCAAGGTCTGAATTTTTATTAAATGATTTCAAAATTTCTAACTATTCAACTGCGCTAATTAATTTAGGGTTTCTTTCTGCTTTTATTAATCTAATTCCTGTGCCTTCTGGAAAAGAGTGATTGTTTGAATTTAAATGTTCAGCTAATGAGTTCTCTTTTTTCTGATTTCTAAAATCTCTAAAGTGTTGGCTTAATGGAATTTTCAGATTCCTCTTTGTTTTTCCTACGTAGATGCAATATCCAAGCCGAGGACAACCTCTTTGTTTCTCTTTGTGAATCAACAACTCTACTACTCCCGGCAAAACAAAAACTTTTCAATTAAATTAGTTTTTTAATTAATTAAAATATGTCAAAATCTACTTCGAGGGGCTGAGTTTAAATACACCGCAAATACAAATTTTGATAGCTGAATTTTCTATATTTATTTGATTTTGATATAATGAATGATAACCTGCTCCGAATTCTACATCAGGAAAATTTCATTGATTTCTCTCCTATGCAGAAATTTAAATTTTTAATTCTTCTACACAAAAAAGCTTGTCTTTGATCCTTCTTTTCAACACAGTACAACACTTTACTTTAAATATTTTATTTCCGTAACTCATTTGTTACCCTGCCAAGGGGTGGGGGGTTCTTTTCCTCCTTCTTTTTCTGTTTGATTCAGTTCTGCGATTTGTCTATCGATACGTGTCTGCTCTGCTGTCTCCCTCAAAGATAAATTGTTTTTGCCACCCACTCTCTGTCTGACTCTCTTTGCTCTTTAAGTTCTAAAATACGAGTAAAAGCCCGATAAAAAAAGAACATTTACAAGTCAATTGAACCGACGGACGCTTCTAGTTTGACAACTTAGATTATATATATATATATAGGTATATATACAGGATGATTAATATTTAGAGTGGCATTTTAAAAAATTTAGATTTTTGTCGTTAATTAACAAATAGTACCTGGAGCCACCGAGCGATGCACGGTAACCAAATTAAAAAAAATACAAATATATATAATACACGCCCCCTGAACCCCCCCCCCCGAAACCAGGCACCTCGCCCCCACCACTGCATCCCCACAGCCACCCACACCCGGATTCTCCACAACTGCACCCCACCTCCTGCACCTTCCATATCCACCACACCATGCACCCAGTTTTTGCATTTCTAGCTTTCTAATGGTCTACATTTTATGTGTATATTTGTTTACTCGTACATCAATTTGCCCACATTCGTTCATATTGATAAACATATATATATAAAAAAATAAATAGGAAAATAATAATAAAAAAATAATCGTATGGGATCTGAAATAAAAACATAAAATTAAATATGATTTGTTTCCAAGTTATATAAAAAAAGCCACTTCAACCACTTTATTTGTAAACACCTGTAATGTTATTAGACACCTGTTAATTAAAAACAAACAAATTTTTTTTATAAATTTTATTAAACCAATTATTTTACAAGAATTAATGTATACATTGTATTTGAGCTTCGACTCCGGAGATTACTTCTCCACCATCGACTGTCCTTGATCATCTTTTTAGTCCTTGTTTTTAATAAGAGGAAAAAACTAATTAAATAAAAAAAGCTCTTTTCCGATAATTATTCCAATTCCATAATTCATTTTCCCACCCCATCGAATCCATTCAAACAAAAAAATTCCTAATTTTAATATAATATAATAATATTTGCTATAACCTATTAGTGGGTTTTAAAATTAAAAAACCAATTAATAAATAAAAGATAATTGAAAAAAAATGTAAACAAACTTTTTTATTGAGATTTTCATCTATCAATAATTACTTTAATTAAGAAAAGATCAATTAAGATGAAATTTGCCGAGGTCCAGACCTAGCCAGATCGTTTTCTCATCCTCAAAACTTGTTAATAGAGTTGGTTTCATTTTGGTAGAGGCGTTTTCAAAATAGAACTAAGATACAAATATACAAACAAATATATATAGAAATAAATATATAAACATATATACAATTTTGCTCGTTTAATAAGAGTAGATAGATATACAACAAGAATTTCTAATATTTAATAAAGAAAATATTTTTATACAAAGTCAAGAATGAAAATTAAAAAAAAAGGGGGGTTCCGTCTCTCATGTTTTTAATTTATTTAATCACTTTCTCTCTTTCTCTGGGTCTTTTCTTCATGTAAAAAATAATTCACTTTCTTAATGAAACACCACGTGATCCACTACACCAAAATTAATATTTTCTTCTTCTTCTTCTTTACTTTAACGTCTACTTAGAATTAATAAAGAACTTTTAAGGCCCTTTTAACTATAAAATTTAATTATTACTTGTAATTTCTTTTTTGAGTGGTGGGGGAGGGGGTTTTAAGTTAATAAATAGAAGTTCTTAAAGATGTGTATCTCTTTACTATTTAAGAAAAGAAAGTTAGCAACCTTGAGATAATGAAATTTTTGCTTGGCATCCTTCTTAGACTTTTTAACCACACACACACACACACATAGTTAGTTAATTTCTCAAATAAGTTAAGAAAATTATTAATTTTTTTTTTAGCTCTGGAATTATTAGCATGTTTTTTGTTGTTATTTCTGTTATCTGTACTGGCAGAATAGCTTTGTTTTTAATAAGAGAACATACTTTTTATCAAATACCGTTTTTGACCTATTGTTTTTAGTAAATTAAAATTTAATTGGAGGAAAAGGTTAATTTTTTTAAGACTTATACTACGCTTTTTATACACTACGGTGCAAAGAAATCGACCCACCAATAAAAACTTTATTAAATAGCAAATTATTCAAAATTTTTTTACAAATATTCATATAATTTGTTCCATTAACTCTTAAACTAACATATTCAATAAATATTGTCAATCTCAGTGACATATAGTATTCTATTTATTTTTTATTTATTTATTCTTCCCAGTGTATTTATTTATTTATTTTTATTGCTTGGACAACATGCGGTATTCCCTTTTTTTGTTATTATTATTATTTTATTCTTGGTCGCAGCATACTAAGGTTTCACACCGTTCTGCTGTGGCCACACCCTCAGCCACCCAACCGGATCCTGAGTGGGAGGATAGGTGGGCTATAAGGGGAGATGTGGAGGCCCTTAAAAATAATTTTTGAATTTTATAAAAAAAAAAAACAATTAAAATTAAATTAAAAGATACAATTACAAATTATCCTACTTTCTCAATATCACTTACATTTAAATAAAGTTTTAATAAAAGATCAAATTCCATTTGAAATATCAATAAAATGAATAATTTTGAATTAAACATCATTGATAGAAAGATCAAATATACAAAATGGATATTTCTGAAGTTCAAGCAGTTCAAATTGAGTGCCATATTAATCAAGGGCTAAGTCAACAACAAGTGGCAATTACACTTGGAATAAGCAATAATTTCAATAATCTATGGTTCCTTGTAAAAAAATTAAAAATGATTTACTATTTAATAAAGTTTTCATTGGTGGCTCAATTTTTTTGCACTTCAGTGTATATACGGGTGTCTCAAAAAATGGTTTACAAACTTTTAGCATGGGGTGTAACGTGTCTTCGTACAGTATGCGCATTAAACTGGAGCGATGTACAACTAGGGTGCCAGTTAGACGTATTTTTCTCTTGTCTTCCTTTGAATACGCTCCAAATAAATTTTAAGAAAATCTTCACGAAACGTCGAGCTTTAAAAAAAAATAAGCTGACGTGTTCTGATGTGGCCATCCACTTGACTTTACCATACAACCTGGCCCCTCACTTATATTTAATATTTAATAAAATTATTTATAATCATGTAGGAGGGGGTTAGTTTTTGCATTTTTAGACTCCTGGGACCCACTGATTATGTATACAAAATTTGGTTGAGTTTGGTAAATGGTCACGATTTTCATTTTTCGACCCTCCCCCCACATTTCGGGCGGTTAGTTTTTCCATTTTTAGACTTCTAGGGACCCACTGATTATGTATACAAAATTTGGTTGAGTTTGCTCAAACGACCTAGATTTTTAATTTTTAACCCCTTTTGACCCCCTTAATTTTGGGTCGATGTGCACCAAAATCTAATCAGCTCTTAATCTCAATGGACCAAAACTACGTGTGAAATTTGGTTTCGATATTCACACTAGTTTTTGAGCTAGCTCGTCCACAAATTTGGTAACGCACAGACTAACTAACTAACTAACTATCTAACTAACTAACTAACTAACTCTCTAACTAACTAACTAACTCTCTAACTAACTAACTAACTAACAGACATTTTGACAAAATAATTATTAATTCGAGAAATATAATTTTTTCGATGACCATACCCTGTATGGTAAAGTAAAAAAAATTCTCTTTCATTAGCTAGGGCTCGGATTTCGCCCTATTTGCCTTTTTTTTATTTATGGCTTAACATTTAGGTCAATATAAATTCCGAATAAAATAAGAGGCATTTGTTAGTGCCTATAATGCCTATTTTGCCCTTTTCCGGGTGTTATTGCCTATTTCATCTATAAATGCCTTTTTTAGTGCCTATTTTAACTAAAATTGGCAATTTCCATTTTTTACGCTCTATACATTTTATAAATTTAAATTTTTTTTTGAATTATTAAGAAAATATTCCGAAAAAATTATTTATGGGCCCGCAGCAGGGTCGACTAGGACATCCAAAAATCGAGAAGTGGACCATATTTGATAGCTTTTTCCGAACTTTTACCAACAAATAGTTCAACAATTGCTAGAAACATTCCCAAATTATTACTTAATTTTCAATTTCAAAATATTATGTATTGTTCTTTTTTTAATGGGAATTTGCATTATTACAGGGTGGGGCATAAAGATCTCCCACATTTTGAAGTGGTACAAAAAAATGAAAAAATCTAACTAGAACGAAAACGGAATATATTTTGAAAACATCATAAAATAATTTTTTTTTTTTAAATGTGTTTTAAACATTATATCAGACCAAAAACGGAAGGAGGGGACAAAAATAAAATTTTTAGCTCTTTCGACCAAACTCAACCAAATTTTGTATATATATTTTATGGGCCCCCAAAGGCTATAAATGCAAAAATTAACCACCCAAAATAGGGAAGAGGGTCAAAAATAAAATTTTTAGCTCTTTCGACCAAACTCAACCAAATTTTGTATATATATTTTATGGGCCCCCAAAGGCTATAAATGCAAAAATTAACCACCCAAAATAGGAAGAGGGTCAAAAATGAAAATTTTAGCTCTTTCGACCAAACTCAACCAAATTTTGTATATATATATTTTATGGGCCCCCAAAAGGCTATAAATGCAAAAACTAACCACCCAAAATAGGGAAGAGGGTCAAAAATGAAAATTCTAGCCCTTTCGACCAAACTCAACCAACTTTTGATTACCTACATAGTTTGGTCAAAAGGGCTACAATTTTCATTTTTGACCCTCCTCACCCATTTCGGGTGGTTAGTTTTTGCATTTCTAGCCTTCTGGGGTTCACAGATATATGTATACAAAATTTGGTTGAGATTGGTCGAAGAGCTAAAATTTTTGCCTGAGAGACCGCTCACTAAATATTTTACTTTTATTTTCAAGTGCCTTTTTCTTCTTAAAATGCCTTTTTTAAGTGCCTATTTTTACTTAAAATGCCTTTATAAGTGTCTATTTTAGTTATTTTTAGTGCTTATTTGCCTGCCTATTTTAAAGATTTTTAGTGCCTATAAATCCGAGCCCTTGATTCATTACAATATTTTCTGAAATATTGACCCTAGGAATTTAGCAGGAAGGTTACTTTTAGAACGAAGTTGCATTCTAATAACGTTTTTTTTTAATAAAAATTTATGAAGTTAATTAAGATATTAAACGATCAATTCTTGTATATATATATATAGAATCGGTTTCTCGAAAACGGCTCTAACGATTTGGATGAAATTCTCGGGTTAGGGGGTTTTTGGGGTTGAAATTTCGATCTGTCACGGTCTCATCTTCGGCTAAGTTGTTTTTGATGGATTTTTTGTTAATTGAATTAATTATTCACAGGTGGTTGCCTCGATAAAAATGTATAATTACATTTTTATTCAATTTCCTTTTAATAATTAATTGTTTTTTTTTAATTTTATATCCCATAAATAATTAATTACAAATAATATTTTATATTAGAATTTGCCAATTTGATTAATTGAAGGTATTTTTTATTGAATATATCGGTGTTATCAAAGAAAATTAAAAATAAATAATACTTTTTTCCAGAGCGTACCGAGACTTGAAAAAAAATTACTTTTACATTTAAATTTTTGAATTTCAAAATTAAAAAAAAAAATAATAATAATAATAAAAAATTAAGCGTAGTTGAGGTATAAATCTTTCATATGAACATGTGTATGTGTAGTATGTACCATATAATAATCATAAATTAGTTATTACTTACATAACTACGTATGTAGAGATTTATGTTATTTAACCTTGGCAATAATGACTCAATGTCCGTCTAACAGGGAGAATCACATAATAATAATAAAATTTTATTTTTTAATTGTGAATATGAAAGATGAATTTTAATAACATTTTAACTAAACATATAATGTTGTTTTTAAGTGTTCTGTACAAAAGTAAAACGAAACCCTATTAGTGTCGATATACAATGTCTGTCAGTATAATCATGATTTCATTTAAATTTTATGTCACAAAAAACAAATACAAAACAGAGAATATACGTAATAGATAAAAACTTTAAATGATCTATTTATTTATGTTCAGTATCTTAAAGCAAATGGCTATTAAAAACTCTTCCTGGTAAACAAGAACGAGACTTCATCGGAAATTTTTTTGTTTTGATTCAACCACATGATTCATTTTTATTCAACCACCACCACCTTATATAGCCTCAAGTAAAAAAGTAAAAATAACCTGTTAATAATATTAGTTTAAATAATCAATTATCAAAATGTTTTTTTTGCCAAAGTTGAACTTGGTAATATGCTAAAAAATGTATATTGACCCTACACTCCCCCCTCCCTCCATTTTTGTTGCGGTTAGTTTTTGCATTTTTATACTTCTGGGGTCCCACTGATTATGTATACAAAATTTGGTTGAGTTTGCTCAAATGGCCTAGATTTTTAATTTTTAACCCCACCCGCCCCCACCCCCCTTAATTTTGGGTCGATATTCACTCAAAATCTAATCAGCTCTTAATCTCAATGGACCAAAACTACGTGTGAAATTTGGTTTTGATATTCACACTAGTTTTTGAGCTGGCTTGTCCACAAAAATTTGGTAACGCACAGACTAAGAGGCAGAAATTTCGACAAAACAATTATTATCTGGAAAAATATAATTTTTTCGATGTTCACTTATTAGAGCTTTTTTGTAGAGCAAACTGCCAATACTTGACCATACCTTGTATGGTAAAGTAAAAATATACAGTAGACTCTCGATAATTGGAAATCCAAGGGACTACAAGAAAAATTCGAATTATCAAGAGGAAAGAAAAAGAAATTAGAATTATTAAGAGTTTTTATTCTTATTATTATTATTTATTGAGTAACCAACTTATTATACAATTTCATTTACAATAATTTTGATTCAATTTCTAGTACATGCCCGAAAGGGGCTCGGTACTTTCTTTTATTATATTGAAAAAAGGTAATTTTTTGTTTACATTTACTGAATTTGTACATATTGTTAATTTCAACCATGTGTTTCAATTTTCCTCTTAGGGGGGTCAGAAAGGCTAGGCGGTAGCATGACAGCGAGCTAACCAGGGGACCCGGGTTCGAATCCGACTCGAAGCATCCAGCTAAAATCTGACCCAGGGAGTAGAGACAAATTTGAAAAATAAATATATAGTATCGTAAAGTGGCTTATGGCTAAAAAGGCAGAAAAGCCCAAAAAAAAAAAAATTTCCTCTTCTTCGTCTTCATTAATCGATAAAGTTCTTGATCCCCTGGCCCCTTCTTCTCCCTTCTTTCTTCTCTTTTCTATCTCGTCTTAATCCTTCATCCGTCTTATTACATCATCTTCCATCCTTCCCTCCTTCAATGGTTCTACCAGGTTCTTCCACAGCTTCTCTGTTCTTCTCTCTTCTCCTTTCTGTTCTGTTCTTTCTTCCTCTCTTATTCTCTTGTTATAAATTTTTCCGCATCTGGCCCCTCCACATGCGCCCTCTTCCACTCGCTTATGTTCGGTCTCTCCAGATAGTCCTCTTTTCCAATATTTCTCTTTATTTCCTTATAGTAAGGGAGAGTCAGGCGACTGTGGGTCAGTGGGTAGAGTGCTGGCTCGCTGACTCGAAGATCGCTGGTTCGAGACCGAGTCTCGGCAGATAGATATTTGCAGTCGCCGCCTCTTGGAAAGTAATGGCAACCTACCAAGAGTATAATTGCCTAGTAACCTCTCCAAATTAGACGTTCGGAACCGGCGTTAAAAAGTAGGTCCCGTATATCTGTGTAAAACAACTAAACACACTCAGCACAGGTATATGTGGAGAGGAGCCGACACCCGTTTCGGGTATGGCACTCGAAGAAGAAGAAGAAGGGAGAGTCAGAGTTTTTTTTAATTATATTTTTAAAATATGTATGAGCTTAGGTACATAAATTTTATATATATAGCCTCAAGTAAAAAAGTAAAAATAATGAAAACGACAAAAAAGAACAAAAAATTACATATTATGTATTAACATTGCAACTTTAAAGAATTTTGTGTCGGTTCTAGGTGAAACATTTTAATAGATAATAAGTAAAAATATATTTTTCCAGATGGGTTTCACAAATAAAACAAAAATATGTTTTCTTTTGTAACTTCTGATGATGTCCTTCGAAAACAAGATCTTGAAGAGAATAAGTGGAATGATTAGAGATAGTGTTACCGGCGAATGGAGGTTTAGAAGTGCAAGGGAAGTGAGAGAATTAACAGGGCAGCCTTACATCACAAGCTGTATAAGATCACGAAGGCTGGCTTGGGTGGGACATGTGGTGCGTGCTGATGAAGATCGAGCTATCAGCAGGATCTACGAAGCAAAACCGATAGGAAGAAGACCACCAGGTAGACCACGGCAAAGATGGATGGACAATAGCTTTATTCGTTTTGGATGCCTTGGGCGCCCTTATGTCAGCCTCAAGTCACTAACCCATATTCGTTTAGGAATACCAACCGACTTGGTGTGCCCCAGCCCTATTCATTTCGGTTGGTATTCCTAAACGAATATGGGTTAGTGACTTGAGGCTGACATAAGGGCGCCCAAGGCATCCAAAACGAATAAAGCTATTATAACCAGAGATCTTGAAGAGTTGGGTGCTCAAGGAAATTGGAACTCTATAGCACGGGATAGGACAAAATGGAGAGGCATTATAGAGGGGCTAAAACATTGGAAATGTTGTTCGGCCACAGGAAGTAAGTAAAGTAAGTAAGTAACTTCTGATGATGGGATCATAACCCGAAATATATATCGAGATAAAAACTCAAAACATATATTTGTTTTATTTGTGAAACCCACCTAGAACAATATATTTTTTACTTATTATCTATTAACATTGCAATAGATAATAACATACGTAATTAAAAAACTTAAGAATAATTTTTGTAAACATTGCTAGAAAAAATTCGAATTATAAAGAGGGGAAGTGGCCTAGTTCGAATTATAGAACGTTCTCTCCCCCTCTTGTTACGAAAAGAATTTCGAGTTATCGAGCGTATCAAAATATACAGCAATTTTTCGATTTACTGAAGTTAACAGCTCATGAGTTCGAATTATCGAAAGTCGACTGTATTTATAATATTTGTCGAAATGATAGGTATATCAGTTGAAAATAACCTTGAGAACCACCCCACTATACCACATTTTAGACGTTTTTATAGAATTGATTAAATACTTTTTCGTTATTATATGAAATTTAAAATTAATTAAATAACTTTTGATATAGAGAAACTTAATAATAAGGAGCAAAAAGAGTTTTTAATTTTGCTTCTAAAGAGAATGTGAAAATCAATTAAAATTCTTACCGAAATTAATCTTTCCAAATTTTAGACCTCGTTAGATGATTTATCAGTTAAGAAAGTTTGATCAATCAAGATTTTTTGAGTCATTTTTGACATAATTACCGTATACAAATCAAAGCGCACAGCTTGGCCGTATCCGCTGCAAGCTATTTACACGAACCTTTTCGAGCGAATTTCGACCCTCTTGTAATTCGGAACCCAATTGAGATACAGAGCTGAAATTATACACATGTAATTATGTAATCCATATTGAAGAGAGTATCAAATTTCAATAATATAGCTTAAATTGATTGTGAGATATGGACCTGAGATAATAGCTAATTTTGGCACCTACTCACTGATGGGTCATCAAAACCCGAGGGGTGATTCGCGATTGGAAGTAGATGTACACCTCTTTGGAAGTATTTTGGAAGTACATGGAAATATTTGGAAGTACCTGGAACTATTTGGAAATACTTGGGCATATTTGGAAGTACTTGGAAATATTTAGAAGTACTTGGAAATATTTAAAAGTACTTGGAAATATTTAAAAGTACTTGGAAATATTTAAAAGTACTTGGAAATATTTTTAAGTACAAGTGGATGTAGGTGTACAGTATATTAGGTCGCGGTTCACCCCTCGTCAAAACCTATAGGGTACTTCCAATAATTTCAGCATCATGCAATTTCGCCTGCTAGTAGAGTTTGGAACACAAACAAAGGAAAAATTCCAAAAATTCAATTTTTCAACCCCTTCGAAATGGGGGGGTAGGGTCAAAAATATAAATTCTAGCCGGTTGGACCAAACTCAACCAAATTTCGTTTACATATTCTGTGGGCTAGAAATGCAAAAACTAACCACCCAAAAGGGGGGGGGGGAGTTAAAAATAAAAATTCTAGCCCTTCGATTCAAAGGGCTTCCTCACTTCCCTCATAGCTTAAAAAGCAGAGAAATCTAAACCAAAACATTCTGTGGAAAAACAGGCCATGTTCGAAAGTAGTGAAATCTAGTGTGCAGCTAAGTTAAATTCCCCAAGAATATTTAAGTTGAGAAAATAGTAGATCTCTCAACTTAATTATTCTTAGCTAATTTAACTTGGCTGCACACTAGATTTCACTACTTTTTCGAACATGGCCTGTTTTTTTACAGAATGTTTTGGTTTAGATTTTTATTAACATCAAGCAGAGAACAATTTCATTGTATTTCCTTCATTAATTAATCACCCTGTAGTTATTGATTAGTTACGGAAACTTTTGTATTCAAGAACCAATCGCCTATCATACAGGGTATGGTCAAGTAATGTAATGGTGCATGAACTTAAAAGTGGTTTTGTTCCTTCTTTTTTTCGAAATATCTCAAAAACGGCTGAAACTATTTTGATTAGAAAGAAACCATGGCATTTCGCTCTACAAAAAAGCTCTAATAAATGAACATCGAAAAAATTATATTTTTTGAGATAATAACTGTTTTGTCAAAATGTCTGTTAGTCTGGTTGTCAGTTAGTCCGTGAATTACCAAATTTTTGTGGACGAGCTAGCTCAAAAACTAGTTTGAATATCGGAACCAAATTCACACGTAGTTTTGGTCCATTGAGATTAAGAGCTGATTAGATTTTGGTTCATATCGGCCCAAAATATAGGGGGGTGGAGGGGGGTTAAAAATTAAAAATCTAGGCCCTTTTGAGCAAACTCAACCAAATTTTGTATACATAATCAGTGGACCTCCAGAAGTTTAAAAATGCAAAACCTAACCGCCTAAAGGGGGGGGGGGGTGTAGGGTCAAAAAATGAAAATATTGGCCATTTACCAAACTCAACCAAATTTTGTATACATAATCAGTGGACCCTACGAAGTATAAAAATACAAAAACTAACCGCCCAAAATGGGGGGGGGGGGGGTGGCAAAAAATGAAAATCTTGGCCATTTACCAAACTCAACCAAATTTTGTATACATAATCAGTGGGACACCAGAAGTATAAAAAATTCACCCCCCCCCCCCCCCATACATGATTATAAATAATTTTAGGAGCCATGTTGTATTGTAAAGTCAAGAGTCATCAGAACACGTCAGCTTATTTTTTCAATATTTTCTTTTAATCATTTTTTGTCAAATAAAAAAATTAAAAAAGACAAAAAACTTCTCTAATTAGAAAATATTTCTTAAAATTCTAAAATTAAAAAATAATGATTTCTGATTAAAAAAAACATGCTAGTAATTAGTACATATTGTATATGAATGTAAAAAGGAATATTTTTAATATTACTGTTGAAATTTTAATCACGAATGTTTAGAAATTAGAATCCTCATCTATCTTTATTTTTATTATTTGCCATGCCACCCCATTTTCTATTCTTGCT
>JALMQS010000073.1:8191742-8215820 GCA_024734495.1 Forficula auricularia | reverse complement strand
CCCCCCCCCCCCCCCCCCCCCCCCCCCCCCCCCCCCCCCCCCCCCCCCCCCCCCCCCCCCCCCCCCCCCCCCCCCCCCCCCCCCCCCCCCCCCCCCCCCCCCCCCCCCCCCCCCCCCCCCCCCCCCCCCCCCCCCCCCCCCCCCCCCCCCCCCCCCCCCCCCCCCCCCCCCCCCCCCCCCCCCCCCCCCCCCCCCCCCCCCCCCCCCCCCCCCCCCCCCCCCCCCCCCCCACACCAATTGCCCCACACCAATTCACCCGCCCACACCACACCACCACACACACACCACACCACCACACACACTCACACACTAAGATAGAAAAGTAATTGAATAACTATAGAATTCTCCCACTTGCATACCAAAGGTTCCGTAGGTTTTTTTTTATTAATGGAAAATAATCTTTCTCGAAAGTATTCACAGGAAGATATTTTTTTTTTACACGGATTTTTAAATAAAATGATTTCAAAGGTAGAGTCCGAAACTGTTAGCTTATTTATAAGCTCAAAGAAATAATAATCTGGTGTGATTTGAACACTCTATGTGAATTATATAAAATTGAAAGATTGTTGGATAAAAATACTTGGTAGGTTTTACATTAAGATATAAAAAATAAAACGAATTTATTTTTTGGAGAGATTTTAATTTCGATATATATATTTCGGGTGGCTAACCCATCTTCTGTTGATCCTGAAGATGGGTTAGCCACCCGAAATATATACAGGGTGTCCCAAAAGTCAATGATCAAACGTGAACACGAGATAGGTGAGTTCAGGATTGTCCAAAATTAAAAAAAAAATTAAATAAAACTCTCTTAGTTTTCGAGTTATGGGCATTTTTTTGAAAACCGTGAAAATCGCTACCCTGCTCTAAATATTTGAATGCTGTGGCTACGAATTTTCATATTTTATAATTCTAATTTTTGTTACGGAATCCTGAATAATACTGCTATCGATCACAAAACAGAAAATAAGTAAGAGTATTATACTTTTTGAGAAAAAAAATATTTTTGTCAGATTCATGTGTCAAAAAATTTTAATCAACTAACTTTGACTCTTGATATCTTAAAAAAAACTGTGTCAAACAATAATGGCAAATTATCTAAAAAATTGACGCATTTAATCAAGATTTCAAAATGGTATAAAACATTCCACTTTTTTAAAAAACAAAAAATAATTTTTGCATTTTTATGCGAAAGAAACTAATTTCAAAACACAATTCTTAATTGGCTAAAGGGTAGAATTTAACATGAAAACTAATTTAATTTATTAAAATATTTTTATTCAATTAAAGTAAATGTTCAAAATAATAATTGTTTTTAATATTCAATATCTAATAATATTTAAAATTATAAATTAAAAGTAAAATTATTTGATATTATTTTTCATGTTAAATTCTACCCTTTAGCCAATTACGAATTGTGTTTTGAAATTGGTTTCTTTCGCATAAAAATGCAAAAATTATTTTTTGTTTTTTAAAAAAGTGGAATGTTTTATACCATTTTGAAATCTTGATTAAATGCGTCTCGTGTTCACGTTTGATCCTTGACTTTTGGGGCACCCTGTATATCGAGATTAAAGTCTTTCCAAAAATAAATTCGTTTTATTTTTTTTATATCTTAATGTGAAACCTACCAAGTATTTTTTATCCAATAATTTCAAAATAAAAAAGATTAAAAGCTCTATTAATGTAAAGTCACGTGCTGGATACACCCCTTTAGATAGTTTTAATTATATTTCTTCACTTTTTTAGTCCTTTGTGTGTGTTTGTAAGGTGTGTAAATACAGAAGAAAGGTAGAAAGGCATCAGAGGCGGCCATTCTAGGTAGGTGAGTTTCTAATAAACGGAAAGCCTTGTCGTCGTCTTCTTCTCTCCTAGATTACCTACCTACCTACCTACCTACCTATACAGACAGAGGTGATTTGTCTGTCTTCTTAATTTGACCTGGAAATTGAAAAAAAAAATAAAGAATAAAACTCAATCGATTATGAATTCTGATGGCATACAGAGGCTGAGAAATTGCCAACGAGGAAAAGAAATAGATAAATAAATAAATAGAGAGCAAGGGTGGTGAGAGTCATGGTCAATGTATGTGTATATGTATTATCTAAAATAGAAGCTGGAGAACTTTTTTACTAATTATCCAAAAATAGAAATGTTTAAAGAATTGATTCAAAAAAGAGAAAATTAAAAATGATTAAAATTTCCTAATTTTAATATATAATAATATTTGGTATAAAGTATTCGTGGGTTTTAAAAATTAAAAAATCCAATTAATAAATAATAGATAATTGAAAAAAAATGTAAACAAACTCTTTTATTGAGATTTTCGTCTGTCAATAACTTACTTTAATTAAGAAAAGATCAATTAAGATAAATTTTGTCGAGGTCCAGACCTAGCCAGATCGTTTTCTCATTCTCAAAACTTGTTAATAGAGTTGGTTTTATCAAAATCGGTAGAGCCGTTTTCAAAATAGAAAAAAATACAAATATATAAATACACAATTTTATACACTTTATTTATAAGGAAATTATAGTTTCGATGACTTTGTCCTCTTCATCGTCTATTAAAATTGATTCACAGGAATTAATGTTTGAAAGTGAGTTTTACACGTGTGTCGGTCAAATTATGATTCAATTGTAATGACTGATGAAGAGGGCAAAGTCCTAAAACTATAGTTTCGTTATAAATAAATTAAAAATTTACTTTTCCAACAGAAGACACACTCTTTTACGTCCAGCAAGTTATGCTCGTCTGTAAATAGCGAATAATGGCAATAAAATCTATTGCAAATCCTTCAAAGTGAGGAGAGAAGTTCCATGATCCCTCATTCTCTCTGTTTTAATTGCATTTGCATTGGAGACTTGAATGCACGAATTGCTTGACTCTCAAGCGAAAGTTCTCTTTCCACAATCAAGAGTCACGAATCATCGTTAGGTTTCATTTGATTTTTTCAACAATTTTTCTTATTCTAATTTCTGGAAAATTCCTGCAGAAGACAGACTCTTTTATTGTCTCCTTCAATTTTATTTGTCACTAACTATTAGTACGTTTTAAAATTAAAAAATCATGTCGCCGTCAATTCAACACAAGTCGATTATTATAAGTATATGTTAGATATATATATGTCAGAAGAGTCGTATCCCTTCTAGAAATAAACCTTACTGCCAAAATGCATTCACAAATGAGAAAACAATGATTCTGACATAAATTTAATCTTCATTATTAAAGATTAAATTGGTTTGGTCTCGGAGGACAAGTCGTTTGCTCTGAATGCATTTTGTCCCTTGGGTTCATAAAGCATTTTTGACATATAATCAAAATCATCTATAACACCTCAAACCTGGCTCTAAATAAAACCACAATATAGAATGCTCGGTTAAATTTCCTGGATCTTAGGTATTTTTGATTGAATAATTTCACATTTTATGAATTATACCGTTTACTTGACCCCACATAAGGATATGTTTCAAATTTCATGTCAATTGGTTAAGCTGTTTAAACTGGAGGTCGGTGTACATAGAGATATAGTATCCCAAAACTAGTATATTGATAGATTTCGTTTTTCTTAGCCTAAGACCTTAAACCATGAAAATCGTATTTTTTTTTTTTTATTTTCAACCAAAACATACAAATATAAAAATTTTGAAATTACACATAATTTTTGCCATTTTAACACCAAAATGGAATTTATACAAACTTTTTATAAAAAAAAAAAAAATGAAAAAAAAATCAAATTTTGAAATGAAAAATTATTCGGTTTTAAGTATCATAAACTAAAATTGTTAAAGAACGCTCAAGAATTTTGAAAATCTCAAAAATAAAAAAAATAAAATTATTTTCCTATACGGAAATTCTTTTCTATGTAAAAAAAAATAACTGTCTGAAAATTTCAGCTCAAAATATGATTTTTTAAAGGTATCCAAAATTTTTGAATATTTTTTTTTTAGTAAGTAATTCTTGAGACGTTTTCTTGTTAAATTTAAAAATTCATAATATTTTGAGCCAGTACCTATAACTTATACACAAATTGTGTATCTTTTAAAGGCTTAAATAAATAAATAAATAAATAAATATTTTGAGCTGAAATTTTCTGGCGATTATTTTTATTAAATTATATAGAGAAAAGAATTTCGGTATAGAAAATAAAAATTTTCAAAAAAATAAAAAAAAAATTGATTTTTTTTTTTACATTTTAGAGATTTTCAAAATTCTTGAGCGTTCCTTAAAACTTACAAACCTAGAAATTTTAAAATTTTAAATAATTTTTCCCATTTTAACACCAATTTATACAACTTTTTATAAAAAATTAGATAAATTCAAATTTTTAAATTAGAAAATATTCGGTTTTAAGTATCATAAAGTAAAGTTTGATACATTTATAATTAAAAAATTGCCAGATTTTAATTTTCTAGCTAAAAACCTTTTCTTAATAAAAAATAAATTAAAAATTGCCATATATCAATAAAATTCGCGTGGAAGAGTGTACCGAGACTTAAAAAAATGTTTTTCTTCTTTTCTTCCAATTGAAACATTAAAGCTATATATGTATAGAGTTAACAATATTAGCTCTGGTTGTAGAAATTTTGTTTTGAATTGAAAATGATTTCGAAATTGAAGTAGGTATTTTAATTTTTAAATTTTTAGCTTCTTAACTTTCGGTTGAAAAATGCAGAAAATATTCTTTTTCCTATTTGAAGCATAATAATTAAATCTAATTAATTAATTGTTTACAATATTTTATTGATTTTTTATTTGTATTGTTGAAAAAGTAAATAAAGCTAAATCTACACGTTATATATTATACATAAGTATAGAGTTTTCCAGTTAAATTAGAATTCTTCTTTTTTGTAATATTTAATATTTTGTCCCCCAGGCCGCGTATTACATTCAACAATTTCCTTATACAAATTACTATTCATTACTAAAGGGAAAATATTCCTGAAACTGTGCGATATTTTATTAAAACCATTAGTAAATGTTTCCGTTTACCCGCAGGGGATTTATTATCTAAGACTCCTCGAAGAGTGCAATACACGGTACAATCTATATATACTTAATACTTATTATAATTGGCTTGCGCGACGACGCCGACTTGTTTATTTTAATTTTAAAATCCACTAATAGTTCATGACAAATAAAATTTATTGAAAATAGTGTTATAATATATAAATAAAATAAAGAAGAGCTAAAATAACGTGTAGGTTTAGCTTTATTTATTTTATTTATTACTAGCTGACGCCCGGGCCGCTTTCGTCTCGTTTTATGGTTAAAATTAAAACAATATATTAAAAAAAAAATGATAAATGATTATATATTGCTTACCTGTCAAAATTGATTTGATCAAAAATTTAAATAGGTATATTTAAAAATAATAATAGTTTTGAAAATAAATTGAAAATGCAAATAATTATAGAATAGGTATTAAAACAGTAAATGAATTATATATTACTTGTCAAAATTGTTCCCTTAACCAAAAATAATATTGACAGTTGAAAGATTTCCAAAAAGCTATTATCGGCCATCTTGTTTGTTTGCTTTTACCCACCAGAGAGGCGCTGGCGTTGTTTCCTCGAAAAATCTTTTTTTACATGCCACAGGTGTGATATCTATAAAAACACTCGTGTATTTGAATGGAATGTTGTGTGAAAATTTCAAAGAAATCGGTGAAGTACTTTTGGAGATTCTTCAACGTATCACTTACGCCTAACAGTACATTTTTATTTATATAGATATATTTTATTTATTTACTTTTTCAACAATACAAACAAATAATCAATAAACTATTAAAAAGAAAACAAATTAATAATTGAAAATTTTTAAATAATTAGATTTAATTATTATGCTTCAATTAGGAAATTAAATTATTAATTTTAAAAACCATTAAATGTGGAGTCCAAGGGAACTTTCTGGCTAGCAAGATTACTCACCGAAGACTTTAATATTTTCTTTGATTATAGTATGTGGAGAAAGGAAGCCCTAAGGGAGGAATAGGTATGCCTCTCATCTGCATCGGACATTCACTTGATTCGATCTCCAAGTAAAAAAAAAAGTGAAAAGTATTGAATGGAATGCAGAAATAGAAAGAATTGCATGTCTAATTACGTTAAATGGTTATCGGATTATTTTTTATTCACGTCATGCCCGTCTCCTTAACGGAAAAGTAGGAAAAAAAAACCTCTACTTAAAAAATATATACTTTTTATATTCAAGATTAAAAATAATAATAAGTTAAAATAAGATAGAATTTTATTTGCGAGATTTATTCAGAGATTTTATGTAATTAATTATATAAATATTTTAAATCAAAGTAAAGAGAAATCAATGAGGTTGTTCTCTGCTTGATGCAAATAAACATCTTCTACATGGGCACTTTTCAATCAAACTTTTTCCATTATTTATTTATTCATTTTTTTGTTTTATTTAAAGGGATATTTGTTGGTTTTTCATCGTCTGCTAGGGGACTAGAGCCCTCTAACTAATAAATTTAATTTAAAATATAATAAATTCTTCAACATTTATTTCTAGAAATAATTAAATAAATTTTCGACCTGGATTAGAGGCACAAATCTTCAGTGCCTAGGTCAATCAGACAATAAAAATTTAAGTAATTAAAACAAATATTATATTATATTTATAGAATAAATTTAAATTAATAATTAATATTTTAATTGTTATAGTATCTAATAATTAAAAATAGAGGAGATTTAAATCTTTTCAGGTTTTTTTTCAGTAAAATTTTGAGTAATTTCTACTTAATTGTAGAATTCTTATTTTAACTTACATTACCTAAAGATACAATATTCTACAATCTTTTAAGAATCACATTCGTCAAATGCATGCGCGGATCCAGGGGTTTCAGCCAAGACGCCCCCCCCCCCCAAAGCTTTGAGACAACATTTTTTATAACATTAAATTTTAAAAATTGCAGAAAATAAATCTCTATGTGTATAAAAAAGGGGGGGCGGCGTCTCTGACCCCCCCCCCGTCGCTTGGACAGTCTGATCGCGACAGACACACACTTCCGAGATCAAAAGTAGATCTTATATACCGGCGACCGCCCCCCCCCCCCCCCAAATCAGAGGTCTGCATCCGCGCCTGGTCAAATGCCCGCAGCAAGATTCCCCACCCAAGCCGGCTACTTGGCGCATTGTTTACACAAGATGTGAAATAACTACAAAAACTTGACTCTAGAGTTTGTGAATTGAAGAGAAACCCACTAATAGTTCATGACAAATCAAATTTATTATAAACTTCATTATTCTGATAATAAACCAATCTATAGAAGCGTTTATTAATAAAATCCAAACGTTTCGGGAGAAATTCTCCCTTTATCAATGGAAATTTTAAAAATTTTGAAAAAAAATCGTTGCTTGAAAATAATGAATGATAAAGAAATTATTATTATTTTTATTATTATTATTTGTTGCGTTTGGACCCTTGGGATCACGCAAAGCTTGATGTTTCTTTCTGGTTGGACCTTCCACGCCTCTATCTTTTCCGGAACGTGTTATCGAGTTCCATGGTCGGGTAATTTTTCCTGGCCGGATAGTGTGTTGATGTTAAAAGGTGCCCAGGTAAGTATGTATGGATTTTTGAGTGTTATTCTTCCATTGTTTCACCCTTGACTTCGTGATGGTACCGGATCCCCCAGAATCAGAATGCTCGGTTGCCCTCGAGGGTGGGTGGATTGGTTACCACCTGCGGGTAATGTTGTTTTTGCCTCTCACGATTCATGGTTGCTTGTTACCTTGAAATTTTTGTCTTGCCGCATGCGCGAGGTTTTGTAGAACCAAAGATTGTCAGTTTCTAGAGCCGAGGGACCAGTTATTTATTATTTTCAAATAAATTCACTTTGCTTCTTGCTGGGATGCCGAACTGATGGAGAAGTCTAGGTTGATGTTCTCCTAATCGGATTAGAAAAGTTCGTGGATTTAACTGATTGCGCTACTGACCCCTCTAAAGGGTTATTATATATAAGAAAATAAATATTTATAAATAAATATACAAATGCTACAGATTGTCTTGGAGATAGAAATTACCTTGAATAAAAATATCTATTTATCTATAATTATTATAATTGGCTTTCGCGACCAGGCCAACGTGATTGTTTTAATTTTAAAACCCACTATCTTTAAGATGCAACAGAATCGAGTTTCATGTCACAAATCACCGTTTCGTTTCATTTGATTTTTTTCAACAATTTTTCTTACTCTAATTATTAAATTTTTTTAATTTGACTTATTTTGACATGTCATTGAAGCCCTTAATACGTAAGGTTAGTTGTAGCATTGAAATAAGAGTTTATTATATAACGTGATTGTTTCAATTTTAAAACCCAATAATAGTTGATGACAAATAAAATTTATTAAAATTAGAAAATTTATATATAAACAAAATAAAGGGAAGAGCTAAAATAACATGTAGGTTTAGCTTTATTTATTTTATTTTATTTATTTACTTTCACAACAATACAAATAAATAATCAATAAAATATTAAAAGCAAAACAAGTTAACAATTGAAAATTTTTAATTAATTAGATTTAATTATTATGCTTCAATTAGGAAATTTAAATGATTAATTTAAAGTTTACTAAAGAAAATAAAATGTATTCAAATTAGTGTTATAATATATAAATAAAATAAAGAAGAGCTACATAAAATAACGTTTAGGTTTGAGCTTTTATTTATTTTCCATTTTGGTGTTAAAAAATGGCAAAAATTATTTGAAATTTCAAAATTTCTAGATTTGTATTTTGGTCGAAAATTAAAAAAAATAAAAAAAACGATTTATTTTCAAGCGTTGCCATGGTAAAAGCCCTTATGCTAAGAAAAACGAAATCTATCAATAGAATAGTTGTATGATTTTATATCTCTATGTTCACCGACCTCCAGGTCAAAAGGCTTAACCGATTGACTTGAAACATATACCCCTGAAGGGTCAAGTAAACGGTATAATTCATAAAAAGTAATAAGTTTAAATATAATCAACAATTTGAAATTTATTTTTTAAAAACGCTTTTTTTTGACATTTCCCATATCATCGGGTGAATAACTCAAAAAAGATTCTATTTCAAGGTGCGTCCCTTGTCAGCAAAATGCCCGCCCAAAGCGAGCTTCGCAGATGGTGATATTAATATTCTGATTAAATGTTTTTTTTTTGTTCAATATCTATAGTCTTGAATGCATTTCACTCTTGATGCAATTATTCAGAGAAATGGAAGATTCCGATGCATGAATGGCAACTTTCCAATTGCAGCCGACTTAGATCCCCCACCCCCACCCTATACTCCAATAGAAGGAATTCAGATAAAATCTTTTATTAGAATACAACACGAATACTATAGTACGAGTATAATGCACAACTATATTATCTTCATATAAAAACTAACATTATACAATTATTATTAATCTAACATTATGATAAGCTTTCACTTTCTTTTAAAAGCCGCCATATTAGGATCGACACTCTGATGGAATATTTTAACTTAGAATTAATATTTATTAATCCCGTTATAAGAAATCAGTAATAGCCCATTAGGCAAATTAGACAGCGCCGGCCAATAAATAAATATGCACAAGCTGGAAATAATTTCAATCGACGTCAGCCATCCCAAATGTCCGACCTCCGTGAGTTGTAATGGTCAGAGTAACTGACTGGCAACCCGGAGGTCTCGGATTCGATTCCCGGCTATACCCAGACATTTTTTCTGTAAGTATAGGGTCTGGTAATAAAAATTAAGTGGGAGATAAATTTAACCGAATTTATCGCGCGGAGGAATTTACCACTGCTCGAAGCCCCTAAAACCTTAGTAAATTGGATATTGAATTGTATCTAAGTTTCTGAGATTAGCTCGTGATCCCGGCTTCTTTTCCTTCTACTCTTTCCTTTTCACGATGGAGGGGCCAGCCCATACTGGCCTTTAGGGGATCCACCTTCTGGTGTATCTCCTTCTCACATCAATATCATTAAAAAAAAAAAAAAAAATAAAGAATTTGCTACGCTTTCTGGCTGGGTGCTAAATTGTTAAAGGCCTAATAATCACCAAAATCTTGAACTTTTTTTTCAGTTTTTTGCTTATAACTCGAAAACGACGCGTCCTATTGAAAATTTCACTCTTACCAAAATGAAACAGCATACAATTTCACAGCGAATAACGTACATAAACATTAAAATAGATTGAGCTGTTTAGCCACAATCGATCGGCAAAATAGCCAAGTGAATTGAGCAACAATTTAAAATCATGATGCGCATTATAAAATCTGAAACTCAACAATGAAAAAATAATAAATAAATTATAAAATCACAGGGATTTAAAATAATAGTTTATATTTCCTAATTTTAATAACTTTTATTTATCATTAACTATTAGTGGGTTTTACAATTAAAACAATCGCGTTGGCGTCGTTGTGCAAGCCGATTATAATAAGTATAGATAGATAGATATAGAAAAAGATACTAGATTCTTAAAAGATTGTAGAATATTGTAGCTTTAGGTAATGTAGGATAAAAGAAGAATTCTACAACTAAGTAGAAATTAAATAAATTTATTATTTTCTCATTAATATATTAAAGAATATTAACGAGAATTGTTTTGATCGCGCTTTTTGAACAAGATATATATCGCGATTAATTAATATCAAGCACCTAACATACGTGCTAACAGATCGGTCGCCCTGGACTGAGAGATTGAATATACTAGTATAACATCTCAGATTTCAAATTCATTTGGTGAGGTTATACGCAAAATGACGTTGGATTATAGCTAAATGGATCATATCTTTTTCATTCTCTCTTGGTCCAGACTTAAGAATCAGCAGACTCCAATAGCTTCATCCGCAGTAGTTTCGCGATATATATCTTGTTCAAAAAGCGCGATCAAAACAATTCTCGTTAATGTGTTAATTATTTTTTGACATATTAATGAGACAATTATAAATTTATTTAACATCATTATTTCAAGTTAGAAATATATAAGTTCAGATATTATTTTCACTCAATATTTGACAAAAATCACCTGCATTCGATTCGAAATTGAATCAAATCTAGAAAACATATGATTAAGTAGAAATTGTTCAAAATGGCATTTATTGGACTTTTTAGTCAAAAAAGCCTGAAAAGATTTAAAGGTGCTCTATTTTTGATTATTATTAAATTAACAATTGAAAAAATAATTATTAATTTGAATTTATTCAATAAATATAATAATTAGGTATTATTAGATTTCAATAATCAATTAAAAGCAATTATTAGCAAAGAAATTTGAAATGAGGGCAAGGGAATTGGGCAACATGTTCAAATCATGATGCACATTATAATATCTGAAACTCAACAGTGAAAAAATAATAATAAACACAGGGTTTTAAAATAATAGTACAAATTTTCTAATTGTAATAAATTTTATTTATCAGTAAATATTAGTGGGTTTTAGGTACAATTAAAACAATCACCTTGGCGTCGTTGTGTAAGCCGATTATAATAAGTATAGATAAGATACTAGGTTCTTAAAAGATTGTAGAATATTGTAGCTTTAGTTAATGTAGGATAAAAGAAGAATTCTACAACTAAGTAGAAAATGCTCAAAATAGCATTTATTGGACTTTTAGTCATAAATAGCCTGAAGAATATTTAACGATGTTTATATGTTTTAATCGTATTATCTTGAACAATTGATAAAAATCATTATTAATTAAATTTCATTCACATAACATATAATAATAGATCGGTCATTATTAGATTTCGAGATTGAATATACTAGTATAGCAACTCAGATTATCAAAGAAATTTGAGTGAGGTTATACGCAAGATGATGTTGGCAACATAGTTCAAATGGATCATGATGCTTTATCATTCTATCTTGATCAGACTCAACAATGAGCAGACTCCAATAGCTTCATCCGCAGTAGTTTTGAGATAATAGTCAAATTTTCATAAGTGTGATCAAAACAATTATAGTCAATGTGTTAATTATTTGTTGGTATTTAGGTACAATATAATATACAATTCACCTTAGCGTCGTTGTTGCAAGCCGATTATGATAAGTATAGATAAGTTCAGATATGGTTCTTACTCAAGATTTGACAGAATCATTGTAGCATTTAGATTCGAAATGTAGGATCAAATCTAGAAGAATTCATACGATTAAGTAGAAATTGCTCAAAATGGCATTTATTGGACTTTTTAGTCAAAAAAGCCTGAAAAGATTTAAAGGTGCTCTATTTTTAATTATTATCATAACAATTGAAAAAATAATTATTAATTTAAATTTATTCAATAAATATAATAATTAGGTATTATTAGATTTCAATAATAAATTAATTAGCAATAATTAGCAAAGAAATTTGAAATGAGGGCTAGGAATTGGGCAACATACTTCAAATCATGATGCACATTATAATATCTGAAACTCAACAGTGAAAAAATAATAAAAACACAGGGTTTTAAAATAATAGTACAAATTTTCTAATTGTAATAAATTTTATTTATCAGTAAATATTAGTGGGTTTTAGGTACAATTAAAACAATCACCTTGGCGTCGTTGTGCAAGCCGATTATAATAAGTATAGATAAGATACTAGGTTCTTAAAAGATTGTAGAATATTGTAGCTTTAGTTAATGTAGGATAAAAGAAGAATTCTACAACTAAGTAGAAAATGCTCAAAATTGCATTTAATGGACTTTTTAGTCAAAAAAGCCTGAAAATATTTAAATGTTATATTTTTAATTATTATCATAACAATTGAAAAAATTATTATTAATTAAATTTTATTCAATAAATATAATAATTAGGTATTATTAGATTTCAATAATAAATTAATTAGCAATAAGTAGCAAAAGAAATTTGAAATGAGGGCAAGGGAATTGGGCAACATATTCAAATCATGATGCACATTATAATATCTGAAACTCAACAGTGAAAAAATAATAAAAACACAGGGTTTTAAAATAATAGTACAAATTTTCTAATTGTAATAAATTTTATTTATCAGTAAATATTAGTGGGTTTTAGGTACAATTAAAACAATCACGTTGACGTCGTCGTGCAAGCCGATTATAATAAGTATAAATAGATATATTGCGATTTCGTTATTTATGTAAAAATATTTAAATTTTAAAAATCATGGACGACTGAGTAGGAATATTCATAAATAAATAAATAGATGCATCCATCCGTTGGTTTTTTATTAAAATCAAATTCCTAAGAGGCATTTTGCAATTTAAATGCCCGGAGTGGGAGTCGAAATATTTTCCCCGACTCCGACTCCTTTGGACAGAAATTTCTCCCGACTCCGACTCCACACAGCCCTGATTTTAACAATAAAATCTTGAATGAAAAATTAAAAATTTTCAAGTCTCGGTATGGTGTTAATTGTGTAATTTATCTTATTAGATACATCAACTCACATTTATTTATTTCATAGAGAGAGGTTGTCCTCTGCTTGATGCAAATAAACATACACACATATATATTACTTATTTGTTTGAGACTAAAGTTTCGAAGGCTTGGCCCTCATCATCAGTCTTTTTAATTATAAATATTATTTCTCATGCGGTCAATATCAGTTGGATATTGAGAATTTTTTAAAAACTTTTTCAATTAAATTTTATTTATTGTGATTTTTTCCATTTTCGAACCGAAAACTCAGAATCTTTTTGTTTTGGAAATATACAAATATTTTGGCATCAGAATTAAGTAGTGAGTAAAAGTTTACTTTTAAGTAAAAGTAAGTAGGTTTTTTGGTTAAAACATGTAAAAAGAACAACCAGATCCTGTTGCTATTGTGTTGTTGCCAACTTTACTAAACCCAGCAAAGTATCACGGGAAAACTTTCAGAATCAATTGAATGAAATAAATGAGAGCGTTTACAAAATTATTATTAGTATTAGTATTATTGAAAAGATTAAGAGATGGTGATTCATAAAAAGAAATCAATCAGGTTTTCCTCTGCTTGATGCACGTAAATAAAAACATTTACATTCCCAGATAGCGGACAATTGCTCTGCATGAAGGTCTTTAATTGCCTTTAAGATGTCTACAAGATATCTAATTAAATTGAAAAGTTTTTTGTTTTGCCTTTGAGAGTAGCAGAGTTGTTGATTCACAAAGAGAAATCAAAGAGTTGTCCTCTGCTGATGTCAAATCAAACATATACTACATATATATCAAGATGATATATCATGCATATATATATATATATAAATAACTATATATAACAGATATATCATCTTGATATATATGTGTATATGTTTATTTGCATCAGTCAGAGGACAACCTCTTTGTTTCTTTTTGAGATATCTAATTGTCTAAAAGATATTTTATTGCCTTTATGATGTCTTTAAGATATCTAATTGTCTAAAAGATATTTTATTGCCTTTATGATGTCTTTAAGATATCTAATTGTCTAAAAGATATTTTATTGCCTTTTATGATGTCTTTAAGATATCTAATTGTCTAAAAGATATTTTATTGCCTTTAAGATGTCTACAAGATATCTAATTGTCTAAAAGATATTTTATTGCCTTTAAGATGTCTACAAGATATCTAATTGTCTAAAAGATATTTTATTGCCTTTAAGATGTCTACAAGATATCTAATTGTCTAAAAGATATTTTATTGCCTTTAAGATGTCTACAAGATATCTAATTGTCTAAAAGATATTTTATTGCCTTTAAGATGTCTACAAGATATCTAATTGTCTAAAAGATATTTTATTGCCTTTAAGATGTCTACAAGATATCTAATTGTCTAAAAGATATTTTATTGCCTTTAAGATGTCTACAAGATATCTAATTGTCTAAAAGATATTTTATTGCCTTTAAGATGTCTACAAGATATCTAATTGTCTAAAAGATATTTTATTGCCTTTAAGATGTCTACAAGATATCTAATTGTCTAAAAGATATTTTATTGCCTTTAAGATGTCTACAAGATATCTAATTGTCTAAAAGATATTTTATTGCCTTTAAGATGTCTACAAGATATCTAATTGTCTAAAAGATATTTTATTGCCTTTAAGATGTCTACAAGATATCTAATTGTCTAAAAGATATTTTATTGCCTTTAAGATGTCTACAAGATATCTAATTGTCTAAAAGATATTTTATTGCCTTTAAGATGTCTACAAGATATCTAATTGTCTAAAAGATATTTTATTGCCTTTAAGATGTCTACAAGATATCTAATTGTCTAAAAGATATTTTATTGCCTTTATGATGTCTTTAAGATATCTAATTGTCTAAAAGATATTTTATTGCCTTTAAGATGTCTTTAAGATATCTAATTGTCTAAAAGATATTTTATTGCCTTTATGATGTCTTTAAGATATCTACAAGATATCTTCTGGAGCGAATGTGCTATCAAAAGGTTCGGGTGACCCATTTTGTACGGATATTTTTCTTTTTTTGAGTCTCTTATGAATATTTGTCAGTATTTCATGTTTTAAAAACCTTCAAATTTTATACATCGATAAAAAAAAATTGTTTAAACAATGCTCAAGAATTTTGAAAATCTCAAAAATATAAAAACAAAATCAATTTTGTTTTATTTTATTGAAAATTTTTATTTTCTATTTAGGAAATGATTTTCTTTATATAAAAAATAACTGTCTGAAAATTTCAGCTCAAAAATATGAATTTTTAAAGGTATCGCTCAAAAATTTTGAATATATATTTTTTTTATAGTTATTCTTGAGACGGTTTTTTTTTGTAAACTTTAAAAATTCATAATATTTTGAGCTAAAATTTTCAGGCAATTATTTTTATTAAATTATATATAAAAGACTGTCTTTTCCCGGTGACATTAAATAAAAAAAAAAATATATAAAAGAATTTCGGTATATATAGAAAATAAAATTTTCGAAAAATAACAAAAAATTGATTTTTTTTTTAGTTTTTTTTCGAAAGAATTTTTTTTTATCGACTTAAGATTTGGAGATGATTCTTAAAACATCGCATATTTTAATTTCGAGACTCAAAAAAGAAAAATATTCGGTCAAAATGAGTCACCCAAATATACATATAGTTTCGAAGATTCGGCCTTCATCATCAGTCCTTTTAATTAGAATTTATTATTTCAACTATTTCTTTCATAAACGTTATGGCACTAGAACAAAATTTCTACGAGTTTTCACCCAAAAAAAAAAATGTTTATTTTCATTTGGATAAGTAAAGGTTGTAGAAATATTGTTCTGGATGTGAAAATGTTTGTATTTAAAAAACAATGTAGGGGTTTGATTTTGTAATATTTAGTTTCTAAACTATGGTTTGAAAAATGTTGGCCCTTTCATCCTGAAAAGAAGAAGTGTTTTTATGGGCTGGGTAGGGGTCGAAGGTATCTGTGGATACGGGTCTTAACCAGCTGAAGGTTATAAGTCGCGGGGAAGACGGTGGCTGGGAGCGAGTTCCAGTCTCTGGAGGTCTGATAGCTAAACACTCCAGCTTATCTCTAAACTTTGTTAAAATCCAAATAGGTTTTCACTTTTTCTTCCAAATATTAGAGGAAGGAAAAAAAATAATAAATATTAATAAAATATAATATGTAATAGAGAAATGTATGAGCACAACATTTATATACATCATAATTTTCTCCGCATGTCAAAAAAGAACTTCACTTCCTTCTTTTATATTGAACCACTTTAATGAGATATTCTCTATTCCACCCACTTAACGTAATGGGAAAAATTAATTCTCTAGTACAATACACACGGAATATAAGAATGAGAAAAAAAACGATATTCTTTGCATAGGATAAATGCATTAAAGTCTCTGCTATTCTCGTTATTATATCATCATCAACACATCAATCAATACATTTTGTAATCTTTTATCAAGTATAAAATATTATCTTCAACAAGTGGTAGTATATTTTCAACTTTCGCCATACAATGAACAATAAAAAAAAAAGAATGAAATTTTTTTTTCCCAAGAGAATTGAGATAATGGACATTAAATTGGTATCAGAATATACACTAGTATTAGTAATATGTATATAGGACAAACGAGTTAAAGTATTTTTCTTTTAAATATACTATTCAAGATATTATATAATTTATTTAGGGATTTTTTATTTTCACTAAAAAACACAAAACAATTTATAATTGTTAATATTTTAATTAATTATTTATATAGTTGTTTATTTTAATTGTTAATTAAATGATAATTATTGTTGGTTATTAAAATAAAACGCAGATTCCTTTTCGTATATTTATTAAATAATTACAATTATATTACAGCGATACTAAGATACACATGTGACTAACCTCTACACAACTCTCAATCAATCATAACAACTTAACAAAACTAAATCCCCTAGGTCACTGACCTAGAGGATTCCACTTTAAACTAAATAAAGAGAGCGTTATATTGAAATATATTTATTATTTCAACAATTATAATAACAAATTTTGATTGTTAATTAATATATATTTTTAATTTTCAAATCAAATTAAAATGATTGATTATTCACAATTTTAAGAGAAGCAGAATTTGGAATGTTTTTTTTTATTATCTGTTTGGATTCTGGTATAAGCTCGTAAATAGTTTATCTCTATATAATATAAATGTTTCCATTGTGAAAAAATATAAGGGGGTTTTCAATAGGGACGGCGCATTTTGTTTTTGACATTTCTCGAATAGGAGTGAAGTTGGCTTCGCAATTCTTTCACATTTTGAAATAGTGATGAGCAAAGCAAGACCAAGACCAATTCTGCTTATCACTAGTTAATATAGGCAGAGGGTGTGTTTCTAAAGTCTTCTATAAGGTGTTTAGAAAGTCCTGATTACTTTTAAGAAAAATATTATTATTATTTTGTTTTTGAGTATTAATATTATTGATGAGCAAAGCAAAGTCTTGGTCTTGGTCTTGCTTTGCTCATCACTATTTTGAAACGTCAGTCTATGCCATTTAATCATGAGATACATGCTTCAACAACGTTTGCAAATAATTCAACTTTTTTTGAACAAAGTTCACGTTCTATCGCGACTACATTGCCATACAGCGTACGACACAATCGAATTATTGAAGACCAAGTTTGGCGAGTGAGTTATCTCACGAAACGATGCTCGCGAATGGCCGTCTCGTTCGTGCGATTTAGACTTTTTTCTTTGGGGTTACATTAAATGGCTGGTCTATACCAACAAGCCAGCAACGTTAGAAGAGCTACAGGCCAACATCGAGCTCGAAACTCCTGGTATTTCGGCCAATTTGTGTGCTCGAGTCATGGAAAATTGGGTTCAGCATAATCACTCCTGCCAGCGCTTCAGCGGCGGACATTTGAACAATCTTGTATTTCATAAATAATGGCATTGATTGTACTTTCATTTGAAATAAAAATCATTTCCATATCTAACCCACAGGTCTTTTAATTGAAAAAACAAAATGTGTCGCTCTTAATGAAAATCCATTTATTAGATTTAGGGTTGATATAACGTTTAAACAATTCATATAAATAATTGAAAAAAATCATTCGTTGGTTATATATGAATAGCTCTTGATATGGTTAAACAAATGAATAACTTAAAATTGGTACAATCCTTTCTGCTGATAAGCTTCAACGAATAAGGTAGTTTAAGTAAATTTTCAGCTTTCTGGAGTTATCATTTCCGGTCATAGGAAGATCCCAAATTTCTTATTATGTTATTTAATCATTTTTTTCATAAAAAGAAATCAATGAAGTTGTCTTCTGATGCAATCAAGCAGAAGACAACCTCATCGATTTCTTCTCCTTATGTACCTTTGCTACTCTTAGCAATTTGATACCTTAAAATGTATTTATATTTTTATTAATTGGTTTGTTTGTTTGTTTGTTTGTTGCAGTGACGTTTCGGTCTCAGACTGTGTCTCTGCGACGCAGTCTCAGTGACCGCGAGACGTCGAGTGGCGAGCGCAGCGCCCTCTTCAACGACACAATGCGCCTGCGCAGCCGAGCAGCTCGACCCGATGCCCGGCATTTATTCGCCAACGGGCCGATTTCTTCTTCGGGGAATCCCGCGCCTCGTAAATCGCGGCTGATTAGTCCGACGCGACCCCGCCCCCGGGAACCGCCGCCCCCGCCACCTCCACCACCCCCTCCGCCGCCGCCACCACCGCCGCCAGCTGAACAACAGCCGCTACCGCCGTCGCGAATACCCAAACCCCAACGCATCACGGTCAATCAAGTTCCTTCGCATAGTCGCAATGTCTCGCTGACAAGTCTGGTTAGCGTCACACCGATCGGCACTCCGGAACCGGAAGTGTCGATTCATACACCGGAGGTGTCCACCAGTCATCGGATCACCTTTGCGGACATCTCCAAATCAATCCAAAATGACGAAAGACCAAAGTCCTGGCTGGTTAATGAGCATCCCGGGCCGACGTTGCTCAAAGTCGAATCGAAACCCGCTAAAGCCAAAAAAGTATTAAACGTCTCGCAAGATTCCGGTCATGTATGCACTATCGTTACAGTGACGGATGAAGTGACGCGATTTGCGGAGGATATCCATCGGGTAAAAATCACAAACCCTGAACCAACATCAATACGAATCAATGCTACAACATCATCTACATCGTGCGATAATAATAACAAAGTCACAATCAGCGTCGGCGGTTCTCCTACACCAGTTTATTCCGGTCAAAGAAATTCGCTTGTGATCCCGGTTACGCCTGAACACGCCACGACGGTACTTGTCCTAGAAGACGCATTACGCGATCCTGTCAAAGCGGTTCGGCAAAATCTCGTCCCGCATGTCTGCGGTAAACAACAAGAACAGCATCCTGAGGAAACGTTTACGCCGCTTATTCAAACAGCGCAGATTGTCGATTACCAAGACTTTCAGGATGAAACAACCGAAAGTCTTCCAGAACAGATGGACAACGAAATGATCGAGATTATTGTCGAACATAGCGAGAATTTGTACGAGAGTATTCCCGACACGCCGATTTACGAAGAAATCCCAGATACGCCGCCACCGTTACCGTTGTCGCCGCCACCTAGTCTAGTTGAGAGCACTAACGCCCTGTCTGGACGGAGTATGTTCGAAGGCGCGAGCAAATACGACATTTTGAGCTATTTAGAGGACGCAAAAGAGCGCGTACCGGTCGAGGAGGCGTACTATACGGCAAGCAGCAACGACGGCGATGACGAGGATACCAAAAGGCTTGAGAGTTTGGAATTGTGCACGCACCATCATCATCATCATCATTCAGATTCCAGTGATGATAGCTGTTTATTGGTCGGCAGTGACGTCGTTGGATCATTGATCATCAGCGCCATCACGGATGAAGCGGATCTTAAGGTAAGTTGCATTATATAACTACTTAAATCTCCTCGATATCTACAACCAAAAACGCAGAGTTCTTAAATTTATGTCCGTGACGGATATCTATTTTGAAAATGTACGCCCGGCGAGCTGTAATATATTTACTGATGTTCATATTTGTTTTAAATTAAAAAAGAAAATTTTTAAATTATTTGAAAATGATTGCCTATAATTTTAAGAACTTTTAGATGAAGAAAAATAGAATATATAGGGAGGCAATTTAAAAACCGGACTTGCCTTATAACAATTTTTAGTCTTCACCATTTACTCCAGATACTGTATCGCTTTCAAAGTACTCCTCTTGGGAATCCCTACACAGCTCCATACGAATTTTTTGTGGTAAGAATAAAAATTATTTTCCGTATACTTCTTTTAAGATTGCATAAGCTTCTGTGGAAATTTTCTGGTTTACAAGAAACTTGAGGTTAATCCGCTGACTGATTGGCATTTTTTCGACGCGTCGCTCACGCGGAGACTACTTCGGACGATTGCTACAGACAACCTGAGCGACCTGAAGACTTGCCTAGCGAGCTGAGAATGGGGGAAGAATCACCATATACAATCATGGTTAAATCTGCCGTGGTGCAAGCTCTGTTTGCCAGTAGTAGGTTCAGTCCGGTTTTTAAATTGCCTTACCTCGTATATAGGGAGCCCTGACATGTAGGTAGGTATTCATTTTTTTCCAAAGATTCAAAAATTACCTACTATTAAAAAAAAAAATACAAAATTATATAAAAAAATATTTGGATAGTAATAAAAAGTAGTATTAAGTAGAATTTCGTCAATTTTAATACACAAAATATAAAATTTAGTTCCAGACGCAATAAGATATACTTTTTCAATTCTCTAGGATCGTCTGATCCCAAATATATTAAATTTCTTTAATTTAGATATATCAAATTTTTTCAAAATCAGAAATTTCATAAGGCCTTGCCGAGTTTTTCCGTTTTTCTACAAATTTTTTTCGAAAGATGTTTCAAAAAAAAAAGTATATTTTTCAATTCTCTAGGACCGTCTGATCCCTAAATATACTAAAAATTTCTATAATTTGGGTATTTTCAAATTTTGTTTCTCAAAAAATCAGAAATTTCACAAGGCCTTGCCATTTTTCGTTTTTCGACAAACATTTTTTTTTTCGAGATATTTCAAAAAAAGTACATTTTTTCAATTCTCTAGGACCGTTTGATCCCAAATAAACTAAAAATTACTATAATTTGTGTATTTCAAATTTTTTTCTCAAAGTCAGAAATTTCACAAGTGCCTTGCCATTTTTTTCGTTTTTTCGACAACCATTTTTTTCAGGATGTTTGCAAAACAAATACATTTTTTTTCAATTCTCTAGGAGCGTCTGATCCCAAATAAACTAAAATTTTCTATAATTTGTGTATTTCAAATTTTTTCTCAAAATCAGAAATTTCACAAGGCGCTACGCCATTTTTTCGTTTTTTGACAAACATTTTTTTTCCAGATATTTCCAAAAAAAAAGTATATTTTTTCATTTCTCTAGGATCGTCTGATCCCAAATATACTAAAATTTCTATAATTTGGCTATATCAAATTTTTTGTCAAAAACTGAGAAATTTCATCAAGACTATACACAACGTAACTTTTAAGGAGTTCGGTGTTGGTTCTAGGTGAAACATTTTAATATAATAATAAAACTAGATACGAGTAGAGTTCAACAAAAAAGAATAAAACAAAATTGAGTTTTGAGTTCGATATATTTCGGGGGTTAGCCCATCATCAGGAGTCTAAGAAAACTGCAGTTTTCCTTAGACTCCTGATGATGGGCTAACCCCCGAAATATATCGAACTCAAAACTCAATTTTGTTTTATTCTTTTTTGTGAGAGCCTACCTCGTATCTTAGTTTTATTACTATACACACGTGTTTGTGTTTTTGATGCACTTAATGCGTTTTTTTACATTAAACATCATATATGATCAAAATTCACAACTACGTAGGTACTTTTGAATTTAATCATTCAAAAGTGTACTTTAATGACTTTTTGAAATAAACCCACGATATATTCTTCAATTAATAAAAATTTTATCCCGAATAAAATTTAAAAAATATTAGTTGATTAGACTCTTTGAATTAAAGCTTAAAACGCAGATATTTCACCGGGTTTTAGGTTAGGAAAAGTGGACGAATGCCTTCGAAGATGTGAATGTTACTACTCAAGGGGTGAACCGCGATCTAATATCCGTGTCACACCTACTTCCACTAATCACCACCGTGAAGGGGTCTTAATCTAAAGAATTCCCAAAATAATTCCAACATAATCTGTGCCGAAGGCTCGCCTGTCCAAGCGGTTCACCCCTCGGTTATGCCGAGGGTGATACCGCGATTGGAATTCAGGTGTGCACGTCTTTTGGAATTATATGGAGATTATTTACAGGAATTCTTTTGGTCGAGACCCCTTCCAAGTCTATTCTCTTATACTTGGAAATGAAAGTGGACGTGGAAGTGGGTGTGCACGATATTAGGTCGCGGTTCACCCCTCGGTTATACTTAAGTGAATATTGTGTAGCGCACACGCTATATGTTTCATGAATGTAATAGATATTCGTCTCTTGTATTGGGACCAGAAAAGCTTGGATAAATTTTAACTATACACTGAAAAAACAATTTCTTTATAATAAATATATTGATAGAGTTGAGCATTTTTAATGAGCTCTTATTTATTCCAAAGATATTCTATTAATAATCAAGATATATCGAAATCAATAACAATACTTTCATAATTTACTTATTGGTGGTTGGTTCAAATAACGGCATCTTAACTATTAATATATCTAGAGTTGCACCAAAAATATGAGAATACTTAAAATAGGTATATCATTTATTCAAATTGAACATATATTGATAACAAATAAAATTTCTTAACTATATATATATCGAATAGATTTTATCTTTAAAGGACATCATAGATATTAGTTGAAATATTTTACATTGCATATCAGAGAGGTTCGTCCCCTTAGGAATCGAACCCAGAGCGCTAACTAAGCTTGCCAGGCCAGTAGCCAAACCCTTAAGACAAAAATCTCTCTGACATGCAACATATATAAGTTATTATAGCTAGTCAGGATATTTGTCTTAAGGGTTTGGCTACTGGTCCGGCAAGCTTAGTTAGCCTTGGGTTCGATTCCTAAGGGGACGAACCTCTCTGATATGCAATGTAAAAATATTTCAACTAATATCTATGATGTCCTTTAAAGTTAAATTCATTTAATAATATTATATACTGGGTTGATTTTTGAAATAATTTCCATCTTTTTTCAAAAAAAGACACCCAAAAAGATACTTAAATCTTTGTTTTCACTATAAATATATCGTTTTTTTCAGTGTACTTACTCATAGATAAAGATATATATAATTTAATTTCAAATATGCGCATAAAAGCCCCACTTATTTTAATCCGCACTTAATATACATGAGCAGCTTATATAAATAAATAAATAAATATATTAAATATGCAAAAAAGAAAGAATAAAAAAAAAAATGAATGGATTTTCTCTTCAAGTGAAATTCTTTTAACGCAGTTTAAAAATGGGTTCAATTTAACTGTTGATTAGTGCAAATTAAATGAGCAGGGATCGCGCAAGAGAGAGGGAAACTTGAACAGGAAACTCTCACAAAAACATGTTCAAAAGTTTGTTTTATAATAAATTAAAAAAATTGTCTGTTTTAAATTTAGATATTCTTGAATTAAACATTTGGAAGGGCAAAAGAATTGATAAAAAATAATATTCTAATATCAAAGAATGAATTATCGTATAAGG
>JALMQS010000073.1:8155182-8191725 GCA_024734495.1 Forficula auricularia | reverse complement strand
AATGAATAATTAAAAAAAAACTACTGTAGATGGGGACAAATTGTCCGAAACAGCTTGGATAGAATTTTTGGCACTTGAGTTCAATTCCCGAGGCGGTGAATAGAACCCTTCTGACATGACGAGAAGTTTTGGTCCTATGCTAGGATTAGAGCTCTCCTATTATATTATAACAATATATGAATAATTAAAAAAAAACTACTATAGATGGGGACAAATTGTCCGAAACAGCTTGGATAGCATTTTTGGCACTCGAGTTCAATTCCCAAGGCGGTGAATAGAACCCTTCTGACATGACGAGAAGTTTTTGTCCTATGCTAGGATTAGAGCTCTCCTATTATATTATAACAATAAATGAATAATTTAAAAAAACTACTACAGATGGGGACAAATTGTCCGAAACAGCTTGGATAGCATTTTTGGCACTTGAGTTCAATTCCCAAGGCGGTGAATAGAACCCTTCTGACATGACGAGAAGTTTTTGTCCTATGCTAGGATTAGAGCTCTCCTATTATATTATAACAATAAATGAATAATTAAAAAAAACTACTACAGATGGGGACAAATTGTCCGAAACAGCTTGGATAGCATTTTTGGCACTTGAGTTCAATTCCCAAGGCGGTGAATAGAACCCTTCTGACATGACGAGAAGTTTTTGTCCTATGCTAGGATTAGAGCTCTCCTATTATATTATAACAATAAATGAATAATTAAAAAAAACTACTACAGATGGGGACAAATTGTCCGAAACAGCTTGGATAGCATTTTTGGCACTTGAGTTCAATTCCCAAGGCGGTGAATAGAACCCTTCTGACATGACGAGAAGTTTTTGTCCTATGCTAGGATTAGAGCTCTCCTATTATATTATAACAATAAATGAATAATTAAAAAAAACTACTACAGATGGGGACAAATTGTCCGAAACAGCTTGGATAGCATTTTTGGCACTTGAGTTCAATTCCCAAGGCGGTGAATAGAACCCTTCTGACATGACGAGAAGTTTTTGTCCTATGCTAGGATTAGAGCTCTCCTATTATATTATAACAATAAATGAATAATTAAAAAAAACTACTACAGATGGGGACAAATTGTCCGAAACAGCTTGGATAGCATTTTTGGCACTTGAGTTCAATTCCCAAGGCGGTGAATAGAACCCTTCTGACATGACGAGAAGTTTTTGTCCTATGCTAGGATTAGAGCTCTCCTATTATATTATAACAATAAATGAATAATTTAAAAAAACTACTACAGATGGGGACAAATTGTCCGAAACAGCTTGGATAGCATTTTTGGCACTTGAGTTCAATTCCCAAGGCGGTGAATAGAACCCTTCTGACATGACGAGAAGTTTTTGTCCTATGCTAGGATTAGAGCTCTCCTATTATATTATAACAATAAATGAATAATTTAAAAAAACTACTACAGATGGGGACAAATTGTCCGAAACAGCTTGGATAGCATTTTTGGCACTTGAGTTCAATTCCCAAGGCGGTGAATAGAACCCTTCTGACATGACGAGAAGTTTTTGTCCTATGCTAGGATTAGAGCTCTCCTATTATATTATAACAATAAATGAATAATTTAAAAAAACTACTACAGATGGGGACAAATTGTCCGAAACAGCTTGGATAGCATTTTTGGCACTTGAGTTCAATTCCCAAGGCGGTGAATAGAACCCTTCTGACATGACGAGAAGTTTTTGTCCTATGCTAGGATTAGAGCTCTCCTATTATATTATAACAATAAATGAATAATTAAAAAAAACTACTACAGATGGGGACAAATTGTCCGAAACAGCTTGGATAGCATTTTTGGCACTTGAGTTCAATTCCCAAGGCGGTGAATAGAACCCTTCTGACATGACGAGAAGTTTTTGTCCTATGCTAGGATTAGAGCTCTCCTATTATATTATAACAATAAATGAATAATTAAAAACTACTACAGATGGGGACAAATTATCAAAACAGCTTGATACATTTTGCATTGAATTCAATTTCTCCCAAGGCGGTGAATAGAACCCTTCTGACATGACGAGAAGTTTTTGTCCCATAGGATTAGAGCTCTCCTATTATATTATAACAATAAATGAATAATTAAAAAAACTACTACAGATGGGGACAAATTGTCCGAAACAGCTTGGATAGCATTTGGCACTTGAGTTCAATTCCCAAGGCGGTGAATAGAACCCTTTCCGACATGACGAGAAGTTTTTGTCCTATGCTAGGATTAGAGCTCTCCTATTATATTATAACAATAAATGAATAATTAAAAAAAAACTACTATAGATGGGGACAAATTGTCCGAAACAGCTTGGATAGCATTTTTGGCACTTGAGTTCAATCTGCAAGGCGGTGAATAGAACCCTTCTGACATGACGAGAAGTTTTTGTCCTATGCTAGGATTAGAGCTCTCCTATTATATTATAACAATAAATGAATAATTAAAAAAAAACTACTATAGATGGGGACAAATTGTCCGAAACAGCTTGGATAGCATTTTTGGCACTTGAGTTCAATTCCCAAGGCGGTGAATAGAACCCTTCTGACATGACGAGAAGTTTTTGTCCTATGCTAGGATTAGATTTCCTATTATATTATAACAATAAAATGAATAATTAAAAAAAACTACTACAGATGGGGACAAATTGTCCGAAACAGCTTGGATAGCATTTTTGGCACTTGAGTTCAATTCCCAAGGCGGTGAATAGAACCCTTCTGACATGACGAGAAGTTTTTGTCCTATGCTAGGATTAGAGCTCTCCTATTATATTATAACAATAAATGAATAATTTAAAAAAACTACTACAGATGGGGACAAATTGTCCGAAACAGCTTGGATAGCATTTTTGGCACTTGAGTTCAATTCCCAAGGCGGTGAATAGAACCCTTCTGACATGACGAGAAGTTTTTGTCCTATGCTAGGATTAGAGCTCTCCTATTATATTATAACAATAAATGAATAATTAAAAAAACTACTACAGATGGGGACAAATTGTCCGAAACAGCTTGGATAGCATTTTTGCACTTGAGTTCAATTCCCAAGGCGGTGAATAGAACCCTTCTGACATGACGAGAAGTTTTTGTCCTATAGATTAGAAGCCTCTATTATATTATAACAATAAATGAATAATTAAAAAAAACTACTACAGATGGGGACAAATTGTCCGAAACAGCTTGGATAGCATTTTTGGCACTTGAGTTCAATTCCCAAGGCGGTGAATAGAACCCTTCTGACATGACGAGAAATTTTAGTCCTGGGCAGAGTACATTATAGGCTAGGATTAGAGTTCTCCTATTATATTATAATAAATTCCAATATAATAATCTATTCGAAATTTATCTTGTTATTATTTCAATTTAAAAAATTAATTAATATTTGTATTAAAATTATTTGTGGGATTCAAAATTAAAAATCCAATTAATAGATAAAGTGAGAAATTGAAAAAATACAAATTTATTTCTTTGTGCTTTTATCAAAACAACGTCTTAAAATGTCAATAAAATCATTCCAAAAAAAAAAGATAATTACTTTATTTTTTTAATAAAATCTCATAATAATTGAGAAAAAAAAATATATGTCTATCCAAAATGGGCTATGTTCCAGAGGTCGATAAAAAAATCTCTAAAGGAACTCAAAATCTAATTCAGGCAGAAACATAGGGGGGAAAAAATAATGGTTAAAAATGATTTTTCTCTATGTTTTCGACATTTTTATACACAACTAGGTGAAGGCCCGGGCGTCAGCTATCCCCTGGCGGGGAGCGTCTCGTTTTATGGTTAAAATTTATATAGATAATAGCTGTCAGAAAAAAAATGATAAATTATTATATATTGATTACCTGTCAAAATTGATTTGATCAAAAATTTAAATATATTTAAAAAATAATAATAGTTTTGAAAATAAATTGAAAATTCAAATAATTATAGAATAGGTATTAAAACAGTAAATGAATTATATATTACTTGTCAAAATTGTTCCATTAACCAAAAATAATATTGACAGTTGAAAGATTTCTAAAAAGATATTATCGGCCATCTTGTTTGTTTGCAATTTTTAAGGATTTAGGTGTCGGTTCTAGGTGAAACATTATAAGTACCTTATGAGGAAAAGTTTCTAGGTTAGGTTTCACAAAAAGGAAATATTAAAACAAATGTATGTTTATTTGAGTTTGATTCACTCGATATATATTTCGCGTTATTATCCCATCTTCAGGAGTTCAAATGAAAACTCGAGTGAATCAAACTCAAATAAATATACATTTGTTTTAATATTTCCTTTTTGTGAATCCTAACCTAGAAAATTTTCCTCATAAGTTACTTGTTTGTTTGCTTTTACCCCCCAGAGAGGCGCTGGCGTCGTCTCCTCGAAATTTTTTTTCATCCCACAAGTGTGATATCTATAAAAACACTATATATAAAAACACTCGTATATTTGAATGGAATGTTGTCTGAAAATTTCAAATAAATCGGTGAAGAACTTTCGGAGATCCTTCAACGTATCACTTAAGCGTAAAAGTACATTTTTATTTATATAGATGAGCAAAAAGATAAAAAAAATTCCAGACGTACCGATTAATTATAGATATTCAAAGAAACTTGTATCGGGCACATTAAATGAATGTTTTGTTTGTTTGTTGTTTTCAGGGCCGAAAGGGCTCGGCCGAAGTGGAACGCAACGATTCCGGGGTCGGGAGCGAAACGTCAAAATCGAGCCGAGCTCGATGGCAACCTGTCAGGGCACCAAGTACAGCCTCATCGACCACCTCGTCCATGATGTCGACCACAAGTACAGCCACCGTGTCCTTGGAGGAAGAGACCACCTGCCCGGGCACCGAAACGTCACCCGGCGACCTGGCGGCGAACCCTAGTACTATTGCCCGGCCTGTCAGTCCTGAACAACTGCTATGCGAGGACTGTGAACAAACAGTCGAGACCCAAGTCACAGACAGGTAATGTGGATACATTTTGAGATTTAGAGGGGGTAGTTGTTTTAAAAATGACTGAATTAATTTTTTAGGGTTCTGTAGAAACGCAAATCGGAACTCTCTATCAGGCTCGCTATGATATTAGCATATTTGTCTTTCAGAGTATTATATAGTCCTCGTAGATTAAATAAGATACATATGAATACACATGAAATTGAATTGATATAACTTTTAATATTCAATATATTATAAATAAATTATGAAGTACCTACACATACTAGTTAAAACGAAGAATATATGATTTGTTTTATTTTTTGATATCAATAATGGAGAAGAGAGTTTATTTTGTTTTAATAACTGAAGATGGGTTCAACTAGACCCGAAACATGTCTTAGACAATAAATTATTTTTTTTGGAAAAAGTGAAAAAAATTTTCCTTTTATTTACAATTTCAATTATTTTTAATTATGCAAGATTGAAGAAGAGAATGATTAATTGTTATGACAATAATAATAGTTAGATTGTTGTTTGTTTATTTTTTTATATCAATAATAATAGTTCGATTGTTGTTTATTTTTTTATATCAATAATAATAGTTTGATTGTTGGTTGTTTATTTTTTTATATCAAAAATAATAGTATAATTGTTGTTTGTTTATTTTTTATATCAATAATAATAGTTCGATTGTTGTTTGTTTATTTTTTTATATCAATAACAATAGTTTGATTGTTGTTTGTTTATTTTTTATATCAATAATAATAGTTTGATTGTTGTTTGTTTATTTTTTATATCAATAATAATAGTTTGATTGTTGTTTGTTTATTTTTTATATCAATAATATATAGTTCGATTGTTGTTTGTTTATTTTTAATATCAATAATAATATGTAGTGCAATTGTTGTTGGCAGTGGCGTATCTAGGGTCTAGGGTGAGGCAAGTACCCCGGGTCGCCATTCCAATAATTTGTCTTTCAGCCTCTTTTTTTGTTCTCTTGAGGGACAACCTTTTTTATAGCCGATGCTTTTATCCTTTTTTTATTTTTTCAAATCTTATTGGCCACTTTATTATCTTTATAGGGAGGAGTCAAAGACTAAAAAAAGGATAAAAAGATACAATAGTTCGAAAAACAGCCCCCTTCCCGCCTCATTTAACAAAATGGAGAATAAAAACAAAATGGCGGTCTCAAACCTAGCTTTTTGCCTAACATGCAGGCGGCCAGTATACCCATAATAACTCAAAAACGAAAAGTCGTAGAAAGTCCATTCTGGTGTCAAGATGGTTAAATTTTCAATCGGAAGGATTGATTAGTTTTTGGCCTCTCTTTTTATAGAAATTCTATTCGAAAATATTGCTCAATTGAAATCAAAAAAACAGAATTGTTTTTCTACGTAAATTTATTAAATAAATATTTTTACAAACAATGAATTTAAAATATTTACCTTGTTAACAAATAATTCTTGTTTTAAAACTTTTCTAGATATAAACAAACTTATTATTTAATTGTTTGCAAAGAGTACTAAGATATTTTTAGTCTTTGTTGCAGAATGATCTAGTAAGCAGAGGGCGACTGTTTACTTAATCTGAAATCAGATTATTCTTTAAGACAGGCAAGAAATGTCAACTTGACTCAAAATTATTAATTTCTTACTTCTTATTTGTGTTTAGAAAAATGTTTGAAAATTAAAAACAAGAATTTGCAGGTATTTTTTGTTCCTCTAAAACCCAAGATATGAAAAATGAAAAATTATAAAAAGTTCTTTTTGCTGGCAAATTATCTTGTCATGATTTCAATTTAATAAAATTAATTAATATTTGTATTAAAATTATTTGTGGGATTTAAAATTAAAAATCCAATTAATAGATAAATTGAGAAAATTGAAAAAATACAAATTTATTTGTTTGTGCTTTCATCAAAACAACGTCTTAAAATGTCAATAAAATCATTCCAAAAAAAAAAGAAATTTCTTTATTTTTTAATCAAATCTCATAATAATTGGCTAAAAAAATATGTCTATCCAAAATTGGCTATGTTTCAGAGGACGATAAAAAAATCGCTAAAGGAACTCAAAATCTAATTCAGACAGAAAAATAGGGGTGGAAAAAATAATGGTTCAAAATGATTTTTCTCTACGTTTTCGACATTTTTATACACAACTAGCTGAAGGCCCGGGCGTCAGCTATCCTGGCGGGGAGCGTCTCGTTTTTGTGGTTAAAATTTATATAGATAATAGCTGACAGAAAAAAAATGATAAATGATTACATATTGCTTACCTGTCAAAATTGATTTGATCAAAAATTTAAATATATTTAAAAAATAATAATAGTTTTGAAAATAAATTAAAAATGCAAATAATTATAGAATAAGTATTAAAACAGTAAATGAATTATATATTACTTGTCAAAATTGTTCCCTTAACCAAAAATAATATTGACAGTTGAAAGATTTCCAAAAGCTATTATCAGCCATCTTGTTTGTTTGCTTTTACCCCCCCCCCCAGAGAGGCGCTGGTGTTGTTTCCTCGAAAACAACAACATTTTTTACATGCCACAAGTGTGATATCTATAAAAAATTGGTTATATTTCCAAAATAAACAATTGATTAAATTTATTTTCGTGCTTTCTATGATTTTAACCCTGATGAAAAAAAAATGCTGAAAATAAATGTTATATCGTAATTTATCGAACGGGTGTGTGTAAAAGTAATACGTTGAAATTCGGCTCACAAGCTTGTTAATACAAACATGAACTTGGGCTCTAAATTTCATTTTTCTAGTACAAACAAACCATTCACTTGAAATTTTAAAATCTAAAAAATTTGCGAACTACGTAAAGAACTAAGTTTTAAATATAGAGTATTTTCCAACAATTTTCGGTGTAAACTTTTGATTTATCATTTATAGGAAAATATTTACTCAATTTCTTATACATATTTATTAAACAAAAAAAAAATAGGGTTCGGTAGCGCAATCGGTTAAATCACCAACTTTTCTAATCCGATTAGGAGAACATCAACCTAAACTTTATCAGTTCGATCCCAGCAAAAGGCAAAGTGAATTTATTTGAAAATAATAAATAACCGGCCCCTCGGCTCCAAAAACTGACAATCTCTGGTTCTACAAAACCTCGCGCATGCGCAGGACAAAATTTCGTAACAAGCAACCATGAATCGTGAGAGGCAAAAACACGATTACCCCAGGTGGTAACCAATCCACCCACCCTCGAGTGGCAACGGGGCCTTCAGATTCCTGGGGATCCGGACCATCATGAAGTCAAGGAAGAAACAATGGAAGAATAACACCAAAAATCCATACATACCTGGGCACCTTTAACATCAACACTCTCATCCGGCCAGGAAAAATTACCTGACCATGGAAACGATAACACGTTCCGGAAAAAGATAGAGGCGTGGAAGGTCCAACCAGAAAGAAACACCAAGCTTTGCGTGATCCCAAGGGTCCAAACCCAACAAATAATAATAATAATTAAACAAAAAAAGCATATGTACTTAATTGTTTGCAAAGAGTATTAATATAAATATTTAGTCTTTGTTGCGGTGAACAATAAAACCGAGCGATCTAGTAAGCAGTGCAAACGTTTATCGAAGCTCAAAAAAGCAGCTAACTCAAGTTTTTAATTGTTTTTTCTTGTTCGTGTTTAAGAAATGTCTGTAACAAAATAAAAAATAATTTAGAAGCATGATTTTTTGTTCTGTTTGTCAAAATATTATACTATTTCTCTGAAATACAAATCTCTCTTCTATATTACTTAAAAGAAGGAAGTTCATTGAAAGTTCATTCTATTCTCAAATTTTTTACTTTCTATTTTGATCTTTCTAGTCTTTGTAACTTATATTAAAAAAAATACTAGTCAGATAAAAAAAAAAATCGTCTCGAAGTCAAACGCTTATTTTTCAAATTTATTTATTTTTGAAATAGATAAGTATTATTATCGAACGAGAAATAAATGGTTATTCCAAATAACACGCCAGGTTATACTTATAGGTATTTATAGCCTTGTAAAGCAATTTCAAAAACTGTTGTATGAGGATATGAAACTTTTTTCTCATTTGTCAATATGTTATGTGAATTTTGTGACCTTAGCAATTATTATTATTATTATTATTTTTAATTATGAATTGGTCATGCAGCATGGTCTATTGGCTATTCCTGTTGCTGATAATGATATGCATGTTCTTTCCACGTAACTGGACTCCTTAAGGTCAATTCATTCATTATAGTTGATTGAATTACACACGAGGGATTCCCAACTCATGTTTAGATATATCCCTAATATATCATTTTTATATTTATATAAAAAAATAAAAATATAATACTTTTACTCTAACAATAGGTATGATATAATCTTTACATATAAATCAATTTTTTGTGATTAATTTTTATTAAAAATTTCAAGAATTTATATCGATTAGTTCATATAAGTCTCAATTAATATAATTAGGTAAATATTTCATTTTGAGGTTAATTTTCAATTATTCATTCATTATTGAAATCTCTTGTACAAATAAATAAATATTCCCGATCACGGCCGATTAGAAACATTCTCTCCTATACGTAAATAACAATCATACTCGAACTCTTCATTTCATTGATATAGAGATTAAAAAATAAATAAATACGAGCCCAGAACCTGAATACTCTTCGTAAATTTGTTTCAGATTGTCTGTCAAAATTTAAGGAAACAAGTTTTTTTTAATGTATATTACAATTTTCTTTTAAACACGCGTTTCATATAAAACTATTGGTTTTGAAGTACACTGTGTGAATTGAATGAAGATTATTTTTAGATATTGGATTGTATGTGGGTGGTGGTTTTTTTTCTAATCGGTATTCTTATCAATTGACATATGTTTTTCTGTAGATAAAAAATTTTTTTTATTGATATTAGGAAATAAAGATGATTAATCTTAGTACAATTTAATACTTATTAAATAATAATTAATATAGTAGATACTAATATTTTATTGAATTCAACAATTAAATTGAAATAGAGTTTTTGTATTGCCTAGAGTAGAAGAGTTGTTGATTCACAAAGAGAAACAAAGAGGTTGTCCTCTGCTTGATGCAAATAAATATACACACATATATATGTGTGTATGTTTATTGCATCAAGCAGAGGACAAGGTGGATCCAAAAGGGGGCGACCCCCCCCCATACAGGCCCTTCGCTGGCGGGAGTGCAACACGTGCGTCGCACGCAGAGGCCAAAAAACGGCGGCCAAATCGACATGGAATTTATAACAATTTTATTTTATTTCTTTCTTATTTTAATGAACTTAAAATATGAGATATGAAATTTGGGAAAAAATTAATTTTTTTTTTTAATTGAAAATAAAGTTCTATGTGTGTGTGTGGGGGCGTCTCTGACCCCCCCCCCCCCCCCCGCTTGAACAATTCAATCGCGACACACTTTCCAGATAAAAAGTAGATCTTATATACATCGGGCACCTTATATACATTCTCTCCCCCCCCCCCATAAAAAATTTCTGGATCCGCCCTTGGCAGAGGACAACCTCTTTGTTTCTCTTTGAGAGTTATTATAATTACTTTTTATTGAATAATTTAAGAAGCTCTTGAAGAATCAACTATTTAAGCTTAAATATTATTTAATCATTAAAAAAAATGATTCTTCCAAAACTTAAGTGACTTATGTAGAATTTAAATTTTACAAATTAGAGGGTTTTTTTTTAGTCAGATAAAATAAATAAATAGAGTAATTTTAATCAATTATCAATATTTATTTGATGGATTTACCAGACAGTTTCGGTCACCCCTGGTTAACCATCTTCAGAAGTACTCATCACAATATATTGTTAAATTAAAGTTTAAATTTTTATTTAAATCACACATGTCTAATTTATAATTATTTATTGGAACAAACAATTACAATTTTAATACTACTATTGTTAAATGTTCGATGTTTCTTTGAGGAAAAGTATGTTGGAAAACCAAATTGTTTTTTTTTTCTAAGATTCTTCCAAAACCCTTTAATTTATAAAATTTAAATTCTAAATATAAATCACCTTAGTTTAATACTCATAAATAATTAATATAATACGAATATTTTATTGAATTCAACAATTAATTATATTTTACTATTAATTACTATAAATATCAACAAATCAATTATTGAAAAAATAATATATTTGGGATATATATATAATATATATATAGTCTTTGCAAACAATTAAATTAGTTTGTTTATATCTGGAAAAGTTTTAAAGGAAGAATTATTGGATATCAAAAGGTAAATATGATATATTTTAAATTCATTGATCAATGATATTAGATAATTAAATATAAGCAAGTTGACACTTGAAATATCTTTAAATAGAATTGATAATATATTGATGATTGATTAATCCATTCAATCAAGAGGCTATTTCCATCTGGAATAGATCATTCATTTCAGAGAATTCAGTTATTTCTAATACTAACGAGATATAAACTCACTTCAATTAATTTAAAATTAAATTATTCGTAATCTTTTATACGTTTCAAGTGTTTATATATTGATAATAATGTGTGATCAGTGATCGCTAATAGGGGGACGAATTTCTATTACAAAATGCATTTTGGACGATTTTTCAACGTCATTTCTTCCTTTTATACACAATCCATATAAATACCTACATCATATTAACACTTATGCCTACCTATATGATGCAGTAAAACCCTGTTTTTAGTAAGAACGTGTTCTTTCTAGTTAAAACGCGTTTTACTGAACACCTTTGTGGCAACTAGAGTTTACTGATATTGGTTGTGTTTGGGTCAAGGTCTAGAATCTGCATTTTTGACCTTCCGCCTCATTTTGGGTGTTGATTTTCAAAAAATTTTTAAACGAAAATGTCAAAAATTACATCCTCTTCAACTTTGGTTCTAATTTTTGACATTTTAGTTTAAAAATTTTGAAAATAAACACCCAAACTGAGGCAGAAGGTCAAAAATGAAGATTCTAGACCTTTGAACCAAACTCAACCAACATCAGTAAGCTCTAGTTGTCACAAAAAGGTATTCACTGAAGCGCGTTTTAACTAGTCAGAACCCGTTATTACTAAAAACGGGTTTTACTGCAACATACTATTTACATAAACAGATGTGTGCGCCACACGACTTTTACTTAAAATCCCCCTTCGTTAAAATCATTCCACCACTTCTATGAGAAACCGAAAAATAAAAAATAAAGGGAAACTTAATTAACAGGAATTGGACAAAAATTAAAAACAGAGTTTTTATTGAATAGATATTTATTTTTGAATTGAAAATCCTTTCTTTGTCTGTTTAAAAGTAAAAACAACATATTTTTTGTGAGAATTTGATTTAAAGTTTTTAATTGTTCAAGTGTAAAAAAGTTCAAGATTATTGAGCAATTGAGGCCTAAGCCAACAATGTATTGTAGTTATAATAATAAAAAAGATTAAAGGATGTTTCGTTGCGTAGTGGAATTGTCTTTTGACAAAAGAGTGATAGAATGAGCCACTGAGGAAGTCGAAATTAATCGACGAAACGTCTGGCCCATTCAATAAAAACTCTGTTTTTAATTTTTGTCCAATTCCCTGTTATTCCTGTTAATTAATGCTTATTATGGATAGGAGTAATTTACCGTTATAAAGGGAAACTTTCGGTCTTCTGATTTCAACTAAAAACTTGCTCTACTATTTCTAGCCTAAGTTTCGAAATTTGTGACTTACTAGTGCTGAATGAATGAATTTTTAGTCACTTTTTGGACTTTCAAGACAACAAAATCTATTTTTTACTTTATCCAATGCGAAGCATGGGAGAAAGTATTGTAATGGGTCTCGCGGCAAGCGCGACTTCAAAGGGTCCTCAGGTAAAGACTACGGAACCCATGGACTCAATTAAGGTCACAAATTGAAGTATTCAATGAGATTGAATTTTAGCACGTGACGGTTTTGCCAAAAATTACCTGGAATCTCGTCGAGAGGCCAAAAAGTGACATTTTTTTTGGAAGTGCGTGCGGATGGATGGATGGATGGATGTGTTATCGTTTATTTCGTCCACGAATTTTTCCACACCGTTGCACCGAATAAATTGAAATTGAAAACCTACCAGTATTTTAACAAAATGAAGCGCTGATTAGTTTTTGGTACATATCGGTCCACAAACATTAGTACTTTATTTCAGTACTTTTTTAGTTTTTTCTAAATATCTTGAAAATGACTTAACCAATTTTGATGAAATTTAATATCCTAATTAAGTACCTTTGGGACCCACAAAAAAGGTTAAATAAAGTTTTTAGTAAAATTATATTTTAAAGTACTTTACTCTAGAAAATATTAATATTTCAAATGAATTTGGATAAAGTTTAGCAACGATCCGTTGCAGTTTATTTTTATATGACATAAAATTAGTAATTGTTTTTTTATTAAATTACAATAGATTGACCATAATTACTTTTTGTCAAATTATTAATTTAAGAAGCTGAATAAACTATTTAAGCTTATATATAAAAATGATGACAAATTGAGTGACTATAGAGGTAAAAGATTAGAGTATGGTTAGTTTTATAGTTTCATCAGAATAAGATTGTACTTAGTGAGTGAGTATTGAGGCAGCTCCAGTGGTCAGGTCAACGACAGGTCACTTTGATTGATCGCTGTTGATGCTGATGTTGGCTGGCGGTCAATGACAAACAGACAGACAGACAGAGACATCAGAGGAATAAGAAAAAATCACAGAAATGAAAGGATTAACCAAAAAAAGAAAGAAAAGAACAAGAGAGACACGCGCGAACCACAATATCGAATAATATCCATGATGTCCATGAAGAAAAGAGGGGGTATAATGAGCAGAGTGGCTGAAACGAATCTCCAAGCCAAAGGGACAAAAAGTTAGATTGGACATTTTTATAACGGATTCACAACAAATATTATCTATCTCCTTGCTAATAGAAAATAACTTATCGTGATTGGATAGCAAACCGGGATAGAAAATTGTGATAAATTTTAGCCAATCTACTCTTATTAAACGAGCAAAAATTGTTTATATATATATATATCTTCTATATATATCTTTTCTATTTTGAAAACTGCTCTACCGATTTTGATGAAATTCACGGGTGTTGTAGATTCGATCTGTCACAGTCTCATCTTCGGCTAAGTTATTTTTGATGGGTTTTTTTCTTAGACCATGAAATATATAGACACGCTCTCTGCTACTCTCCACACAGAGTGAAGTGAGGCCAACATCGCCTACAGATGACGTCACGTTCTCGCATAAATATTTTGGTTATATTAATTTGCGATTATTGGAATCCAAAATAAATAATCTAAACTACGATAAATTTATCTCATTGTATAATAATTCCTATTAGTGGCCATGCTATTTCTGGGTGTTCCTACCTACAGATGACGTCACATTTTCTAGTTGATGTTGGCCTCACCAAATCGACACCTGGGCGTGTCTATATATTTCATGGTTTAAGGGTTTTTTTCTTATTTAATTGAAAAGTTTTTGTTTTGCCGAGAGTAGCAGAGTTGTTGATTCACAAAGAGAAACAAAGAGGTTGTCCTCTGCTTGATGCATCAACCTCTTTGTTTCTCTTTGTGTTTTTTCTTAATTGAAAAAATTATTCACAGGTGGTTGTCTTGATAAAAATGTATATTTACATTTTTATTCAATTTCCATTTAATTTTTAATTGGTTTTTTAATTTTAAATTCCACAATAAGATCATTACAATTATTATTATATTTTAAAAGTTGAGCAATTTAATTGATTAAAAATCGAGTTTTAAATCGCACAAATATTAAATATTAGATTTTGACAATTTAATTAATTATAAAACTCGACAAATTTTTATTTAATTAAAAAAATAATTATACGGAATTTATTTATATGCCTAAATACACATAATATGTGGGTCACTAGAAGACTAGAAATGCAAAAACTGGGTGCGGGGGAGGGTGTGGGGGTGGTGTGGAGGATATGGTAGGGTGGAGGTGGTGGTGGGGAGTTTTTGGAGTGGGGTTGGGATGGGAACGGGGGGTCCGGGGGTGCAGGTTGGGGGCGGGGTGTGAGTGTGGGGTTCGGGGGGGGGGGGGTCCAGGGGCGTGTACTATATATACATAGCTTTTAACTTGACTTGCTTTTAACTTTAGCTTTTCCGAGCATCGTTCGGTGGCCAGGTACTTAAGATTAAATATATATAAGAAATTGAGTAAATATTTTCCTTTTTCAATGATAAATCAAAAGTTTACCCCAAAATTGTTGGAAAAGATGAAAGCTCTATATTCAAAACTTAGTCCTTACGTATATCGCAAATTTTTTAGATTTTGAAATTTCAAGTGAATGATTTGTGCTGGAAAAATGAAATTTAGAGCCAAGTTCATGTTTGTATTAACAAGCTTGTGATCCGAATTTCAACGTATTACTTTAACACACCCGTTTGATAAATTACGATTTAACATTATTGGATAAAAAAATACTTGGTAGGTTTCACATTAAGAAATAAAAAAATAACGACGAATTTATTTTTGGAGAGCTACTTTCTGTTGCTCCTGAAGATGTGTTAGCCACCCGAAATATGTATATCGAGATTAAAGTCTCTCCAAAAATAAATTCGTTTTATTTTTTTATATATCTTAACGTGAAATCTACCAAGTATTTTTTATCCAATAATTTTAAAAAATGTTTCACCAAACTCTTTAAAAACTACGATTTAATAATTCGATTTTTGTTTCCTGGATTTTTCATCACGGCTAAAAAGATAGAAACCACGAAATAAATATAATCAATTGCTTATGGTATTTTGGAACACCATATATACCAATTTGTCAGCGGAAAAAAACATTTTATAATTATTAAACTCCATCGCATCCATCTAAAACATTTAAGTAAACAATTAGTAGAGATTGTGGTGTTGGTGCAAGGTGAAACATCGTTAATAAAGATAAGAGTAAATAAATATTATATGCAATATTCATTTACTATGAGTTAAGTGATTTTTGGTCACTTCTTTCACATTAAAATTAAAAAAAAATTTACATCTTTTAATGTTTTTAATTTTAATGTGAAACAAGTGACTCTAGAAATCTTAACTCATAGTAAATGAATATTGCATATAATATTTATTTACTCTTATCTTTTTTAAGCAAACAGTCGCACTGCTTACTAGATTGTTCTGTAACAAAGAGTAAAAATATCGTAGTACTCTTTGCAAACAATTAAATAAATTTCAAATTTTATAAATTAGAGGGTTTGTTCTAGTCAGATAAAATAAATAAATAGAGTAATTTTAATCTATTATCATTATTTATTTGGTCGATTTCAAGAGAGTTGCGGTCACCCTTGGTTGACCATCTTCTTCTTCAGTAGTACTCGTCACAATATATTGTTAAATGTTCCATGTTTCTTTGAGGAAAAAATATGTTGGAAAGCCCAATTGTTTTTTTTCCAAGATTCTTCCAAAATCCCTTAAATTATAAAATTTAAATTCTAAATTTAAGTCAGTTAAGTTTTGAAGAATCTTAGTAATACTAATTAATACTCATAAATAATTAATATAATACGAATATTTTATTGAATTCAACAATTAATTATATTTTACTATAGAAATTCATATCAACAAATCAAATATTGAAAAAATAATATATTGGGATATATATATAATTATATATATATATATACTCTTTAACAATTAAATTGATGTTTGTTTATATCTAGGAAAAGTTTTAAAGCAAGAATTATTAGATATCAAGGTAAATACAGTGGTACCTATATTTTAAATTCATTGATCAGTGATATAAGTTGATACTAAAAATTGGCAATAAAAATTATTATTTCAAAACCCACTAATAGTTCATCACAAATATTATTGATTAATATTAAGAAATTTATTATTTTAAAACCCACGAAGCGAAGCCCCCTGGCCAACTAAATGCCCTCCGAATGGGGGCTACGCAGCTGGTAAATATTAATTGGCATGACATTTTAAAAAATAGGAGATGGATTAAAAAAGTACCTATAAGTGAAAATCGTGTGTCTGACACACACGCCATTTGTTTTTGTTAATAATCTTGTTTAATTTGATTTGTTTGTGTGTTTCAGTGGTGTTGTATTCGCGCCGTTGGTATGTCGGAAATGTTCGAAACGTCGCGCGGAACGTAAAGAGATTATCGGTGAGATTGTGGAGACGGAAGATAAGTATGGACGAGATCTGGAGATTATCCTGGAGGAATTCTATAGGCCAATGTTGGTGGCCGGATTGCTCACACCAGACCAGCTATCCGCGATATTCCTCAATGTGGAGGAGTTGCTCGAAAACCAGGTGAGACATTCCCTTCTGGGTGGGCCAATCAAAATTATAAATAAGTATTATTTTTTATTTGAAAAATATTGAAAAATAAAAAAGTTAGATCAATCGTGTGACGTCATTGGTCAGTATAAACACTTTTCTTCGTTTTCTTAATCAAGATATCATGGTCAGATTGATGAAATGAAGTTCTTTTCAAGCAATTTTTTTTTTAATTTTTCACAGCTCTTCGGTTTTTATTTCATTAACCACTTTCATGTGATAATCAGTGGAGTAGACAGAAAATTTTCAAAATATTTAGTGGGAATTTTTATTAAATCAAATAGTCCAGTTAAATTGTGTTTTTACCCGGAAAGTTTTGGTGTAGTTGTAATTTCTTCGACCCTTTATGTTTTTGGGTGTGCTGAATCCGAATCTGTGGTTTACTAACAAAATTTCGTGACGGAACATTGTCAAAAATGCAAAGAAAAGTAAAAAATCTCATTTTTTTGGCGGTTTCTATGACACTTTTGAGGATTCGGATCATGGTCATGAAAAATGGTAGATATCTATAAATCTAAGAGTTTTATCAAAAAAGTGGTTCAAGTAAACATTCAAGTCAATAAAATTTCTTAGAGAATGAGAGAGAAATCAAGTTTCTAGGATGAGTGGTTTTCATTTTATGAAGGAAAAACTGCGATTTTTTGCAAAAAATTGCAGTTTTTAAAAACTTCAACCTCATTGCGGCACGGATTACCATTATCCAATTAAGATGAAACATTGTTTGAATTGTAGCAAATTTAATCTAGTTTAAAAATGTATAGAGTGGCTTTGTCGAAAACTGCTCTTCATGATCAAAATGGGAAAAAATCGAAAAAAGTGCGAGTTTTTGGGATTTGCGGAAACAGAAAAAATACGCCAATTTTCAACTAGCGCTTGAGCCCGAACAGTTGGTCGGAGAAAAAACCTAAATAATGAAATTTGTAGGAAATTTTATGAACTTTCATTTTGAATAAGGAAGGTTATTTACGAAAAGTTGATAGTTTTCGAGTTATAAGCAAAAAACCGCCAAAAAATGAGATTTTTTTACATTTTTTTGCATTTTTGACAATGTTCGGTCACGAAATTTTGTTAGCAAAGCTCAGATTCAGATTCAGCAAACCAAAAAAGATATAGAGTCAAGAAATCAAAACTACCCCAAAACTTTCCCTCGAGGGGCCATTTAGTGAACAATTTAACTGGACTAAAAAAGGACTTCAAGAATTGAAAGTTTTTTTGCCGAGGGTAGCAGAATTTTTATTTATTGAAGGAGACAATAAAAGAGTGTGTCTTCTGCTGGAATTATAAATTTTATTTATAACCAGTCAAAACTCTCTACAGGATATTCAGAATTTATCATTGTCGAATTAAATAAGTTTTCTCGATACATGAAAATGGAGTTCTTTCACTCCCTTTACGATTTTTCCTACACTAATTATGATATATATTATTCATTTCAAACTGGCTCTTTTATGTACAATTTTAATTCATCAGAAAAGTGAACGAGTCTCTTTCGCTTGTGTTTATACCGAGATTAACATCTAAAGTATTTATTTATTTTATTTAAATACAAAATTCATAAGCAAAAAGTAATATTCATATCTTGAAGTTATCTATGAGAAACAGACAGGTTAATTATGAGAACTCTGCAGCAATTCATTTAACCGTCCTAGATTTTATTCGATTAAGTTCATCTGATATTAAAACTGTTACAATTAAAACAAAAAAAAAAGACAAAACGAAATTGGACAGCTATGCGATTTAGACTAGCATACATACCTAGGCTTTAGGAGATGTACTAATCCCGAAATTATTATGAGATTTCAAAAAAAAAAACTTGGTTAAATTGTTTAACTTGGGTTAAAACCAATGCACTCTGGGTATCCAGTTTTAGATTGGGGATCAAGCTGGCAGAGTTTGCAAATTAGGATTGGCTTAACAATGTTAAATAATAAATTAGTATAAACAAACGAATAATAATTGAATAAAATAATATAAATATAATTTGTTTAATTTAATAATTAAAATCAAAATAACAAAAAATTTTTATTAAAAAACATCAAAAAATCAATTTTTAAATATTAACTATACTACAACCATATAGATAAATAGAATTACAAAGAGAAACAAAGAGGTTGTCCTCTGCTTGATGCAAATAAACATACACACATATATACTACTCTCGGCAAAACAAAAACTTTTCAATTTTCAATTAAATAGATATTATTTTGATTATTTATATCCATCGATTAAATTAATAAAGTTGTTGTAGGAAAATAACGACAATATCTTATGTAAATAATTTTTATTTTTTGCCAACGTTTCGTCAACTTTGTTGACTTCTTCAGGCAACTAAAAAATTAAAGTCCTCAATTAATACATCGAATTTAGGGAACGCGGTGTTGGTTTATATTGAAACATTATTAAAATTATATTAGGTTGGAGTTGGTGGTGTTTCACAAGGAGAAAATTAAAAATACAACGTTTTTTTTTAAGTTTCACTCTATATATTTCGGAGCTCATAACTCATCATCAAGAGAACATTGATTGAAGCAGTCTCCTGATGATGAGTTAGGAGCTCGAAATATATGAGTGAATATTAAAAAAAAAATAAAACCGACTTCAAAAAAATTAAATGCAACAAATAAAATAATAAGAACTTAAAAATAAAATAAAGAAAGGTACGAAATAATTATCTTATTTCGTTACAATTAAACGACGATATTGACATGAAATCACTCTTTGAAGTCGGTGCCAAAAATACACATTTAATGAATCGAACTCGACGGATATTATTTAGTACGTTAGGCGGGTACGCTCGCTTAATAGTTTGTTTGGCACAGACTTCAAAAAGTGATTTCATGTTAATATTTCGTCGTTTAGTTGTAACGAAATAAGATAATTATTTTATACCTTTTAGTAAATTTTATTTGAAATCTTTAAAAAATTTGGTGTCGGTTCTAGGTGAAACATTTTAACAGATAAAAAGTAAAAATATATATTTTTCTAGGTGGTTTCACAAATAAAACAAATATATGTTTTGAGTTTTATATATTTCGGTTTTCTTATGTAACTCCTGATGGGCTCATAACCGAAATATATATCGAGATAAAAATCTCAAAACATATATTTGTTTTATTTGTGAAACCTGATTTACGCTATGACAAAATATATATTTTTACTTATTATCATTTTATTTTATTTTTAAGTTCTTATTATTTTATTTGATGCATTTAATTTTTTTGAAGTCGGTTTTATTTTTTTTTTCTAAAAATTATTTTTATTTTTCTCTTTTTAATAATGTTATTAATAGTGACTTAATATAATACCTTGCATGCATCTCGTAAGAGAAAGGGTCGGGCGACTGAATCATAAAATGATAATAAAATTCAATTCATAAATATAGAAATTCTTTCGAAATGTTTGCGAGTTTTAAATGAATGTTTTAAGATTGTTTTTTATAAAAGATTTTATTTTTATAATTTTGATTATTTGCTCATAAGAATTGGATATTTACGTTATTTCATCATTGATCATATCATCAGAAATTGAACAAATTTTGATCTCAAAACCACTTCAATACATACAAAAAAAAAATTAACACACACCAAAAAAACTCATTTTACATACCAAATAATTAACTTCCTTGCATATTTGTCAATATTCCTTCTTAGAAAACATCTAGTGATGAGCAGAATTGGTTTTGGTCTTGCTTTGCTCATCACTAAAAACATCATAAATAAAAATTATTTGCATAAGATATTGTCCTTATTTCCCTACAACAACTTTATTAATAAATAGGTATATTGACAAATTTTTTATTTATTGTTTTGTATATAAATAAATACAAATCTTTTATAATTATATTTGGAATAAATTATATTTGGAATAAAGCACTAGAGACTGGTAAAGAGGATTTCTTTCGTAATAGGCTTAGACATTTCAAAGGCCTTCGATCATGTCTGGCACAAAAATCTTTCTTGCCAAATTCACCTGCATTTGGCCTTCCACCGAGCTCTCCTTGCAAGTTGCTTGGAGAGTTTCTCTCAGAAACCGCTCTTATTAAAGTCGAGGTTGACGGAATATCATCCTCGTCCTTTAATACTAATGCTGGAGTTCCTCAGTGGCTCAGTCATCTCTCCCACACTCTTTATTATCTATATTAATGACCTATTAAATCTGCCCTCCAATCCAATACATTGTTACGCTGACGATAGCACCCTCCACAACGCTCAATCCTTACTAGACAATCGCGCAAACATAGCCTCCTCAATAAATTCAGATTTAAGCATGCTTAAAAAATGGGGATCTCACAATTTGGTAAACTTTAATGCTGGCAAAACACAGTGCTGCCTAATTTCTAGGCGCGCAGATAGGAACCTTCCGGACATTTCCTTTGATTCGAGCTCATTGGAATTCCGTAATAAAATATCAATGTTAGGTGTCACCTTAGGTTCTGACCTCTCTTGGAATGACCATATTATCTCAGTAGCAAAAGCTGCAGCATGTAAGCTTGGCTTTCTTTTCCGAACCAAACGATTTTTCACCCCCACTCAACTCCTTATATTATACAAGGCTCAAATTCGCCCCTGTCTTGAATATTGCTCGCATTTGTGGAGAGGAGCCTCCAAGTATTCTCTTAATACCTTAGATGCAATTCAGAGGCGAGCTATAAGACTGATAGGCGATCCTACATTAACTGACACTCTCGACTCCCTAGCCCATCGTAGATCTGTCTCCGCCCTATCCCTTTTTTATAGATATTACCATGGCTTTTGTTCTGACGAAATAAAATCGATAATCCCACCAAAGGCCTCATTTGCCCGAAATACACGATTTTCTAAAATTCAACACCCCTACGCGCTTAAACTAGATACTAATCGAACAAACGCATTCGCCAATTCATTTATCCCTATGACATCTAGAGACTGGAATTCTCTTCCCCGACCGTCTTTCCAGCTACTTATAACCTTCAAACTTTCAAGACCAGCATCCACAGATACCTTCGACTTCTACCCAATCCCTAAATCTCCCCTTATCTTCACGTTACAAGGGTCCACCACGGACTTCAGAGGTTGTACCTTCTTGGTGCAACTTCTTCTTGTATCAATATCATTATAAAAAAAAAAAAAAAAAAAAACAAAAAACTATCTAGATTACGTTTTAGTAAAAATCTAGATGCTTTCGGAAGAAATTATTCCTTGATAAATGTAAATTTTAAGAAATAATTGCTTAAAGAAAATAATATAAAGTAATTATAAACAAATCAATATTTTGAAAATAGACAATGGGACAAAATGTCTTGGGGGGGATGAAATTACCTTGAATTAATGTTCAATCGATTTAGAGAGTTTTGTATTTTCAATTATTTTTATTTTTCTATTAAGAATTGTATTAAATTGAAAGTTTTTTGCCGAGGGTAGCAGAATTTTTTTATATTGAAGGGGACAATAAAAGAGTGTGTCTTCTGCTGGAATTATAAATTTTATTTATTTATAACGAGATTCATAGTTTTCGGAGGGCTTTGCCCTCTTCATCACAAGGGCGGATCCAGGAATTTTTTTTATGGGGGGGGGGGGGGTGAATGTATATAAGGTGCCCGATTTATATAAGATCTACTTTTTATCTCGGAAGTGTGTCGCGATCGAATTGTCCAAGCGGGGGGGGGGGGGGGGGCAGAGACGCCGCCCCACACACACACACACACACATAGAACTTTATTTTCAATTTTTTAAAAAATTATAAAAAAAATGTTATTTTTTTACAAAATTTTTTTTGCCAGGCACGGGCCTCTATAGAGGGGGCGGTCGCCCCTCCGCCCCCTGGATCCGCTCCTTGCTTCATCAGTCTATTGGAGCAGTGAGTTCGCAGGAATGAATAGATTATTATTATCATAAATTAATTCCTGTGAATCCATTGTAATAGACTGATGAAGAGGGCAAAGCTCTCGAAACTATAGTCTCGTTGTAAATAAATAAAATTTATAATTCCAGCAGAAGACACACTCTTTTATTGTCCCCTTCAATAATTGTATTAATAATTTCAAATATATTGTGATTGTTTCACTAAAGTTTAACCAGAGTAACCATACTTTTTCTAGGAGGCGACTGTGGGTCAGTGGGTAGAGTGCTGGCTGCGACTCGAAGATCGCTGGTTTGAGACCGAGTCTTGGCAGATAGATATTTGCAGTCGCCTCCTCTTGGAAAGTAATGGCAACCTACCAAGAGTATAATTGCCTAGTAACCTCTCCAAATTAGCCGTTCGAACCGGTCCTTTTAAAAAGTAGGTCCCGTATATCTGTGTAAAACAGCTAAACACACTCAGCACAGGTATATGTGGAGAGGAGCCGACACCCGTTTCGGGTATGGCACTCGAAGAAGAAGAACTATAAGTTACAGCCTATAGAAGTAATAATTAGAATAAGTTTAATAAGTTGGTGTGTGTAAATATTAATGTTCGTATGGATTTGTTTGTAGGGTCAATTGCTGGAACGGTTGCGAGACTCATTGGAGATTGCTGTGGAACAAGGGGACGAGGATCTTTTAACTGTGGATGTTGGCAAAGCATTCCTCGACGCATCCCAAATGCTACACGCATTCGAATCCTACTGCACCAGACAGGTGATACAAAGATATATATTATACATTATGTAGGATGGTCAAAGGTAAGGGGGGAGGTCCTGACCCTTAATGGATGCACGGTGATCCATCGAAATCAATGAAAGAGTTTGTCTTCTCAATGAAAAATATTTTTTTTATTTATTTATAAAGAGACTACAGTTTCGAGGATTTTCCATCTTCATCAGTATACTAAAATTCTAATAGTAATAGTATAGCAATTGTAATAAACTGACTGATGTCTATTAAATTTCTAAAGTAATAGTAGGTATACCAATTGAAATAGACTGATGATGAGGGCAAAATCCTCGAAACTATAGTCTCTTAATAAATAAATAAAAAATTTATTTTTCACGCAGAAGACACATTCTTTTATTGTCTCCTTTAATATAATATATACAGGGTGTTTAGAAAAAAGGTTCAAAGACTTAGGGCGTGATTCCCCACATCAAAATTAGATGAAAAGTTCCAATAAACGGTTCGTTTTCTGTCTGGCTGCCATTTTTTTCTTTGAGAACGGACGTCGATTTTGAGAACGGATATAGATATCTTTATGAAATTTGGTACACATCTACTAATAAACTGCATTATCTACTATTTAAAAAAGTATCAAAATTTTATCTTGAAAACTTTCGAAATGGCGGCCATTTAAACTTTTTAATTGTGAATAACTTTTTAATCTTTCATTTTATTAAAATTAGTATCATGGAATAAAATGTTACTCTTTTTATTGTGAACAAAACACCTTATTTTTCAAGATTAGATAAAGATTAACGAAGTTATGACAAAATTTGTAGGAAAATGGGGGAAATGATGTCGGTCCCAAAATTCAGTCTATACGGAAGCCAGTAATGGTGCTTAGACAAATTTTGTCATAAATTCGTTATTTTTTATCTGATCTTGAAAAATAAGGTGTCATTTTGTTCATACTAAAAAGAGTAACATTTTTTTCATTCATACTAATTTTAATAAAATGTAAGATTAAAAAGTTATTCAGAATTAAAAATTTTAAATAGCCGCCATTTTGAAAATTTTCATGAAAAAATTTTGGCACTTTTTTAAATAGTAGATAATGTAGCTAAGTACATATGTATCAAATTTCATAACGATATCTAAATCCGTTCTTAAGATAGACGTTTCTCTTTAAAAAAAATACAATGGCGGCCAGACAGAAAAACTAAGCGTTTTTGGACTTATGTTTATTTGAACTTTTAATTTAATTTTGATCTAGGGAATCACGCCCTGAAGTCTTGGAACCCTTTTTATAAACACCCTGTATTACAATAACTTGTTTAGACCTAGACAAATTAGAAATTTTCATTTTAGAATGTTAAAATTAAAATCATATCTTAATTCATATTCAGAGATCGAATGAATTTTGGCATTCTTGAAAAACATTTCCATTGGAATGTTAAAAACAAAAAAACAAAAATTGAGTACAAAATTATATAATTTACAATTAATTAAATAATAATTACGATTTTTTTGAAGTGAAACTTCTTTAGCGACGTATCTGTTTGATTTTTTTTTTTTTTTTGTTACAATAAACGGAAAATGACTCAATAAAAGGGAAATAATTTTTTTAAAAACCACTAATATTTAATGACAATTAAAATTGATTAAAATTAGGAAATTTAAATTATTATTTTAAAATTCACTAATATTTAATGACAAATAAAATTTATTTAAATTATTATTTTAAAATTCACTGATATTTAATGACAAATAAAATTTATTCAAATTAGGAAATTTAAATTATTATTTTAAAATTCACTAATATTTAATGACAAATAAAATTTATTGAAATTATTATTTTAAAATTCACTGATATTTAATGACAAATAAAATTTATTCAAATTAGGAAATTTAAATTATTATTTTAAAATTCACTAATATTTAATGACAAATAAAATTTATTGAAATTATTATTTTAAAATTCACTGATATTTAATGACAAATAAAATTTATTCAAATTAGGAAATTTAAATTATTATTTTAAAATTCACTAATATTTAATGACAAATAAAATTTATTGAAATTATTATTTTAAAATTCACTGATATTTAATGACAAATAAAATTTATTCAAATTAGGAAATTTAAATTATTATTTTAAAATTCACTAATATTTAATGACAAATAAAATTTATTGAAATTATTATTTTAAAATTCACTGATATTTAATGACAAATAAAATTTATTCAAATTAGGAAATTTAAATTATTATTTTAAAATTCACTAATATTTAATGACAAATAAAATTTATTGAAATTATTATTTTAAAATTCACTGATATTTAATGACAAATAAAATTTATTCAAATTAGGAAATTGAAATTATTATTTTAAAACCCACTAATATTTAATGACAAATAAAATTTATTGAAATTAGGAATTTTAAATTATTTTAATAACATCTACGGCTAAAGAAGTTTCACTTCCCCGTGAGCTTATATAGATGAGGCTCACACATATATTTATATTTTGTGTTTATTAAATTGTTATTTGTATTTGTGTGATTTAAAGGGAAATGCTTCTCTGCTTCTCGCCAATCTTGAGAAGGAGAAGGAACTGCTGAGGATTTTCCTGAGGGTGTCCCAAATGGAGAACCCGGTGCTCAGGCGAATGAATCTCAACTCGTTTCTCATGGTGAGTACTAAACAGTACTACTAGTAATATCTTCTCTCTCTTTCTCTTTCACTGTGTGTGTATTTCTTGAGCTTTCTACCATCACTTTCCAATCTCATTTTCACACACACACACACAGAGAGATAAACACAAAGATTCACTTTTTAATTGAATGAAACAAGGAACTGGATTGAAATGGAGATATTTGTCACTCATTTCGAAAATTATAATTTACTTATTCTTGAGTATATATTAAATTGTCCATATATATATATACTTATATGTTTATTGGATTACACAAAATAATTAGATTAAATGCTGGAATATACTTAGGTACGTATTCAGATAATTAGTCTTTATTTTGATTGAATAAGTCATATAAATATCAAGTAAATAAACAAACATTTCCATGGTAGCCGATACAAAGAATACAAAGTCAATGAATATAGTACAATTAATAAGCATAACAATATAGGGGGTCAGATAGGCTAGGCGGTAGCGTATCATCCCGCTAACCAAGTGGACCCGGGTTCGAATCCGACTCGAGGCATTCGGCTAAAATCTGACCCCCGGAGTAGAGACAAAATTTAAAAAATATATAGTATAGTAAATTGGCTTATGGTTAGAAAGGCCGAAAAGCCAACAAAAAAAAAAAAGCATAACAATATATGTAGATATACTCGTATATCCATAATATATCATTTTTTTTTTTACAAGATAATTCAAATTTTAAAAATCTAAACTCTAGCTTTATCCTTTTTTTATCGTGTCAGATATAATAATAATAATAATAAGCCTTTTATTTATCATAATTAAATTAGATATAACAGTACCTAAATCAAGCAAGAGTTTGCAAATTAGGATTGGCTTAACAATATAAATAAATAATAAATTAAAATAAACAAACGAATAATAATCGAATAAAATAATATGAATATAATTTGGTAAATTTAATAATTAAAATCTAAATAACAAATAGGAGTATTTTTTAATGGATTACCTATACTAAATTATTGTCTTTAATTCGACTGGTTAAATCATATAAATATTAAGTAAATAAACTTTTCTATAGTAACCGGTACAAAGAATACAACAGGTCAATGAATATATAATTAATAAGCATAACAATATATGTAGATATATATATCCCTAATATATCATTTTTTTACAAGATAATTCAGATTTTAAAAATCTAATCTCTAGCTTTATCTTTTTATTTACCATGTGAGGTATCTCAGTAAAACACTTTTTAACTAGAATTAAACTTTATTTTATTGAACTTTATTGTTTTAAAATGACGTTGTGAGTTCCCCCAAAGTGGCAATTTTCAAGTGATTTTTTCTTATTAGCTGAATTTCATTCAGGTACTTAAATTAAAATTCATAAAAAAATTTCTTATCAACGGCAAATAAAATGGAATTTGAATCTCAAGTATTTTGAAAGATATATTAATTTTTCTGCAGCCTTGCACCGAGCGACGGGTCATTCAGCTAGAAATGTAAATTATTAGATATATAGCGTATTCTAGATTGTTTTTTTATAAAAGATTTGTATTTTTTTCTTTTATATTATAATAGATACAGAATGCTCGGCATCCTACCCGCATTTGGCGAGCTTTTCCTTTTTTAATTTCTCAAAATAATTTAATAAAAAATTAAAACTACAAAGGGTTCTATAAAATTCTTATTATGATCAAAACCTTGTAGAAATTATTTTTATTTAAAAAAATCTTTTACTTAGGGGCGGTCTATAAATTACGTCAAACTAATTTAAAAAATTTTAGACCCACCCCCCTGTGTCACATTTTTGCACATTTTCATTGAGCTCTTTTTGTACTGTGACGTCACATTATCACTTTTATACCCTATAATTTTTTAATTTGACTTTTGTGACAGCACAATTTTTAAGATCCCCGGGCTCTTGAAAAAAATTATTTTTTCATATTTAATATACTTAGATAGTTAAGTAAATACTATCTAAAAGTGTTGCATTACTAATTGGAAATTTTTCAAATTACTAAAATGTTTTATATCTAAAATATCATTAATAATTTAAAGACTTTGGAAATTTTGTCATAAAGTGAAAAACTATTTTCTTAGAGTAATGCAGCATTTCATTTCTGCTTTTTCAAAGTCCGTTATTTAAAATATAGTCTAGTTAAAAGCTTAATAAGACAATCCACACGAAAAAATAATTGTTTTTTTTTTTAAGTTATTAATTAATTTTTCAAAATTGTTATATTTGACATAATTATACTTTTTTTTTAATGTTATTGGTGTGAGAAGGAGATACACCAGAAGGTGCATCCCCTAAAGGCCTGTATGGGACGGCCCCTCCATCGTGAAAAGAACAGAGTAGAATGAAAGAAGTTGGGATCACAAGCCAAATCTCAGAAAGCTAGATACAATCCAATTTACTAAGTTTTTTAAGGGCTTCGAGCAGTGGTAAATTCTCCGCGCGATAAATTAGGTTAAATTTATCTCCCACTTAATAAAAGTTAAGTTTTGCAAAAGGTATTCTGCAATGAATTGGTTTTTTTTGTTCTTTTCAGGAACATTCCTATTAAAATTTGCATTGGAACGTAATTGATACGATTTACGAAAATCCATTCATTCTTGTTCCATGCATGAGAACTAAACTTTCTACTTCTCTTATTCATTTGAAAGATAACATCAAATGGCGGATAACAATGAATATATACATATATACATTTCTATATATATCCCTAATATATGAATTTTAATTAAACGAATTAATGAAAATAATTAAAGAAAGAAAAGTAGAAAGAAATTTTATTTATTTTATGCAATACTGGCAATAATAATAATAATAATAATACCAGTCAACTACACTTCCTCTATTAGAGTAGAATATTCATTAGAGGAAGAAATGAACATTACATTTCATAACACTTTCAGATAGAGAATAAAAAAAGGACACACATATGGTATTTCACTAGGTACGACCGACGAGACCAGCTCACCTGGCGGTTGGCCTTTGAATTCACCGAAACAATTTTTTTGTCCTATTCATAAACGGGAAGAAAAAATTTCAATCACAATTTTTTTTATTTATTGTTAACTAGAAATTTCAGATACGCCAACTGGTGGTGAAAGCTTGAACTCTCGCAATTGGGTCTTCAGACAGCTGACATTTAAGCAAAAAAAACCTATTTATTAAATAATTTTAATTGATTATGCATATGACATTTGTGACAGCGACCCAATTGCATTAGTTTGAATTTCTACCACATGGCGGCAACACAGTACTTACCATTTACCAATTATGCGTGGGGAATATTCATTATAATTTGAGAATGAGAGATCGTATAAAGGTCTTTCTGGTGCCAAATTATGTATATATTCGATATGAAGAACTGATTAAATTTAAAGATTTCTAATTTTAAAACTTCCAGCGACAATAATGAGAATCAACTAGTGTGGACACCACACGACTTTCACATTAGTTTCTACCTTATTTGAAATCATCATACCAATTTCATTCATTCAATTTAGGTTTGCCCCAAACCGTTTTAAGAAAAAGACGAAAATTCTTTAAATGTAATTCTGGTTCTTCGATTTTAACCAAAATCATGTGGTACTTCTTGTAGCCTCTAGATTGCTTAAGTTTCAAATCGCAAGTCTCTGCGACTTGCCGTATACGAGATATGAACGATTAAATGATTTATTTTACGACACTCCTAATTTACACTCCCTAGCTTTATTTCAATCGGATTAAAATTTATACACGACGACACTTGATAATTACACCAATTTAAAATAAAATTCTTAGAGCCATTTTTGAGAAAATCACAAAAAAACGAAAAATCTTTCATGTAAATGTCAACTTCCGGTGTTCTGATTTCAACCAAAAGCTTGCTGTACTCCTTCTAGGCCTATATTGAGCTTAAGCTTCAAATTTCGTAGCTGTGAGATTTATGATTGCGAAAAATAGAAAATAAGTGCTTGTGATATTATGAAAAATATTCAATTAACAAGGACGCCTGTAAGGTAGACTAGAACAATCCAGAGGCGTCCATTCGGTTGCATAAATAGAGGCGGACAACATTCCTAGAGTCCTAGACTATTCTTTACATCAAATATATTAATATTATTATAGACTTTGAATTCGCCTTAAATCGAGTATGGTCGTTGAAGAAGAAGAAAAAGAAAATAATAATATGTATTATAAAACAATCATTAAAGAATTTTTTAATTTGGTTGTTTTAATTTGGCTTGTTTTTTCACAGAAATGTTTTGGGTAGGGGATTCATTTTTCGCTATATAGGTAGGATAAAAAATCTCCACAAATTAAATTCAAAACGTTTAGGTTTCTAAATCTTATCAAACAAACTTATATATTATTTTAACTTACACACAAAATTATAGACAACAAATAACTTGTGATTTAGAATAAATTTTTATAAATTCAAGGGTCTCGACTAGTTGCCCGGAAAGCGTACTAGTGTTTGGGTTTGACTCCCGAGGGGATAAGACCCTCCTACATAAAATATAAATATATCTATTAAAATCTTTGATAAATGACCTAAATTCATGTTCGTAAAATTAATTGATTTCACATCACAAGTTGATTTTGAGAAAAAATTCAATCTTTCTTTCTCAAATAGATACTCATTTCTTTACAAAAAAAATTATATTTCTTCAAATATGACAAGTTTAAAAATAAGTAAGTATTTATAGGTATCATGAATGTCTCTTTTGTGCAAAACGAAACATGTTTACGATGATTTCTCGCAGATGAAACTTGTAGTCAGTTCACATGGAGAATCGTTTAGAAGCCCTTGCTTAGTAATTGTCCCACAATTTTCATCTATCCCGCCATTAGGTTCACCTTCAATCCAATTTAGTTGCGGCAATGGACAACCTGGAATAATTAAAAATAAATAATAATTGTATCCAAGAAGGATCTACACGTGGAAAATGCCAAAAGACAAGGGGAGATTTCAAATAGATTACATATTAGTCAAACAAAGATTCAGAAATCAAGTAAAGGACTGTAAAAGCTATCCTGGGGCTGATATTTTTAGTGATCACAATCTAATTGCGATGAAATGCCAACTAAAATTTAAAAAACTAATAAAAAAGGGAGGGTCGCGAAAAAACTGGGATATATCTAAATTAAAAAATAAGGAAACCCAAAAACTTTTCGAAAACGTAATGAATAAGAAACTGGAAGAAAAAACACACACAAATAATAAAGAAGATGAAATCGAACAAGAATGGAATGCTATGAAATCAAGCCTGACTGAAACAGCCAACGAAGTCCTTAAATCAAAGAAAAACGAAATTAAAAAGCCATGGGTAACAGACGAAATACTGCAACTGATTGACGAACGAAGAAAATTTAAGAACAGAAAAGACGAAGAAGGGAAAGAAACATATAAAAAATTAAGATGGAAAGTTATAAGAGAATGTAGAAAAGCAAAAGAAAAAATGATTCAAGAAAAATGTAAAGAAGTCAACGAAAATCTAGTATTGGGAAAAGTTGATGTAGCCTATAGGGCAATAAAAAGAAATTTCCAAGAAGACAAGCCAAAAAGCAAGAACATAAGAGATAAAGGAGGCCACATTATTCTAAACGAAAACGAACAGGCAAATAGATGGAAGGAACACCTAGAAGAACTCTATGGAGAAGAAAAAACAATGAACCCAATAGAAGAAGAAGAATCTGTGGACGAAAACGAATTAGGAGACCCCATACTCAGGTCAGAATTCGAGACAGCTTTGAAGGAACTAAAAAATAATAGAGCACCCGGAATAGACAATATACAAGCTGAAATCCTAAAGAACTCTGGGGAAAAGGCACTTGACAAACTCTTTGAACTAATTAGCAAAATCTATAAATTGGGAATCATCCCAAAAGATTTCCAAAAAAACAAAATAGTCACACTTCCCAAAAAGACAGGCGCGGATAAATGTGAAAATTTCAGGACCATTAGCCTAACCTCACATGCCTCCAAAATCCTAACCAAAATAATCCAGAGAAGAATAGAACAAAGAGTTGAAGAAAATCTGGGGGAAGACCAGTTCGGCTTTAGAAGAAACAGAGGCACCCGAGAAGCAATTCTCTCTCTTAGACTAATAATAGAAAGGGCTTTTATCAGGGAAGAATCTGTCTACATCGGATTCATAGACCTAGAAAAAGCATTCGATAATGTCAATTGGGAAATTATGTTTAAAATATTAAAACAGGCGGGAATAAAATTCAGAGAGAGAAGACTAATCTACAATCTATATCAAAACCAGACGGCAATTATAAATATTGGTGATGAACACAGAGAAGCCAAAATAAAAAAAGGTGTAAGACAAGGATGTGTGCTGTCACCCATGATTTTCAACTTATACATAGAAGAAGCGATTAAAGAATTCAAAGACAAAATTGATACAGGTATAGAAATCCAAGGTCAAAAGATCGCTATGTTAAGATTTGCCGATGACATTGCCCTTCTAGGAAGCAATAAAAAAGAATTAGAGGACGCCTTGAATGGAATTAACCAAATCCTAATAGAAGAAATCAAAATGAAAATAAACAAGAATAAAACCAAGGTCCTAGTATGTACAAAAAAAGAACAAACGAGACAGGAATGCATCAAAATTAACCAAGAAAACCTAGAAGGAGTTAAGGAATTCCGCTACCTAGGAAGTAAAATAACATGGGATGGGAGGAGCGAAAACGAAATTAAATCAAGAATTGCCCAAGCAAAAATGGGGTTTAATTCAAAACAAAAACTACTATGCTCCTCCTCAATCAGCTTAGCAAACAGGAAGTTGCTATTGAAGACATATGTATGGAGCATAGCCATGTACGGGTGTGAAACCTGGACAATTGGAAAAGCGGAGAGAAAGAGATTGGAGGCTTTCGAAATGTGGTGCTACAGAAGAATGATGAATATCAAATGGATGGATAAAATTACAAATGAAGAAGTTCTTGGAAGAATCGGAGAAAGAAGAACCTTGTGGAAGAGTCTGAAGAAGAGAAGAGGTCAGATGATGGGGCACACACTGAGACATGGGGGACTGCTTAGGGATATCTTGGAGGGGGAGGTGGGAAAGAAAAGGGGAAGGGGAAGAACCAGATTAGAATATTTCAACCAAATAATTGGGGATATGGGATGCCAGACATTTAGAGAGGTTAAACAGCTGGCGGGGGACAGAGTCGAGTGGAGACGGATTGTTGCATCAAACCAGTCTTAGGACTGTATACTCAATGATGATGATGATGAATTGTATGAATATGTTAATAAAAATAATAGAATATATGTGTGGTGAAAGAAATTTTATTTAAAAGATCTGGAGAGGGATGGTGTGGTAGAGAGTTATCAGATGCGGGATAGGGGATCGGGTTTTTGGACAGGGTTTGTGGTGTGGAGAGTGGTTGGAGATAGAGGAGGGTGTTCAAGAGCCTTATTTAATACTAGCTGCAAGGCCCGCCTTCAGCGGCCTTCTTGAAAGCAGGGGGCTACGCACCCCTGGACCCCCAACTCACGAACCCCACCCTCACACTCCACTCCCACCCAGCAGCCCTACCCCCCGCACCATCCACCCGTGCCCAACCCCCGCTCCCACACCACCACCCTAACACTACATCCTGCACCCCACCCACCTCGGACCCCCACCCACGTACCACCCCACCCACCTCGGACACCCACCCACGTACCACCCCACTACGCCACTGGACCCTCACCTGAACCCCACACTCCACCAGCTCTACACTCCCCGCGCCCTCAACCCCGCCTATCCCCCTGGACCCCCCACTCCACCCCTGCACCCCCTACTCCGACTTACTCCCTCACTCCACCCCCATTCCACCACGCGCACCCCATGGCCTAACCCACCCCCACTCAACCCTCACCCCCACCACCACCATCACTCCACCCCCGCACCCACCCTCCACACCCAGTTTTTGCATTTCTAGCCTTCTAGTTACCAACAGATTATGTATACAAAATTTGGCTGAGTTTGGTCCAAGAGCAAGAATTTTCATTTTTTTGACCCTCTCCCTCATTTTGGCTGGTTAGTTTTTGCATTTCTAGCTCTCTAGAGGCCCACAGATTATGTATACGAAATTTGATTGAGTTTGCTCCAAGGGCAAAAATTTACATATGTTTTACCTTCCCCCCTTTTTGGGTAGTTTTTTTTTTGGGGGGGGGGGGATTTTTTCAAACAAAAATCGTCAGAAATCACATCCCCTACAACTTTGCTCATTATAAAATTTGCCGTAGAGTTAATAGTTTAGGAGTTATTTGATAATTCTCATTCGTCCCAAACCCCCTTTTGAGGTCAAAATATCAAAACATTATATAGCTAAAAACGTAAGTTAGAATACATCTGATGTAAGTATGAAATTTCATAATAATCCTTTCAGCCGTTTTTACGTGAATCGTGAGCAAACTTTCGCGGAAACCACTGAAACAGACATACATACAGGAATTTTGTTGAGGGTGTTTTCGTTGATAACTTTGCTTGAAACATGTGCAACCAAAATTTGGCGTGATTTGGAGCAATGTACAGACAAAACCTTAATTTTATATATATAGATAGATTTACCAAAAATATCAATAAAGTTTCCTTCATTTTGGAAATCAGAAAATCCCAAAAATATCCAAGTGTTATAAGTCTGTTGTGCTATTAGGCCCAAGACCTGAGCGTCTGCTTGCGAGACCGGAACCGCAAGATACCCGCCGTCCGCCTCGCATACCTCTTTAGCATGAGACCAATTTAGCTCGGTGATGTACATTTTGTATCGACCTGTCTCGTATCTGTTGTAACCGTCAGTATCGTTACACTGGGCAGAATCCAAAGTTAAATAAATAATAAATAAATAAATCTTTATTTCTCGACCTGCTTAGAGGCACAAGTCCTCGGTGGCTAGGTCCTCCAAACATCAATACAATCTAGCTACAACATTACATTAATAAACATCAATACAAATTAATTACAACAATTTAACAAATAATAAACAAGTAAAAAAAAAAAAAAAAAAAAAAAAAAAAAAAAAAAAAAAAATTAGAAATGTATGCTCATTAACAAATAACATGACCATATATTTCCATCAAAAGACAAAAAGTAATTTAAAAATTCCGCGCAAAAACCCGATACCAGGAGCAAGCGACGCATTAGCCATCCCGGCATTTGCCATAAGTTGTTAAGGAAACCTGGTCAAAACCTTAACAAGGATGGTATGACCTCTCTCTGCCTCACCTAATCTCTGCTTGCGAGAACTAAATAAAATTTTGCCCAACTCTAGGACATTAGGACTTGACAAAATTTATAATTGATTTAATCATAGGGGGCAGAGGACTATAATCCCAAGTAGTAACAGACAGACTGTTCCACAAATCAATGCCAGATCCTACAAATGAATGTAAACCGATATTTTTCAAGAATCTTGGCTTACGAATCTTTTTTCTATGATCAGCTCTACCTAAATAATTTGGTTCCTGAAATCTATTCGTTATTTCCTCCCAACTCCTAAAACCCTTATAGGCTTTGAAAATCACTTTCAATTTAGCCCATTCCCTTCTCTCCAATAAGCTAGACCATCCTAATTCATTAATCATTGAAGTGACACTACTAAACCTATCAAATTTACCAAAAACAAATCTAGCCGCCCTCCTTTGTACCATATCAATTTTTCTCTCTAATCGTTGTGGGTGTTTGTCCCAAACCACAGAACAATACTCTAAATTAGGTCTTACATAAGTTAAATAAACTTTTGACTTAACTTCTCTAGATGTACCCTTCAGTTGTGTTTTCCGCTGAAAAAACTATTTCTAGAACCTGTTATTAATTATTAAAATACAAACATTTGAATGTTTTTAACTTATCCAAATTTGATGAAATTCAATATTCCAATTAAGTACATACGTTAATCATAAAAAAGGTTAGGTAAGTATATAAAGTTTCTAATCAAATTATATTTTAAAGTACTTTGTCCTAGAATAAGATAGTAGATTTATTAAATTCTTTAAAAAGAGAAACAAAGAGGTTGTCCTCTGCTTGATGCAAATTAACATACACACATATATATCGAAATTATATATCTGTATATAT
>JALMQS010000073.1:8139409-8154782 GCA_024734495.1 Forficula auricularia | reverse complement strand
ACTTGGTCTTCATCATCAGTCTTTTTTAATTATAAATATTGTTTTTCATTGAGTCAATATGGTATGGATATTGAAAATTTTTGATCTTTACTTAACTGGGATATTTGAAATATGAATGTGAACCGAAAGATGATTTTAATTCTAACTGTTTAAGTAAAGATCAAAAATTGTCAATATCCATACGGTATTGACTGGATGAAAAACAATATTTATAACTAAAAATCACTGATGATGAAGACCAAGTCTTCGAAACTATAGTCTCAAACAAATAAATAATATATATATACAGATATATCATTTCGATATAAATGTGTGTATGTTTATTTGCATCAAGCAGAGGACGACCTCTTTGTTTCTCTTTGTGAATCAACAACTCTGCTACTCTAGGCAAAATAAAAACTTTTCAATTAAATTCTTTAAAATTTATTCATTTGATCGATTTAATAAAGCTGATGATCAAAACATCAAAAATGGAATGTAATAAGGTTATTCCTCGAGTATTAGATAAAAATCGATGGTTATTTTTTATTTTAAATCAACTTGGACTTCAAATAGCCAATGATATCTGATTGATAATAAAAGATTAAACATATTATTAATAAATAGAAAGTTTTTGCGTCGAGGGTAGCAGAATTTTTATTTATTGAAGGAATCAATAAAAGAGTGTGTTAATCTATTAATTCCTGTCAATCGATTGTAATAGACTGATGAAGAGAGCAAAGCTCTCGAAACTATAGTCTCGTTATAAATCAAATTTATAATTCCAGCAGAAGACACACTCTTTTATTGTCTCATTCAATTCCCTATATTAATATTTCAAATGACTTTGGATAAGTCTAGCAACGATCCGTTGCAGATTATTATTTTTTTCTGTGTTTGTTTATTATTTATTAATATGTTAAATTTGTATTAATTCCTGATTGACCTAGCTACTGAGAACTTGTGCCTCTTTGCAGGTTAAAAAATAAAAAAATAATTTATTTATCAATAGAATAGTTTTTTATTCTAAATCTCTATGTTCACCGACCTCCAGGTTAAACGGCTTAACCGATTGACTTGAAATTTAAAACATATACTCCTGAGGGGTCAAGTAACCGGTGTGATTCATAAAAAGTAAATTTTTATTCTTAGGAAGAAGTTTAGTAAAAAAAAATTCCTAAATTTATTCTACGGTAACAAGATACAAATTCATCTCTTGTTGGGCACCACCATTTTATATAAGGGAAAGTAGAAAATAAAAATTGCATACCTATAAGGGGCGCTCCAAATAGCAGAAAGGCAACAAATACTAGCTGAACCATATTTGAAATTGAAGTTTTGATTCAAGTTTTGTAGGGAGAAATTCTTGATTGTATTCTGTTTGAAAGGGTGCCAATGTATATATACCATTCAGGAGTAGAAGGAGCTGGTAAAAAAAATAATTGATTAGAATTGGATTATTATCTGAATAAAGTCTTTAATCTTTTGTTTGTTTTAGCAGCAAAACAAGTACTCCATCATAAAAAAAGTACATGAGACAATCTCTTCAAATATAAGCGGTGATATATATCTGAAAGGTTCACTTTTAGAGTGTTTTGTAATAATACTATTAGTGGTAAATAAGGAAAAGATGTTCATTGATTAGAATGATTTTAGCTAAGTACTTGACATTGGATATGTTTTTTTTGTCTTTGCAACAAAATAGGAGAATATGAGATGATAACCAGTGTATAATGTTCGAACAGCCTCGTGTGCTCTGTTCAGATTAGCAATCAGATCTCATTGTTCGGTCGCTACAGCCCCCTAAATTATTCGTCGCGACGCCTTATTAAACTTGTTGCATCTGGTTCGCTGTCTGCCGCCAGAGGGCGGCTAAGTCGCTAGCCATCTCTGAATTTGGGCTCACTCTCGTTTGTTCGTGCTCGAATGAAGTCAAATATACATACTTAATTCTCGAGGTTCCGCCTGGAGCCATCTTGTTTCTTTGTTCTCGAGTCGATCTCGCCTGATTCGCCCTTTCGCTATAGTCTCTCGTATAATCATTCTATGTATATCCCCCCCCGCCAAATAGCGGACAATAAATCATTATTTTTATATACTATATATTCGTCTTAGGTGTATTTCATTTACTCCATACTGAAGGGCTGTTTTCAGTCCGCCCCTTCAGTCCTCTAAATACTCTCCCATCCAGGTGTACGCCGTTACACTCATCAAGTTTCCTTTATCTAAAATACTAAAGAGATTCACAGCTTAAGTTTAAAATTCAGTCGAACCTGGCGTTTATAACGAGTGTGAAGGAACCGCGATGTTTGCCCGTTATAACCGAGTGCTGTTAAAAACGGGTTCGTTTTTAACTTTTAACATTGTACCAACCATTTTCTTAGTTAAATCACGACTCGTTATAAGCGGAATCGACTATACCTTTTTGCTGAAACGAATCTTATATACAGGATGTTCCGTATCACAACGATAAACCGTTTACTCGGTATAGGGCAATTTACTACGGTTTTGACCAAATTTTTTTTTAAAAATAAAAGTCTCATAGTTTTGAGTTTTAGGCAATTTTCTGAAAACAATGAGATGCTGTGGCTACAAATTAACATATTTTTTTATTCTAATTTTTGTTACGCAATTTTGAATAATCCTGCTATGGACCAGAATTCAAAATAAATGCATATACTTTTGGAGAAAAAAAATATATTTTTGAAAAATTAGCTAATTCAAAAACACATTTTGATAGTTTATTTTTATTTAATATGTTAATCAATTATGTCGCATCTTAATTGAACTAATCTTTGGCTATTATAGATATTATTAATAACTACACTGCGGTGTAAAAAAATCGAGCCACCAATAAAAACTTTATTAAATAGTAAATCATTTTTAATTTTTTTACAAGTTTCCATACATTATTGAAATTATTGCTTATTGCAAGTGTACTTGCCACTTGTTGTTGACTTAGCCCTTGATTAATTAGGTACACACAATTTGGTCTGCTTGAACTTCAGAAATATATCCATTTTGTATATTTTACCTTTCTATCAATGATGCTTAATTTAAAATTATTCATTTTATTGATATTTCAAATGGAATTTGATCTTTTATTAAAACTTTATTTAAATTTAAAGTGATATTGAAAAAGTTATGATATTTTGTAATTGTGTCTTTTAATTTAATTTTACTTATTTTATTGATCAAATTCAAAAATTATCAACAATATTTATTGAATATGTTATTTTAAGAGTTAATGGAACAAATTATATGAATATTTGTAAAAAATTTTAAAATAATTTGCCATTTAATAAAGTTTTTATTGGTGGATTGATTTTTTTTTGAACCCCAGTGTATATAAGCCAGTTTATAAAATGTAAATGTTTGGCACCGACTTCAAAAAGTGATTTCATATAACAATTTCATCGTTTAGTTGTAACTAAATTAGATAATTATTTTATACCTTTTCGTGAATTTTTGAGTCCTTATTTTAATTGTTAAATTTAATTTTTTTGAAATCGGGTTTTTTTTCTAAAAATATTTTTAATACTTATACAAAAAAATAAAGTAAAATAAAAATGATTAAGTTTTTCAAAATGTCTTCTGCAATGAATTTTATTTTGTTAGGCACTGGATATTGTAGTCCCCAGAGGCCAAAAAGGGGCCAAAAATCCATTGGTCAGTGCATATGTACCTATGTACTCCCTGCGTTTCGCAACCATAAGTCTCCAAGCTACGAAATTCGAAACTTAAGCTCAATATAGGCTAGAAGGAGTACAACAAGCTTTTGGTTGAAATCGGAATACCGGAAGTGGACAGTTAGATGAAAGATTTTTCATTTTTTTTTTTGATTGTCTCAAAAATAGCACTAACGATTTTTTTAAAAATTGGTGTATTTATCAAGTATCATAAATCAAAATGGAGTATGGTGGTTGAAAATGAAGATATGTATTATAAAACAATAAATAAAAAAAATGTTCAATTTATTTGTATTTATACATATTAATACAATTATGAAAAATTACAAAAAATACATAGGGATCATGAATGTATCTTTTGTTTAAAATGAAGCATTTTTACGATGATTTCTCGCAGATGAAGTTGGTAGTTTTTTCACATGCCAAGTCGTTTAGAAGCGCTTCTGGATTACTAAATGTACCACAATTTTCATCTATCCCGCCATTAGGTTCATCTTGTAACCAATTCAACATCGGCAATGGACAACCTGGAATAATTAAAAATAAATAATAATTGTAATTGAATTGAAATATGTTAATAAAAATAATAGAATATATGTGTGTGGGACAGCAAATTTTATTTAAAAGTTTTTAATATTTATCAAGAGCTGAGGCTTTGGTGGTCAATTTTGGATGTGCTGAAGAATTCGTTAGATTTGGACCGCCCATGGTGAAATCAGTTAATCCCAACAAAAACACTTGTGTATAAAAAGGCCAAGTTCGATTAATAAAATTATATATATTTATATATTTGTATTTTTTTTTTTTTGATAACGGGTCTAACGATTTGATGAAACCAACACTATTAACAAGTTTTGAGGATGAGAAAGCGATCTGGCTAGGTCTGGACCTCATCAAAATTCATCTTAATTGACTTTTTCTTAATTAAACTAATTATTTATAGATGAAAATGTCAATAAAAAAGTTTGTTTACATTTCTTTCAATATCATTTATTTATTAATTGGTTTTTTAATTTTAAGACCCACGAAAAAATTATAGCAATATTATTATATATTAAAATAAAACAATTTAATTGATTATAAGTCGACTTCTAAATCCCACAAACAGTTCATAAGAAATATTGTTATATAATAGAATTTATTAAAAATTCTTCCAGAAATAGAATTTGCCATTTTAATTAATTATAAAACTGGATAAATTGTTATTTAATTAAAAAAAATAATTATACGCAACTTATTTATCTACCTATCTACATTTAATCTGTGGGCCACTAGAAGGCTAGAAATGGAAAAATTGGGTGCGGGTGGATGCGGGGGTTCAGAAGGTCGGATGCAATGGAAGGTCCAGGTGTGGGGCGAAGTGCGGGGTTTCGGGGGGGGGGGGGGGCCCGGGGCCTGTACTATATGTATTTATATTTCATCAGAATTTTAAATTAAAAATAATATTAATATATAGCTTTTAACTGAAGCAAAAAGCTACCGAGCATCGCTCTGTGGTTCCAAGTTCTTTCAATTAAAACGCAATATTTTCATTTTACATGTCTATCTATATATAACCAAATTTTGTATATATATTCTGTGGACCCCCAGAAGGCTAGAAATTCTAAAACTAACCATCCGAAATCAAAAAATGAATATTCTAGCCAAACTCGACCAAATTTAGTATATATAATCTAAAGAGGGGCCTCTAAAGAACTAGAAGTGGGGTGGAGAGTGACCGGAGATTTGGGAGAAGGTCCGGAGAGGGTGGGTGTGCCACAGGGATCGGGTTTTTGGACAGGGCCTGTGGGGTGGAGAGTGGTTGGAGTTAGAGGACGGGAGAGTGTTCAAATGGCGAGCCACTTGACCGGCTTATTTAATATTTACCAAAAATATCAACAAAGTTTCCTTCCTCTTGAATATCAGAAAATCCCACATATATCCAACCGCTAGAACTCTGTTGTGCTATTTGGCCCAAGACCTGAACCTCCGCTTGCGAGACCGGGACCGCAAGATACCCGCCGTCCGCCTCGCATGTCGCTTTTGCGTGAGACCAATTTAGGTCGGTGGTGTATAACTTGTATCGACCTGTCACGTATCTGGTGTAACCATCAGCATCACATTGGGCAGAATCCAAAGACGTGTTCTCCGCTGAAAAAACTATTTCTAGAACGTTATTAAGGTAGTTGTTTCGCGACAATACCACCAAAAAGTTAATTCTAGAGTATATAGAACAGACAATTAGGATTTATAATTCATAATCCACAAACCATAGAGTAATATCGAGTGGATAATGACTGTATAAGTCTTGCATATTATTTTTTTTCTGTGCTTGTTTATTGTTTATTAATATGTTAAATTTGTATTGATGGCTGATTGACCTAGCCACTGAGGACTTGTGCCTCTAAGCAGGTTTAAAAATAAAAAAAATAATTTATTTATAAATAGAATAATTTTTTTGATTCTATATCTCTATGTTCACCGATCTCCAGGTTAAACAACTTAACCGATTGACTTTAAATTTGAAACATAGACTCCTGAGGGGTTAAGTAAACGGGGAGATTCATAAAGTAAATTTTTATTCTTAGGATTTACTTTAGTATTTGTTTTTCTATTCTTATTCCAAGTTCTAATAAGAAAACTAATTGGATTTTTTCTATAAATTTAAATTTAATATTTTTAAAACCCACAAACAATTTAATATATTAATACAATTTATAAAATATATTATACGAAATTGTAGGATGATGGGATTACCAATCGACTTGATTGGGGAATAATGGAATTGAAATAATTATCGGAAAAGAGGTTTTTTTATCTAATTAGATTTTTCCTCTTATTAAAAACAAGGACTAAAGATGAATAAGGACACTCGATGGTGGAGAAGTAATCTCCGGAATCGAAGCAAAAATACAATGTATACATTAATAAATGTAAAATAATTGGTTTAATAAAATTTATATAAAAAAAAAAGAAATTGTAGGATGGTGAATGAGATCGGATTGGGAGAAAATAATGGAATTGAAATAATTATCGGAAAAGAGTTTTTTTTATCTAATTAGATTTTTCCTCTTATTAAAAACAAGGACTAAAAGATGACCAAGGACACTCGATGGTGGAGAAGTAATCTCCGGAGTCGAAGCTCAAAAACAATGTATGCATTAATTCATGTAAAATAATTGGTTTAATAAAATTTATAAAAAAAAAAAAGAAATTGTAGAATATTTATTGCCTACTTTAAAAATATTGTTTCTAAATAATATTGCATTCAATATTTTACTGATATGTGCCTTGAGGGCACGGTCTAATGCTTTTGTATTTAATAGTAATATATAATAAAAAAAATTCCTAAATTTATTCTAACAAGATGCAAATTCGTCTCTTGTTGGGCACCACCATTTTATATAAGGGAAAGTAGAAAATAAAAATTGCATACCTATAAGGGGCGCTCCAAATAGCAGAACGGCAACAAATACTAGCTGAACCATATTTGAAATTGAAGTTTTGATTCAAGGATTGTAGGGAGAAATTCTTGATTGTATTCTGTTTGAAAGGGTACGAATGTATATATACCATTCAGGAGTGGAAGGAGCTGGTAAAAAAAAAAAATTGATTAGAATTGGATTATTATCTGAATAAATTGCTTATTTTAGCAACAAAACAAGTACTTCATCATATAAAAAAGTAGATAAGACAATCTCTGCAAATATTATTGGTAATAATACCTGAAGGTTCACTTTTAGAGTGTTTTGTAATAATACTATTAGTGGTAAATAAGGAAAAGATGTTCATTGATTAGAATGATCTGAACCTTAGCTAAGTACTTGACATTGGATATGTTTTTTTTTGTCTTTGCAACAAAATAAGAAAATTCCAAAATAGGAGAATATGAGATGATAATCAGTGTAAATACTAAAGAGATTCACAGCTTAAGTTTAAAATTCAGTCGAACCCGGCGCTTATAACGAGTGCGAAGGATCCGCGATGTTTGCTCGTTATAACCGAGTGCAGGTAAAAATGGATTCGTTTTTAACTTAACATTGTACCAACCATTTTCTTCGTTGAATCCACAGGTTCTCGTTAAATCGCGGCTCGTTATAAGCGGAATCGACTGAACCTTTTTGCTGAAACGAATCTTATATACAGGATGTCTCGTATCACAACGATAAACCAACTGTTAACTGGGGATAGGGCAATTTACTGAGATCTTGACCATGAATTTTTTTTAATAAAAGTCTCTTAGTTTTCCAGTTATGGGCATTTGTTTGAAAATAATGAGATGCTGTGGGTACAAATTTACATATTTTTTTATTCTTCTAATTTTTGTTATGCAATCCTGAATAATCCTGCTATTGATGAGAATTCAAAATAATACAATTAGTACTATACTTTTGGAGAAAAAAAATATTTTTCCCGGACTTATGTTTTAAAAAATTTTCATCAGCTAGCTTTGAATCATCTTTAATGTAATAAAAAAGTCTAATAAACTAGCATGGCAAGTTATTTAAAAAATTGGCCCATTTAGTCGAGATTTCAAAATGGTACAGTACTTTTACCTCCTTTTTTAGAAAAGAATATTGATATTTTTTTTGCAAAAATTAGCTAATTTAAAAACAAATTTTGATAGTGTTTTTTTATTTACTATATTAATCAATTATGTCGCATCTTAATTGAACTAGTCTTTGGCTATTATAGACATTATTATTAGCTATTATAGTATTAATGTCTATAATAGCCAAAGATTAGTTCAATTAAGATGCGACATAATTGATTAACATATTAAATTTAAAAATAATATCAATATTTCTTTTTCTAAAGAAGGAAGTACAAACTGCTGTACTATTTTGAAATCTCAACGAAATGGGTCAATTTTTTAAATAACATGCTACACTAGGATACTAGACTTATTTTACATTAAAGATGATTAAAAATTTATGATAAAAATTTTTTAAAACATATGTCCGGCAAAAATATTTTTTTTCTCCAAAAGTATAGTACTTATGGTTTTATTTTGAATTCTGGTCAATAGCAGGATTATTCAGGATTGCGTAACAACAATTAGAATAATAAAATATGGAAATTTGTATCCACAGCATTTCGATATTTAGGACAGGGTAGCGATTGTCACCATTTTCAAAAAAATGCCCATAACTCAAAAATAATGAGACTTTTATTAAAAAATAGTTTTATATTTAGGACCATCTTAAATTTCCCTATCCCCTGTTCACGGTTTTGAAAGAAAAACTAAAAAAAAATGAAAATTGCATACCTATAAGGGGCGCACCGATAAACAGAACGGGAACGAATACAACGAGCTGAACCATATTTGAAATTGAATTTTTCTATCAAGGATTGTAGGCAGAAATTCTTGATTTTATTCTGGTTTAAAGAGTGCCAATGTATACCGGGTGAGTTTTTTATCTTGAGACAGTCTAATAACTCAAAAACAGTGCATTATATGGAAAAAAGTTTCAAATAAAAGTTTATTTATATGGAGGTGGAAACTAAACTAGGCTATTGTTTCTCAACCCAGAACAAGCTTTTAAGGGTATTTCAAGATCAAGTTCTTTTTTTTAAATGGAAACCTATATATTTCTTTTCATATTCATAATCTACAAAAAAAAAACTAAGCAACTTTCAGAAGAACTATTTTTTTATTTGATATCAAATAAACAAAATATTAAATCAACTATTATATCTCAAAAAAATCCTAATAATTATTTTTAACAATTATTCAACTTAATTATCAAATAATACTGATCAAATATTTAATTATTAAATAAATAATTATTAAATCAAAACTTGTCAACAATGAAAATAAGTTTAAAGTTTGAATTTTTATTTAAATCACACATGATTAATTTATAATTATTTATTGAAACAAATAATTACAAAATAAATACAATATAAATACAATGAAAATAAGTGTTTATAATGATATTAAAACTTCATTATACCCAGATTTAAGAGATTAATTTCTACTTAATTGAAATACATAAACTTTTTGAGTTTAAAATAGTTCATTTCTCATGTCTATCCAGTAGATAGTTATATTGTATTACCATAATAAAAATGGAGCATCTTTTGTTGAAGACAGAATTGAAATGGTCTTAATTTATGCGGTGAAAGTGGAAGAAGTGTTATGGGGCTGCCATTGAAATGGATGCTGAGCGTTTTTCTAATAGGAATACACCCTCACAAGCTTCATTTTATCGTATTGTAGATCTGTTTAAAAATAATCAGGAAATGTAAAAGCTACGAAGAAACTTCATCCAGAAGACTTCAGGTAACACTTTGAAATGTCACAAAACAGTGTCGAAAAATGATTAAATTATTAATTATTATTTAATTATTTATTTAATAATTAATTATTTAATCATTGTTATTTGTTAATTAAGTTGAATAATTGTTAGAAATAATTATTAGGATTTTTTTGAGATCTAATTGATTTAATATTTTTCTTTATTTGATGTCGGATTTAAAAATAGTTCATATTAAAGTTGCTTAGCTTTTTTTTTTTGTAGATTATGAATATGAAAAGAAATATATATCCATTTAAAAAACAGAGCTTGACCTCGAAATACCCTTGAAAGCTTGTTCAAGGTCGACAAACAATAGCGTAGTTTAGTTTCCCCCTGATATAAATAAACTTTTATTTGAAACTTTTTTCATATAATGCATTGTTTTTGAGTTATTAGACTGTCTCAAGATAAAAAAAACTCACCCGGTATATACCATTCAGGGGTGGAGGAGCTAGTAAAAAATATTAATTGATTAGAATTGGAATATTATCCCATGGTGGCGATTCTTCCAACATAAAAAACTATCGACCCATAGCAATCACTTCTGTCTTATCCAAAATCATGGAAAAGGCCATCAACGAGCAAGTTCTACGACACTTAGAGTCAAATAAATTTATCCACGATAGGCAATACGGCTTCAGGAAATTCCGGTCGACTGGTGACATCCTAGCATATGTAACTCATATCTGGAACAAAACCCTGGAGGCCGGGAATGAAACCCTCGCGGTAGCTTTAGACATTTCAAAAGCCTTCGATATGGTCTGGCACAAAAATCTTCTTGCCAAATTGACCTCCGTCGGCCTTGCACCGAAACTCTGTAAGTTGCTCGAAAATTTTCTTTCAGACCGTAGTATTAAGGTTGTCATCGATGGAATATCATCTTCCCCCTTCCACACCAACGCTGGAGTTCCTCAGGGATCGGTTATCTCCCCTACGCTTTTTCTTATCTATATCAACGACCTTCTAAACTTGCCCTCCAATCCGGTACATTGTTACGCAGATGACAGCACCCTACATAACGCCCCTGCATCGCATAAAAACCGTGCAGACATTGCCTCTTCAATTAATTTAGACTTGTGCAAACTTAAAAACTGGGGATCCCAAAACTTAGTTAACTTCAATGCAGGGAAAACTCAGTGTTGCCTTATTTCTAGGCGCGTCGACAGAAACCTCCCAAACATATCATTCGACTCAAACTCACTAGAATTCAGGGATAAAATTTCAATGCTAGGCGTAACTCTAGGGTCTGACCTTTCATGGAATGACCATATCTCAACCACTGCTAAAGCTGCAGCGCGCAAGCTTGGTCTCCTATTTAGGTCTAGACGCTGTTATACTCCCAGTCAACTTCTTATGCTGTATAAGGCTCAAATTCGTCCCTGTCTCGAATTTGGCTCTCATCTGTGGAGGGGTGCATCCAAGCATTCTCTTGCTACACTGGATGCAATTCAGAAGCGAGCAATTAAACTAATAGGAGACCCGGCTCTAACCAACTCACTCGACTCCCTGGCTCACCGAAGAACCGTTTCTGCCCTTTCCCTGTACTACAGATACTATCACGGTGTCTGTTCAGTCGAGCTGAAATCTCTTATCCCCCCTAATGCCCTCTTTACGAGAAACACGCGGTTTTCTAACGCTCAGCACCCCTTCGCTGTCAAATTGGATAAAAGTCGAACAAGCGCTTTCGCCAACTCTTTTATTCCTATGACCTCCAGAGACTGGAACTCGCTCCCTGCCACCATCTTTCCCGCGACTTATAACCTTAAGCTATTTAAGACCCGTATCCACAGATACCTTCGACCTCCGCCCAACCCATAAAATTCTTTCTTCTTCTTTTCACGATGGAGGGGCCAACCGAGGCCTTTAGGGGTTGCACCTTTTTGGTGTAACTCCTTCTCTCATCATTATTATTAAAAAAAAAAAAAAAAAAAAAAAAATGGTACTTGATACTGAATGCAGTCTTTAATCTTTTGTTTGTTTTAGCAACAAAAATAGTTAAATCTATTATATAAAAAAGTGCAAAATGTTTCAAGAGTGCAATCTCTGCAAATATTGGTGCTAATATACCTGAGAGGGTCAATAAGGAATATTTTGTAATAATATTTTTAATGGCAAATAAGGAAAAAATGTTCATTGATTAGAATAATAATAATCTAAGACCTGATCTAGGTACTTGATACTATATGTTTTTTGTTGAAAAAAAAATATTTGTATTTTTTTGAAAAATTAGCTAATTTAAAAACACATTTTGATAGTGTATTTTTATTTACTATCTTAATCAATTATGTCGCATATTAATTGAACTAATCTTTGGCTATTATAGACATTATTAATACTACACTGATTATGTACGTATACAAAATTTGGTTGAGTTTGGTAAATGGCCAAGATTTTCATTTTTTGACCCTACACCCCTCCCCCCGCCTCCATTTTAAGCGGTTAGTTTTTGCATTTTTAGACTTCTGGGTCCCGCTGATTATGTATACAAAATTTGGTTGAGTTTGCACAAATGGCCTAGAGTTTTTATTTTTAACCCCCCCCCTCCACCCCCTTAATTTTGGGTCGATATGTACCAAAATCTAATAAGCTCTTAATCTCAATAAACCAAAACTACTTGTGAAATTTGTTTTCGAAATTCTCACTAGTTTTTGAGCTAGCTCGTCCACAAAATTTGGTAACGCACAGACTAACTAACTAACTAACAGACATTTTGACAAAACAATTATTATTTCGAAAAATATAATTTTTTCAATCTTTACTTATTGGGGCTTTTTTGTAGACCGAAATGCCATGGTTTCGCTCAATTTTTTTAATTAAAATAGTTTCAGCCGTTTTTGAGATATTTCGAAAAAAAGAAAGAAAAATAAACACTTTTTTCATGCACGATTACAATACTTGACCATACCCTGTATGGTAAAGTAAAATTTATTCATTATAAAACGATAAATATATTGACATACCAAATTTGTTTTCTTTAGGGTAGCAACAGCAACATTTTGTAACCACCTGGACCCCGGACGGAAAGTTTATTGTTTTTTTTGTTCACCTTTGTTAAAAAAACAAAAAAAAATTTACCAAAACCCCCACCCAAATTTGTTTCTCTCTATGTAAAATTGCGCCACCATGGAAGGGGGGGCTTCGCAAAATTTACCTCGCCCACATAAAATTTTGGTCTTGCGCCACTGCACTAATTAAATAAAGTAAAGAAAATTTTTCAAAAACATGTTTCACCACACCATTTTCCTTTAATTAAATACACTAATTACATTGGTTAATATATTTGAGTCACTAATTAAAAATTTAAATATAGCGAATTCGTTGGAGGTCGCAAAAGAAAAGAGGAATTAGATTGTGTTAATAAAACTGTATGTATAATTTGTACCAAAGCCCAAAATGGGTATGTACTTTTGTATAAATTGAATAAATAATAATACATTGGTTTGTAGTAGAGACGTGTGACCCACTACTAACCAGTTAGTCTGCTAAGTACTTAGTAAATGAAATAGTACTAATAGCAAGTACTAAGTCCGTGTAAACTAGACTCAACTTCATTTTTTCTATGTTAGGGAAAAGTAAAAAATTAAAATTGCATACCTATAAGGGGCACCCCGATAAGCAGAACGGCAACGAAAACGAGCTCAACTATATTTGAAGTTGAATTCAATGATTGTAGGCAGAAATTCTTGATACTATTCTGTTTGGAAGAGGGTCCCTATGTACCTATTTATACCATCCAGAGGTGGGAGAACCTAAAAAGATATTAATTGATTATAATTAGAATATTGTCCTGTCCTCGTTTTAATACTGGTTGGAATCTTAAACAAAAGTTTGTTTTAGCAACAAATTTAGTAATCGATCATATAAAAAAAGTGCAAGAGTACGATATTTGCAAATATTCCTGGTTATATAATTACAAGAGTCAATGAATTAAGAAGGTGTTGTAATAATACTATTAATGGCAAATAAGGAAGAGATGTTCATTGATTAGAATCATCTGAAACTGAGTTAAGTACCTACTTGATAATTTATATCAGGTGTCCCAAAACGTAAGATCGCAGAAACTATGGTGCCCAGCGAGCGTTTTACCTGTGCCCACGATTAAAATAATTTTTATATAAAATTTTTTTGAAATTTGTTTAATATTTAGTTAAGGTAGTTGTTTCGCGACAATACTTAGCAAAAAGTTAATGCTAGAGTAAATAGAACAGACAATAAGGATTCATAGTGCCTAACCCCAAAAACTTTTTACTTTTTATGTACCACTACTAGCTAATCCCGTGAAAAATCGTTTGGCAAATCTGGCAACATTGTCCGAGCTGGCAACATTCGAAAAAAAAATTATATGTGAGGACTAGACAATCTAATATTGTTTTTAAAATGTTTGAATTGTGTTTTAATGGAAAATATTCGTTGCTGGCTTCTTATAGTTGAGAGATTTTTGACAAAGAGTTATATTGAATGAGCCACTGATGAAGTCTCAATAAAGTGACGAAACGTCTGGTAAATTGAATAACTAACTCTGTTGTTTAATTTTTTGTCCACTTCCCTGCGATTTTAAAATAGTTAAGAATAATTATTATTTGGATTTTTACTTTACCATACAGGGTATGGTCAAGTATTGTAATCGTGCATGAAAAAAGTGGGGTTTTTCCATCTTTTTTTCGAAATATCTCAAAAACGGCTTAAACTATTTCGATTAAAAAAATTGAGCAAAACCATGGCATTTCGGTCTACAAAAAATCTTAAATAAGTGAACATCGAAAAAATTATATTTTTCGAGATAATAATTGTTTTGTCAAACTGTCTGTTAGTCTGCCTGTTAGTTAGTTAGTCTGTGCGTTACCAAATTTTTGTGGACGAGCTAGCTCAAAAACTACTGTCATAAAAGCTAGGGGGGGGGCAACACAAATTATTAAGAAAATAAATTTTCTTTGTTATGTTTAAAATGTCAATTTTATTTTAATTTTGAACATCCCTACTTTTCGTTTCCTTTACATCCTTTTTTCCTTTCATTGTCATTCAGATCACATAATTTAAAAAAATGATGAGCCGATTTGCTTGAAATTGATATCAATGTAAAGCTGAATAAATAAGCTTTAAAGATATATTTATTTTATAAATATCGGCTTGGCCATTTAAAAGAAAAACGACTTTGTGTGCGCGCTTAGAGGTTGAGTCGATTTAGCTGCTCCCGAGTGTAGTGTGAATATCGAAACCAAATTTCACACGTAGTTTTGGTCCATTGAGATTAAGAGCTGATTAGATTTTGGTGCGCATCGACCCAAAATTAAGGGGGGTCGAGGGTGGTGAAAAATTAAAAATCTAGGTCGTTTAAGAAAACTCAACAAAATTTTGTATACATAATCAGTAGACTCGCAGAAGTCTAAAAATGTAAAATCTAACCCCCCGAAATGGGGGGGGGGG